>LZPO01087236.1:12027-23441 GCA_001675575.1 Neotoma lepida | reverse complement strand
GCAGACTGTCTGGGAGGAGGGCAGAGGATGGACCATCACAGCAGACTGTCTGAGAGGAGGGCAGAGGATGGTAGGAAAACATGCCAGGCATTTCTCTTACACCTCCTTGGGTGAGTGACTAGATCTTTAGTTGTAATGGGATCTTAGCTATGAACATCCTACATCTGGGTACTCCATCCTGCACAAACCCTGTCACCAAAGCTTTAAAAAAGTTTATTTGAATGTGAGAAATGGTTCTGCTGTTATTTGTGCACCAGAGCACAGACGTGCAATCTCAGCACTTGAGAGGCTGATGCAGGGGGATTAGGAGTTTAAGATGATCCCGGGCTACATAGCAAGTTCAAGGATAGCAGAGGCTACCTGACACCATTTCAGTAAAAGAAATCAACATCACCAAACAACACCAGGGAGAGCAAAAGAATTGCTTGTGCTGCAATGCAGATGCATGTATGCATGGGTGTGCTACACCTGTGACCTGTAAGGTGTGTTTGAAGGACTCTGAAGAGTGTTCCTTGCTTTGCTGTACATGATATAGTAGAAAGAATAGATGACTGAGGTGGAGGACATGGCACCAGTTCTTGTCTGCACTTCATTCTGTGTGGCTTTGGACAAGTCCCCAAACTACTTAGAGATCTGTCTTTCACATCCAAAACAATGGCATGTTTTACAGGACCATTCAGAGGTTCAACTTAAGTAATGGCTACAGTCCATCGTAGAAGTCCACTCAGCTATTCTACCAGACACGGGAGACTTTCAAGTAGTTTCACATGAGGCAGATGTGTATCCAAGGAGGTTATTTCATAAGGAAGGTGCTATGATATCCTGGGCTGGTCTTGATGTGTATACTCAGCTCTTACTTATGAAAAAAGGCAATAGAGTAGAGTGATGTAGATAGACGTTTATGTAATCATCTAACTTCCAGGTAGTAGCTTGTCAAGTTAAACGATAACTATAAATTATGCTCTGGTGATATCAGTCCACATTAATAGCTCAATGAAACTAATACCTAAACATTGAAGACATTTCTATACCTTTAGCTCCCTCTCAAGCCTTTCTTAGGGTTGTGTATTTCATAGGTCCTCCACTGCAGAAAGTTTTGCTTTATAACACAGTGGCTATATTTTCAGAGTGATTTCTAGAAACTAGAACCTAAGATATGCATTATAACTGGTGTCGGGCAGAAGGCAGAAACAGCTGGTACAGAGAGTAGAGTGTTAAGGTAATGTATGTAGGTGGGTAGGGAGCCTTGGAATCACAGGTTGGAAGCACTTATCCAGAGTCCAAATACAGAGTTGTTTAAGTCCTAGAGCAGCCACTGGAGAGAGGGAAGATGATGAAGTGTTTTGCTGAGTGGCTTTTTCTTTTTCTTTAGTTTATTGAAATAAGCATTAAGTTAGCAAGGGAACATCGCCAAGGAGACGGTTGAGTGAGCCACTGAGGAGAAGAAATCAAAGACAGAAAGGGCCAATAGAGAACTGGAGGAACTGTCTGTTAAAGCCATTACAGCGGCTGGCAAGACGGGGTAACACAGATGATTGTGACAGTGTCCTTAGTGACATCGGCTGAGACACCAGGTTGATTGAAGACTGAGATCAAGAGGGAAATGTGGACTATTCAAAGGACATAACATCTCAGAGAAACCTGCGTTTTATAGGAAGAGGGGGCAGTTCTGAAAGTTTCTAGCAAGCAAAGCTTCTGACTTACTTCTCAAACATATGGACTGGGTGAGCATGAGCCTGCCCTGCCCATGGGCATTCTGGGGAAGAGGGCAAGTCAGGCATAAACTAAAGCTAGGAGTGGGGAGAAAGGGTCTGGTGACTCTGTGGTAAAAAGAAGTGTGTGCAGAAAAGCAGTGTCTCTCAAAGGTGGATTTGTCTTTATTTTAGAAGCTAAATTTTCTTTACAGTGAAGCTCTATTAACAACTTGGAAAATGAGGCTTGTGGTTTAAAAATTAACTCAATTTGTCTCTTGAAAATTCTAGGCAGTTTAAGGATTCCTCTGCATACAGTAGTAATAGACTTTCATGTGCTAGCCAGGAAGGCACAGCATCCCACTCCTTCAGCTGGCCTCTGACCGTTTGGAAAAAGATGGAATATAAATTCATCTCTGATGAATAGAACAGCTGCCTTTCAAGTTACGATCAGTCCGGCCCTGAAATTCATTCTTAAATGCACTTTGTGGCATGTTGCAGTTCGTTTCTTTCTGAAAGAGCCTTAATGGGTGAGGCTGATTGCATCTAACCAGTGGCCATGCCTCTGAGGCGGCTTGATTTCTGGCTGCAGGACACAGGCTTCTCTGGCAGTCCCAGGCCTCTTGTAGCATCCACAGCTGTGGGCAGGGGCATCATATGGGGGCCTAGGCTGTGGGTATTGGTAGGAGGTAGAGGGCACAGATCGACCTTAGACTGAGACCCTGCTGGTGTGAGATTATCCTTCCTTCCTTAAGGCTGTATGAGAGAAAATTAGTCTTTCTTCTACAGGTATTTGAGTCTGGGAAGACGGTGGCCATTCTTAGAAAAGCAGTCCTCTACTGTGGTCATTTGGGCAATTCTGAGATAAGATACTGGGTAAGACTCCAAAACAGGCTGAACACTGATAAGGAAAAGCAAGGCAACTCTTTGAGGAGTTTACTATCTATCTGGGGGTGCCTGGGGTAGAAGGCTAACTCTGTAATGACATCATAGCAGTCCCAGAATTTCCTTGTTTAAATATACACAACAAAATAAATCAGACTCAGAAAGACAAACTCCATGTGTTTTCTCTCACATGTGGAATCTTAGATTTCAGTGTGAGTGTGTGTGTGTGTGTGTGTGTGTGTGTGTGTGTAGTGTAGTGTAGTGTATGTGGGTGAAATAACACATAATACTGTACATGTATGAAAATGTCACAATTAAACTCATTATTGTGAGAATGAATGAATTAACAAAGAGAAATATGTATGTACAGGATTATTTATTTGTATTTTGTTTCCTCAGAATCTGAAATCATCAAAAATTGTAGTTAGTTTATGAGTTCATTATATTGCAATTATATTATATATAATTTATTCCAAACTTTCATGTTCAAAACATCACATGCAGTGACCAACAGGCACTCCTGGCTTCCTTCACTCTTGTTTGCTGAGTGAAGAGTGAGCAGATGGCAAGAGTTTTCCACCCCAGCACCTTTGACATGGAGAGCACAAGCCAGAGTTGGCATTTGGGGTAACAATGACACCTGGAAGGGTGCATTTAAACTTCCTCTGCTTTATGTGTCGAGGTTCCAATGAGCTGATATCCTGAGACAAGAGCAAGCTTTCCTTTCTAACCATCATTGCTAAAAAGGTGACACTGAAGGATATTGTGTGTTTGAGTCTTGAGAATTTTTCAAGGCTATCATCTGACAACAAAATAAAGAGATAAAAATAATAGCAATTGCAGATAAATTCCTAAGACTGAATTGTTCAGTCTTAAACTAAGATAAGTTGAATAGAGTGTTTTTTAAATTTATTATGTTTTTAATTTAGTTTAAATTTTTAAACAATAAATAGGTAACCATTGTAAGAGCCTTTTTAAAAAAAGAAGTTTTAAAACTGGGTGTGATAGCTCATGGTTATAATCTCAGCACAAGAGAGGCTGAGGCAGGAGGATTACCATGAGCCTCAGAACTACCCCTGGCTACCCAGTGAGACTGTGGCTCAAGGGAAAAATTTAAAAATGTTTGTGATGAAAACCTGGAATTATGAATGTCACTTTAAAGAAAAAAAATGACATGCTTAATGTTTCCTTAGAGAAGGTTAAAAAGTTCAGAATATAAATTTTGAGGAAAACATATGCTTTTATTTCGCTGTTACTTTTCACGGTGATAAAAAATATTTACTAGAAATAAGAAAATAAAATATCCAGAGTATTGTGAGAAGATGTGGCCACCAGCATCTCATACACCCAGGTGAAATGAGCTCTTCTGGACGGTCTCACTCCAGACTAATGAGCAAGTGTTCTTGCTGACCACTTTGCTGAAGGTGGAAGAAGCCGGATGTGGGGTGAAGCCGCCATCCTTGTAAACAGTAACATGTACTTCTCTTTCAGTTGTGTATGGTTCCTGGTTTGATCATGTTCTAAGCTGGGAGAAACACAAAAATGACCAAAATGTCCTCTTCCTATTCTACGAAGAAATGAAGAATGTAAGTTTTCTCCATCAGCCTTTGCTAAAACCAAATTAAGTTAAAAGTCGGGAGATGAAAACTGAGTGTGGTGGCGCACGCCTTTAATTCCAGCCCTCGGGAGGCAGAAGCAGGTGGATCTCTGTGAGTTCGAGGCCAGCCTGGGCTACAGAGTGAATTCCAGGATAGCTAGGATGACATAGTGAAATCCTGCCCCAAACAAACAAACAATGGATGAATTTTGCTTTCAAGTTTGAAGGAATGAATTTAGTATTTAGATAAGAGGCATACTTACTGTCCTTAATGTTCTTCTTGGTCAGGATTTTGCTAAGAGCCTAAAGAAAATAACTGCTTTCCTTGGCATCAGTGTGAATGACAGTGAGATGAGTAAGATCGCTCGGAATACATCGTTCAATGAAATGAAAAGCAAGGTGGTTAAAGAAAACTGTGATCCTAACCACACCATCTGTGCCCTCACCTCCAACAGGAACCTGGTGTTCAGAAAGGGTAAGTGGGAAGGAGATGGCTGCTTCTGGGTTTCCACTGGGGAGCGCGTTTGGCTCTCTGCTTCTACAGCTTCTTTCTTCATCTGGGAGCCAGCCATGAAAATTGAAAATACTTGAAAGAAAATAATTGTCACCGTACTGAGTATATGTAGATTTTGTTCTCATGGTTTCCTAAACAATGGCAAGTAACTACTATGTGCATGGCGTTGAGATTGTAGTAAGTAATATAGAGGTGATTAATGGTAGTGGGAGGATTTCATAGGTTATATGCAGGTTTATATAAACACAGATTAGATGCCACTTTATAGAAGCAATGTGCATCTCAGAATGTTGGTGACAGAGAATTCTGGTGTAGGCAGAGTTTTTCTGTGTCCCGGCAGCTGGCTCTTAAATAATCACTCAGAGACTATTTATTAATTATAAATGCTCAGCTGATAGCTCAGGCTTGTTACTAGCTAACTCTTACATTTTAAATTAACCCATTTTTTAAAATCTATCCTTTGCCACGTGGCAGTACCTTTTCTCTGTACAGCATACTCATCTCCTGCTTTCTCTATGTCTGACTGGTGGCCCCTCAGACTCCACCCTTCTTCTTCCCAGCATTCTCTCTGCCCTAAAATCCTGCCTAGCTATCAGCCAATCAGCTTTTTATTAACAATGAGAACAACACATTTTCACAGTGTACAGAAGGATTATTCTGGAACCAATCTCCTCTGTGTACAGAAGGATGACATGATAGTGTTTGAAGTTCTCACTGAGCTTTGTACTCCTCATTTCTTCATGATGAACCTCCCATTGTTTATCTGCACAGAAATATAAGAAAAAGAATTAAATCCCCCACCCCACCAATAATTCTCCAGGGTTGAGTTAAAAGCAGGTAGGGAATTTCTGGACGTAGAATCTAAAAAAAACCATTATGTGTTAGAGTGTTCTGTCTTCATGTATAACTATGCTATGTGGGTTCAGTGCCCAAGGAGGCCAGAAGGAGGCAGTGGATCCCCTAAAAGTGGAGTTAAACAGTTGGTTGCAGGTACTGGGCACTGAACCCAGGTACTCTGTGAGAGTAGCCAGTGCTGTTAACCTCTGAGCAATCTCTGCAGCCCCTAGAACTGTTTTGAAGTGTGTAAATTTTTATCCAGATGTAGGAGAAATGTTTTACAACTTAAAAAGGCGAAATGTTTTGTATGTATATATGCATGCACGATTCTCACTAGAAAGCAAATGTTTATTCCCCTCGTTTGGCCCAACTGAATATAAGCCCCCCCCAGCAAATATTTGCCAACTCATCTGTAAAATGGATATTATCTTAACTTTTCTACTGTTGTAATTTAGTCTTATTTATGCAGAGCCACAAAACCAAAGCTTAGAAAGGAGCCAAACATTCAACTCAGTAAATATTAATAAGCTATTAATTCTGCAACTAATACACAAATATTGAATAAAACACAGCATCTCTTCTCCAAAAGTTCATATTCTAGACAGAAATGCACAATGCTAATAGCGTGAGCAGCTGTGACTAGGACTGTGTAGAGGGTCTTTCTCTGTCCCCTCAGCCAGCTCACAAATAGCCACACGGAGACTTCTTATTAATTATGAAATCTTGGCCTATAGCTTAGGCTTGTTCCTAACTAGTTCTTATAAATTAACCCGTATCTATTAATCTACATATTTTTACGTGGCCCGGTTACCTTTACTCTGTACTTCTCCTCTTGCTTCCTCCTCGTCTGCCTTTCTTCCTCTCCGACTCCTCTCTCTCCCTGGAAGTCCCGCCTGACCTCTTCCTGCCTAGTTATTGGCCATTCAGCTCTTTATTAAACCAATCAAAACGGCGCATCCTCACATAGTGTAAAGGAATATTCCACAGCTGTGGACAGGGCTGTGGCGGCAGGATCATATTTCTCCTGTCAAGGAGATCTGGGACTGAAAGTTTGAGAAATGGTTAGGAAAATGATGGGAAATGAACACTTTCCGGGGAGAGCCAGTGGCAAAGAGAGGGTCAGAACCACAGCTGAGTCACGTGGTCCATGCTAGAAGGTAAAAGGGGCTGCGGTGCTGCATGGAATATGTGTGAAGCAGGATGTGGGAGATGAGAAGACAGTGATGGCAGAGAGCTTAAACTTCATGAGAAGCCCTGCCCTCTCTCCTCCTTTCCTCTGCCTTCCCTCTCCTCTCCTCCCCTACTCTCCCCTTCCTCCCTCTCCTATCCTCTCCTTTCCTCTCCCCAGCCTCTTTTTTTCTGGTTGAAGAAGGAACCACACAAGCAGGCCGGTGTGCTATAGTGGTAGAGGCAGGGTATAAACATGATTAGGAGAGGGTGGAAGTGAGGCCAAAGAGCTGAGCAAGACACTGATAAACTGTTTAGGTGAGAAACATGTGAGTCACCCCTGGGGCAGTGACAGGAGTCCTGGTGTGTGGTTTAGTCCAGAAGTCGGCCAGGAAGCCATCGGCAGGTTGTGGAATGAGACAGAGTCACCTGGGAGACAGCCAAGAGCTGGTAGCACAAGTGACAGAAGACGGCTCTCAGGGGACCTTAATACCCAAGAGAATGAAGCAGCCCAAAGGGAGCCAAGGAAAGACATGGGCCAGACTGAGGCAGAAAGCAGGAGCCACACATGGGTACCTGTCAATTGTTCATGAGCTCTGAGCAGTTTCCACAGTGGTGAAGATGGGAAGGCTTGACAGGAGAAAAGGAAGAGAGGTAAAGGACACTCTGTACGAGCTGTGAGAATGCAGAGGTAGACGGCAATGTGGTAGTTTGAGAGAGGCAGGACTGGAAAAGGTTAGGGGGGATTTTGGAGAGGAGATGAAGAGGGGACCGATGGAGCTTAGAGGAGCTTAGAGGAGGGTGGGATAAGCAGGGCAAAGGAGCGAAGAGGAGAAGGGAAGAGACTGTGAGAGGTTGTGTAAATAGGAGCGTGAGGGAGGAGGGGGCTCCGAGGCCTCATAGTGATCTGTTTTATTACCTCACCCTCTGAGAGTCGTGTTAACAAAGCGATCACTGTTCTCAAATCTCACCCCATAAACATGTGAGACACTCCTGTGGTGGTCATCCGCCCTTGTCCCCCAACCTACCACAGTTGTAACCCTGACAAACATCCTCAGATGAAATTCCACCACCACTACCTGTAACTGACAGCATGTGAGTCCCACCATGTGTGTTTTCCTTGTGTTGGGTGTAAACATGGAAGACTAGCTCCTACTGGACACACCCAGTGATGTAAAACACTTATACACATAAAATAATACATCTTTAAAACACCAGCAGCAACAATAACAAAATCTAAAACACAAATGGTGAGCAAGTGTTATTCCACAGGCCCTAGTTTTCTGAGTTCAGATTTATGATGTGTATCTTAATATAATCTCGGTATATTAATTTTTCATATGGGCTGGGCATGATGGCCCACATCTTTAATCCTAGTGCCCTAGAGGCAGAGGTAGGCAGATTTGAGGCCAGCCTGATCCACATAGTATGTGTGTTCCAAGCCAACCAGAACTACATAATATGACCCTGCCTAAAAAAACAGTCATATAATATCAGTTTTTCAATAAAATATACAAAATGTGAAAAAGAAGCCATTCCTAGAATATAATACATTTCTTTTCTGTAGGTCACATTGTCCAGCACACAATCCAGCCATGTATTTTCTTAACACACGATGTAAGATGGCTAGCTCTTGGTTACACACAAAGAATATGTTATAGTCCCCTGCTTGCAAGGAGCACAGAAAACAGGGTGGAGATAAAATAATATGCCATTGGCCCTAAGACACGGACACCCCAGGAATGGAATCTGAGTCCCCAAGGTTGATGAGGGGAGCATAATGGAAGTGAGTCAGTTTTGAGGGGTTGAGAAACGTGATTCTTCAAATTAAGAGAGGCTAGCAGACTGTGCACACTTATCACCAAATGTCTCGTATGGAAAACTGGTGTTTATGCGCCCAGGTCTCCATTGTTAATTTTATAGGAAAAAGTTTCTCAAAATAAGGTGAGCTCCCCATCTCTATGGTGATTCTCAACTCAGCTTCCACTGTGCAAGCACCCGAGGGATAAACTACCACTGTGCTCACACTGCCTCACTTACGCTTTTGTCACATTTAGACTGGAATGTTCTTGGCTACTCCAGCAAAAATATGTTTGTATATTGTAAGTCTTTCTTTAAGTAAGTAATATAAACTGTAGAAATTAATAGACAACTGCCACAGTAATAATTAGAAACACCAAATAAGCAATTGAAAAACAGTCCCCCATCATCTTGTCGCCAGGAGAGAGCAACCGCTCCCATGTGATTGCACAGCTGACAGATTGCCTGTGAGTGCTGTGGTTTAGGTTGATTCTTGCCTGATAGATTTCATGTGTTTCCAGGAGTGGTGGGTGATTGGATAAACTACTTCACTCCGAAGCAGAAGAGAGTCTTTGATGAAGTATTCACAGAGAAGATGAGACACAGCGATGTGGGCAGATGCCTGAAGGAGTACGCGAACGCAGTCGGGAAATGAAGCCCATCTCCATTCTCTGCAGCGCAGCGCCTGAACAACGCGTAAATATTCTTTACGGATGTGGAGAACAGATATTTCTTTCTACGAGAAACACATACTTGAAGAACGTGTCAAAAGTGGCACTCATGAGAGACTATTGTCACTGTGTTTGGTGACAGTAGAGAAATATTAATAAAAGGAGGCATAAAATTCTCCAGTTCAATTCTGAATTCTGTATCCATTTCCAGCATATTCAGTAAGGCCAGGGGTAGTTCCTGTTTAGAAAGAGGACATCACTGTAAATCCTCCATGGACTGCGCTGACGTGGAAAAGAGGTGAAGGTTTAAGAAAATTGTATTTTCTGCCTGTTTAGATGAGCATAGCCTGTATCCCAACGTTCTTATTTCAGCATTTCCAAGTGTCTGTGAGAAATACTTTCCAAAATCACAGTAACAGAGACCATCCTGTCAAACTTGAAAAACCTAATAGTAGGATCCTATCATACATTGGTGAGCACGATGAATAGAAATCCTCCAACAGAACATGGCTGGGCTTGCCTGTATTTTCTTAATATCATCTCAATTCAATTATAAATTTTCTTATTTTCCAATTTTGAAATTAAACTTTCTTCTGAAAATTTCCATGCTTATGACTCTTTATGGTATTTTGAGTATGCACGCTCTCTTGCAGACTCATGCCCAACACTAATCCCATCTCTACAGCTCTCTGTAAAGTGTATTAACCCATGCCTTTCACTAGAGGGCACTGTAAGAAGCATTCTGTGTTCTACAGGTCTCAGCACAGTTTACTTCTGTTGCAGACTCTTACCAAAGGCTTTCTTTTTCAAGTTGTTTTTGGTCAATGTTTTATCATAGCAACAGAAAATGTAACTAGGATATGGCTATACACATAATTTTGTTATTTATTACCAAATACAACTCTATTGTGTATATATACCACATTTTCTTTATCTATTCATTTATTAGCAGGCGTGGAGGCTGACTCTATAACCTACAATAACTAATATGGCAATAAGCATGGATATGCAGGTGTGTCTATAGTATGTTGCCTCAGGGTCCCTCAGCTATATACCCAGAAGTGGTATTGATTAATTTTTTAGTTTTTGTGTTTTTAGAGTCTGGGCTCATAGTATTCATCCTGCCTCCTCCTCCGAAACACTGGGATGACATACCCAAGCCATAATGGCTATCTAGGAAAATTTTATCAAAGTGTTCTGTATTGATGAGATGAATGCCACCAACAAACAATATCTAGGATTATGTCTCAATGATGAAAAATATGACAGCATAAATTGTCAATGGCATTTGCATCATAGAAGACAAAACACAACTGAAATATCATTGGTGCTGCTGTGACTTCAGATACAACCAGGCTCCTCCTTGATGAGCATCTAGTTTCCTGGGGGTGCTGTTTTCCCTAGCTGGAACCACAGACATTGTGTGTCCTGCTTCTGGAGGGCACAGGGCTGGAGAACCTACACATAGACTCTGGTAAATTCTGCTCAACCCTACTGCCGTCCTTTGCCAGTTTCCTGGCTCACTGTAGAAATGATCAGACCTGCAGCCAGTCAGATGGGTTATAAGTAGGTTCCCACATTCCTGGGGAGACTGTGCCCACTGACAGCCTTTGCATCCACCAAGCTGTTCCCTTGTCAGAAGTCCTGGACCCACTCTCCAGCCCCCTTGCCTTTTCACTCATATTTAACAGATAGCTTAACAGGCATCTCTTTACCCACAATGTCTCCTGTCTTCACGTAGTGGCTTTTTCTCTTCTTTGCCTGCCCTACTGTGTGGCCCCCTTGTAGTCAATGAGGAATTCCTGAATCTCAGAGATACTCGCCCTAAGGTGTCCTTGGGTAGCACTTGCTCGTGTCCCAGCATCTCTTGGTGCTTTGGCTGTTTTCACAGTAGGATCTGTTTAACAGCCACCCACTCTTAAAGCCTCCTCCAACNCACCTGACAAGCCCAACTTCCTGCCCTCCATTTTCTTTTCTCGTACGCACTCTCCAGTGTCACTTCACTTTTATTTTCCTTCTTACTCTTAGCCATTCTGGCTTTATATTATAAACTTAAATACCTGTGGTGATATTTTATTTGTCTTCCCTAATAAAATTTATCTGAGGGTCAGAGGAAAAACGGGGCTGCCAGCCACTAGTAGAAAAACAATAGCCATGCAAGTTAGCACACGCCCTTAATCCATTTGGTTCTCTGTGACTCCAAGGTCACATGGGGAACTAGCAGTAGGAGGTGGTGGCACACGCCTTTAATC
>LZPO01087236.1:0-10282 GCA_001675575.1 Neotoma lepida | reverse complement strand
TGTGTACGTGTATGTGTGTATGTGTGTGTGTGTATGTGTGTGTGTGTATGTGTGTGTATGTGTGTATGTGTGTGTGTGTATGTGTGTATATGTGTGTGTGTACGTGTATGTGTGTGTATGTGTGTATGTGTGTGTGTATGTGTGTATGTGTATATGTGTGTGTGTATGTGTGTATGTGTATATGTGTGTGTGTATGTATATGTGTGTGTATGTGTATATGTGTGTGTGTATGTGTGTATGTGTATATGTGTGTGTGTATGTGTGTGTGTATATGTGTGTATGTGTACATGTGTGTATGTGTGTATGTGTGTGTGTGTATGTGTGTATATGTGTGTATGTGTGTATGTGTGTGTATGTGTGTGTGTGTGTACGTGTATGTGTGTGTATGTGTGTATATGTGTGTATGTGTGTGTGTGTGTGTGTATGTGTGTGTGTGTGTATATGTGTGTGTGTAGGCCAGAGTCAGTGTTGGGTATCTTCCTCAATCACTCTCCTCCTTGTTTTTTGAGATGGGATTCTCTTACTGAATTTGTGGCTCAGCAATTAGGCTAGACTAGCTGGGCGGTGAGCCCCAGGGACCAGGGGCCGCCTTGTCTCAGTCTCCTCAGTGTGGGGATTACAAGCACACAGCTCTGTACCTGGATTCTTATGGGTGTTGGGTATCAGAACTCAGGCTGCCATTCTTGTGTGGCAAACACTTTCCTGACTGAGCCATCTCTCCAGTCTCTTTAACCTTGTCTGTTTCTGGCAATTTCCTCTTGTAGTATGTGAAACTATCAAGTAGGAATATTCTTCACACATTTGTGATATTCCAATGAAAATCAACTAACTGAAAATCAGCGTCAAAGGGGAATAATGCTGCATTTAGATAATTTTCACACCATTGATTTTTACTTTAGTCTCGGTAAAAGGATTAATGCAGCCAGCTCTCTATGCATAGGTTCAGACCCAGGAGGAGTTTTCTCAGCAAGCAGAGCAGGCTGTGGAAGTGGCTTCCATGGCTTCTCTGGATGAAAAGCTACAGGGCATTGAAGCCAACGAGCCATCAATCCAGTGAGCCCCCCAAGTAGCCAATTAGAGCCTAATTAGAGGCCACTGCTGTGCTCCATTTAGATAAAGACAATCTGGATTTTTCCTCTTCCAAAGTGTGAGGGCTGTCATCTTGAAACCACAGAAGACAGATTTGGGCAAATAGATGCCAGCAGATTTTTAGGTCCCTGTCCCCTCAGTTTCGTGTAATAATTTCTTTGAGTAATTTCAAGTTTTCCATGTCAGTGACATATAGCCAGGAGGGCTTAGTGATAATCCTCAGTGATTATCTGATAGCTATGACCATTATCTCTGGGGTAAAGAGGAACTGCTCAGCTGTAAATAGTAATAGGATCAAATCCTGTGTCAATCCATGAATACGATGAATATGTGTGTGTATATATTTGTAAAACCATGGTTTTGTTCCATTCCAAATTTGCTATTTATTTCAGTGGTTTATATTAATTTACATAAAATTTGCCCCCATAGAGAAAAGCAAATAGTGGTCTTTAGACATTCTCCATTATTTAGATTGCCCTTTATCAGCATCTGTCTGTGTCACTGACAGCTGAGGAGACATTCAGCCAAGCTGTGGGACAATACCCTCTAATGACTAGACAGGCTTCAGGGAGAGAGGGGCATATTTCTGAGTAATTGGCCCAAGTGGGATTTTAATTAAAATAAATGAGGATGGCCATCCCGACCTTGCTAGGTAGCATAGGCTGAAATGAAAAGTGACAGTTTATTCATCCCAGACAGAAATGTTTCAATCATTAGGCAACTATGCAAATGGATACTATTAATATTAATACTACTTGTTTCTTTCTTCCTTTGTTCCTAATGAACGTCAGTTGTATCCTGTTTGGCATCTCCTGAGTTGTGAGCCTTCCCTGGCCCCTGAGTTAAAATGATGTTTTCCCCTGAGACTAAGACCTGTGGGAACTCCCTGAGCCTTTCAGAGAATGCAAATAAAACTGAGGCCAGAGGGTGACGAGGCCAGGGTGACAAGCCTTGTCACAGTACTCCTTCCAAGGTGCCAATCAAGTGGAAGGCTAATTATGGCGGGAAGGCAGGGACATGAACTACTTGGGCCTCCGCTGATGTCCTGTTCTGGACAGACAGGACTCGGTGGGCTCAAGGAAGCTGCTGGCCTCTATCCTGTTTCACTTCGAAAAGCTTTGTCTGAACATAGGTTTCTGCTATGGCAAATGCGAAAGTGTACAGTTTGAAGAAAGAGAACTTAAGTGTTTCCGAGCAGCTGGGGTTGGGGAAAGCCAGCCCCTTTCATTTCCTTGAGTTGCCTTCCTGGGGGACAGACTCCCTAGAGGCAGGAAGAATGAGGACAGGGTAGGGCACCAGTGCAGGATAGAAGGCACAGTACAGCAATGTGGGGACATTTCCTCAGCCGCATCCTGCCCTGACTTTTATGTCTTGCTCTCTACCTGTCAGAATATCAGGCTTTCTTGCTAAGCAGACATGAAAAGTCCACATGTGAGAGAGAGCTGGTGACTTGTTTGTTTTGGTAACAGGGTGTCATGAAGTCCAGGCCACGCTCACACACTGTGGAGCCAAGGATGACACTGAACTCCACCCTCTGTCTCTGTCTCGCAAATGCTGGGTTACGGATGTGTACCACACGCTCCACAAGCCTGCTGCTTTGTGGGTTAGAGCGGACACCAGGGGTTGTATGTCCTAGAAATACTAATGTGGACAGTCTGCACCAGGAACCTCCAAGTTAGTGAGACCCTCACACCCGAACAGGTCTGAGTCTGGAGGTGGGTGGGTAGGAACAGGTAACTGTTGTGAAAGAGAGCACTGGAAGGTCTCTGAGCCTGGGTCCTACCCCGGTGAGCTTTCAGGCCCCAGCTCCTCCAGCTAAGGGCTCTTGCACTTCAGTGTCACAGGTCACCTAGGAGACTTCCTAATATGCAGACTCCTAGACCTAGGCCCCAGGTTCTACACCTGGCACTCCAGGATAGGGCTCCACATGTATTTACACAATTATTTACTATGATGAATAATTGTTTAAGAGTTTTGGCAGGTGGCTGAGAGGCCGTCTCTGAGGAAGCTTGACTGGGCTCCCATCTGCTACCCTGGAACATTCTAGAGCTGCCACCTAGTGTCCGACCTTTGGTAGTTATTGCTGTCTATTGTTCAATTTCCACATCTATAAACTAGAGGAAGAAAAGTACTTCCTTCTTTATAGNTCTGTGTGGGTTAAAAGAAGTTAAGATATATGGAGGTCGTTTTTATGGTCTACATAATCANGCAACAGTGCTAGGTAGCTGTATAGTCACTGAACATACATGAAAAGTGAGTCAACTTGGGTGAACAAAGTCACAGGAGGCCTGCCTCCTNGCAATACCCCCAGAAGAGGCACAAATCTGAGAGGTGTGACTCCCAGCCCCCAGCAGGTTGAAACAAGANGGTGACGACTAAACAGATAAGCTTTCTCTCCTGATCTTTGTCATTTAAAAATACACAATGAATACAGAGCCACCAGCTGTGGAGAGAGGGCTCTATGGCAGGCAGGAAGTGGGGGCAGGGCTGTGCTTCCTACCATCCCTATAGAGGGAGGAAGGGTGAAGAGAGCCCTGCTGGGGACTAGACAGGGCGGGCTTGGGATGCAACAACACAGGAGGTGAGATGGAATCCCATCTCTTGGTAGATCCTTCATATTTATTTATTTTTANATTTTCAAGTGTTCTATGTATTTATATCAGTGGATGTGTATGTGCACATGTGTGTAGGTGCCTGTGGAGACCAGAAGAGGGTGTTCGATATCCTGAGATCTCCTGAGCGGGACTTACAGGCTCCCAGTGAGCCAGTGAGCCACCCAGTGTGGGTGCTGGAAATGCACTGGGATCTTCTGCACAACAGGATGTGCTCTTATCTTTTCAGCCTCTAGACGTACGCACTTTTAAAGCAAGTACTTTTCAGTGGCTGTCCCAAGGTTTAACATGTACATCTAAAAATAATCCAAATACACCCTTAAAACAATACTACACAACTGTTTTTATAGGAATATGTACCCATTCCATCCTTCCCATCTTTGTGTCAATCACTTCACTTATCTATATGCTGTGGTCATACTATGTATCATACAATTATCGCATTAGAGCCATCATCTTAAGGATAAATTATTCTTTTTATCATTTATTTATTTATTTATTTATTTATTTATTATTTTCTGGTGTTCTTTGCATAGATTCCAATTTCTAGCTCTTATATTTTCTTCTTTCTAAACTTCTTCCTTCTCCCCCTCCTCTTCTTTTGGGCAGTGAAGTCCCTGGTGTGTGTGTGTGTGTGTGTGTGTGTGTGTGTGTGTGTGTGTGTGTGTTTTGCCTGCATGTCTGTCTGTGTAAGGGTGTCAGATCTTGGAGTTACAGACAGTTGTCAGCTGCCATGTGGGTGCTGGGAATTGAACCTGGGTCTTCTGGAAGAGCAGTCAGTGTTCCCAACAGCTGAGCCATCTCTCCAGTCCCATGAGCATGTTTTATTGTCTTTACTCTTGAAGNAAAATTCCACTGGATGGAGAAATTGAGGTTGGCAGTCATTTTCTTTCAGCATTTCAAACATTACACANCACTGTCCTTGCTTCTGTAAAGCAAACCTGCAATAATCTTCACTCTTCTGTGCTCTTCTCCCCGCTGCCTGGGAATCCCCTCAAGATTTTCTATTCATCTGCAGAGGCTCTGGGCTTCTGTTGCTTCATGCATTTCTCTGTCCTGTTTTGCTTTGATTTCTATCTATGTTATATTTTTTTGATTTAGTCTAAGACTTTTTTTTCACTATGTCTTTGAATTTTAGTATTTCCTTTTGATTAACTTTTGGGTGGTAGTAGTTNGTAGTCTCACTAATGCAGCCCAGGCTAGCCTTGAGTTTGGATTACAGGCATCAGCTACCATGGCCAGTCTAACCCATCCTTATGGTTTCTCTCTGACATTGCTTATCTGGTCTTGCACATTGTAGAACTTTCCCATCATCTATATCAAATTACAACTCTTCTAAATTGCCTGTCTGGTAATATAAACATCCATGTTATATCTGAGTGTGGGTTCCATGATTGTTTTGTCTCTTAAATAGCCATTTCTTGCCTTTTGCAACTTATTTTGTTGTGGAAAACTGGGTTTTAGGGATTGTGACTAATCTGTTTTTAGTAGAAAGGTTTGTGTCAATCTTGCTGAGAGGTGGGTTGTATCTTTACTATAGCTGTTTTTTCCCCCAAGAGAAAGCCTATGTCTTGCAAGTTATTTTGTGTGGGAGGGGGGGCAGGGTGTGTCAATTCACTTACTTTACTGGAGACTTGGTGAAGGTATGAGGTGTAGGAGTGGAAGCTGGTTCCTGGCCATCCAGGCAGTGTCGGGCCTGGGTTCCCTCTGGTGGAGTTGGCCTCATTATACCTCAAGTTGGTTGGCTGCTCTTACAAGTTCTGTGTCAACATTACCCCAGTACATTTTGCAGGCCAGACAGATTGTAGGTTGAAAGTTTTCTGACTGGGGTGGTGTCCCAATCCTACTGCTGGAAGCTTTCCCTGGTTACAGAAGATGGCTGGTTCAGGCTCCGTATCCCCCATGACTAGGAGTCTTTGATAGGGTCACTCTCGTAGATTCCTACTGGGTTGCCTCATCCACCCTTGCTATGAGGGTTTGTGCCTAGTCTTNTTTACCTTGTCATGCCATGTTTGGTTGCTATCCCTGGGAGGTGTTTTTCCTTTGAGGGGAAATGGAGGAGTGGATCTTAGGGAGAGGGGAGGTGAGAGGGGACTGGGAAGAGTGGAGAGAGGAGAAACTGCAGTTGGAATATAATGTATGAAAGAGGAATAAAAAAAATTATAAACTTTTCAAAAAATTTGCAAGTAAGTAAAAACATTACACTCTTTAAGCTGGCCCGTTCCCCCTCTAGGCCTTCTTCCCAAAGTTCTGGTTCTGTCCCCTGAGGTGTTCCCAGTCAGCTTCCTTGATGCCTTCTTTGCTGTTCACTGATTCTCTTGAGCTGAAGGGTGAGGGTCTTCACCTTGGAGTAGTCTTATTAGGGAGGAGAAAGTCAAGGGTTCCCAGTGGCTGTCTTCCTTCTCTGCCTATGGCCATGGAGATTCCCAGATCCTTTAAGAGCCTACTGGTACCCCTGCCAGGACTCCCAGCTCACAGTGTAGTCTACACTTAGCCTCCCTTAGCAGATACTACCTAAGTGCCTCATCCATGGCCTCTGGTTGCAACTGCTTTGACAAGTTTGAGGTTCTCTGGGTGAGTTTGGGTTGTTCTGTTCAGACAAGCTCCAAAAGTGTTACTTTCATTGTCTGGCATTTTTGTTGTTGTTAGGAGGATTCGAGTAAGCTCTTGCCTGCCACAGATGAACATACAGCATCTTCTTGTTTAGGGTTTCTGTCAGTGGAAACATAAGTACTAGTTTCCACAGCAAAGCTGCACTCCCGCCTCGTAGAGTCGGGTGACTCTAACAAGGACCCCAACGTACTTTATTTTCTCACACAGTAGCTCCTGTGGCAACATGTTTCTGAGGAATGAACAGTTCATGTTGATACGGGTGGAACTTGACAACAGGCTAAACAGGGACACTGTTGAAAAGTCACATAAACCCTTGACTAACGGGACCACCCACAGTCGTCGGAAGGGTTTGTGGCCAGGGTTTGAACTGAAGTGGTTCTTTTCTGTGGTCAGCAGGGAGTAACTAGAAGATTCTGCAAAAGATAACATCAAACACTCGAACAAGGGACCTAGAGAAAACTGAAGGGTGTGGGGCTGGCAGCATCAGACTCAAAACTTGCTGTCTGAACAGGCACAGAGAAACTGAGGCAAGCTATCTTGACTCCCCTTATTAGTTNTGAGACAGGATTTCACGATGGCACTGAACTCCCAAGTGCCAGAGTGCTGGCATGTACCACCACACCACCTAGGCTGTCACATAACAAAGGGGGTCAGCAACTTCACAGATGCAGTCCAAGGCTCTGGCTTGCTGCATGCACAGCCTGTGACAGAACCAGGGAACACATACAGCTGAGGGGCTGGTGGTTAGATGTGACACACCTGTGCTGAGATTAGAGGTGAAAACTAGGGTGAGAACCTTGGGGAGGCCAGAGAATACATAGTGGGACACACAGGAAGTCAAGAGGAAAGTCTGGTCACGGACAAGGAAATGATGATGAAGCCACTTGTCTCTTCCTCTAACTCATGGCTGCTTTCTAGGGACAGACTCTGAACTGCAGATCCACGGTGACAGAACTGCTGCCCACACACAGTGGGCATGAAGGACCTACTTCTAGTCAGTGCTAATGAGTTTCTTTTTAATGGTGGGAAGAGTTGTAAATGTTCTGTAAGCAATGTTTCCTATTTAAGTGTCTACATTTATGAGCTGATGCTTCGTTCTTGGAACCAAGTGGGGACAATCTGCTTGGCCACAGGGTCACAGTGAAAGCTGAGTTTAGTATATGAATGTAGCATTCCTTCAGCTATGGCTGCCAATGGTTCATTCTGCCTTTTCTAAATCAATACATGACAGGCAAAGACATGAACGTATTTAGATTTCTGCATTTATGTGTGTGTGTGTTTTCTNGGCGTGCATATACAAAGCACAGTCACCATGTGTCATATTTGGTGTCCAGTTGCTTGTTTCTGAGACTGCACAGTTAGTGCTTAAAGTAAATGCCTAGGAAGTGTCTTCTACAGAACAAAAACTTCATCAAGTTTATGAACTTTATTAATTAACATGGGATGTGTCTTACCAGACACACTGTCTTAAAATAAATAAAACTCAGCATCATTAAAATCACAAACACAGTTTGACAGGGTATAACACAAAGTTGATTTTTATGATGTCTCTTGCATTTACTAAAAGTCTGAGGAACACTACATCGATCCCTCGGCAATTACCTTGCACCACAGGAAAGCAGACATAATTATCTCGTGGGTTCTGGAACAATGATTTGAGGAATTCTTTGAAAAGAGTCAGGAATCTCACAAATCAGATCACACGTCTGCAGATTACACCATGGGATGTGGTCACAACAAGTCAAGTGGCTGACAAAGCCTGCATCCCTGCTTCCCCCACACAACACCGATTTCTATTTTTGGCATGAGTTATTAACCTTTTCTATCAGGAGGAAAATGTGCTCTGCAAACTCCCGGATGGCTCCCCGGCCACCGTTGCATTTGCAAATGTACCCCACAGCCTTCTGGGCCCCGGAGCAGGCATCGGCAGGAACAGCACTAAGGCCCACTCTCTTCAAGCATTCTTCATCAGACACTTCATTGCCTGCAAGCGAGATGAGTGTCATTCATGTATGAAAGACACAAACTGTTCTAGCTAAATGATGTGACCCACGACACATAGGTGACAGGGCACAACAGTAGGAACACTAACAATCAGACAGAACAAGACAACACCTTTAAGCACAAGTGAGAGCAGGGCTTTCCCTTGTGAGAGCATTGCAGAACAAGCTCTTACCAGCTATGGAGGGAGAATGGAGCACATCCTTTCCTACTGTGCACTGTAATCATCAGAAATTCTGTACTTGAATTACAAATGATAACCTTGTTAAGGGAAATTTCAAGTATGTACAAGGATCCCAGATATCATAGTTACTAATTATCAGTTTTAGATTGTTTAATCACTAGTTCCTTCTCTGTCCTATACCCTAGTTTTCTTGTAGGTAGAGTGTAGAAGCAATTTCCAGGCAGACTTTAGCCCCAAACTTCTTTTTTTTCCAAGAAGGGTTTCTTTGTGTAGCCCTGGCTGTACTGAAACTCACTCTGTAGACCAGGTGGCCTCAAATTCNGAGATCTGTCTGCCTCTGCCTCCTGAGTGCTGGGATTAAAGGGGTGAGTACCACCTCTTGGCCTTTATCCCCACACTTTTAAGCATTTATATCTAATAGAAAAATTATCAAACTAACATAATATTATCAAACTCACACAATAAATAATGACTCCTTAAAGTAATTTAATAACTATNACATGGTCAAATATTGCCAACTGTCTCACAATGCCATTTTGTGTGTAGGTGTGCACTTGAATGGAAGACAGGGATCAATGTCAGCTGTCTTCCTTAGTAACTAATTCATTTGTTTAGTGTGTGTACACGGAAGACAGAAAACAACTTGTGGGAGATGGGTCTTTCCTTCTACATTGTGGATTCAGGGTTTAGCTCAAGTTATCAGGCTTGATAGCAAGGCCTTCATCCTCTGGGCCGTCTTGCTAGCTCTTCATCTACTTTTTTATGGCAGGGTCTCTCAGTGGACCTGGAGTTCACCAATTGGCACAGACTAGCTGGCCACTCAGCTCCAAAGCCTTGCCCATGTCCTCTTTCCCCTCGCTAGGATTACAGCACAGGGCCACCATGCCCAGCTTTTTACAGGGATGCTGGACATCTGAACTTGGGTCTGAAACCCCCTCCCTAGACCTTCAAAACTGTCATTTTCATTTTGAAATGTTTAAAAACAGGGGACAAAACAAGTCCACATGGTACATTTTGCTAATCCAGGTCTCTTCTCTGACTTCTATGTCCTATACTATTTGTAGGAAAGCTGCCATATTGGAGCCACTAAAACAAATACTAAATTACATTAACAAAACTCTACCCTCCTGCCACCTGCCTTGCCCAACCCCTCTTTTAGAAGAAACACCAGAGTCCTCCAGTGGNACAGAGTCACCATTTGGGGTGGAACTACCAGCTGGCTTCAGACCAAACACCACTAAGGAAATGCTGTTTCCCACGTGCTCTGTGTCCACACACAGATATGTTTCCCTGTAACTCAATACAGTAAACTGAATGGATTCCACTGAAGACCGAGTAAAANTGGCATTTCTCTACATAATCCTGTCTTTAAATTTTTCTTCTGTGAGTTGTCAAGATGCAAGCTTGAAACTGCACTCCTCCTGCCTTCCCATGACGGGGCCACAGGCACATACCACCATGCCTGGCACACACCACCATGCCTGGCACACACCACCATGCCTGGCACACACCACCATGCCTGGCACAGTACTAATATTGTTAAGGAATTTAACAAGGTTTTTATTTTATTTTATGTGTAAGAGTGTTGTGCCTGCATGTATGTCTGTACACCATGCTCGTGCAGTGCCTGTGCAGGCCTGAAGAGGGCGCTGGATCCCCCAGTACNGGAGTTAGCGGATGGCTGTGACTCACTGTGTGGGTGCTGGCCTCTCAGAGAGAGCAGCCAGTGCTTTTAGACTCTGAGCCATCCCTCCTGCCCTGGACTGTGTTTTTATACATTTAT
>LZPO01087235.1:287734-306772 GCA_001675575.1 Neotoma lepida | reverse complement strand
TTTAGTTTACATTTGCATTAGAGAAGAGAATGAATCAGCGCTTTAGGACGCATTGATATTTGTGGCTTGAAGTTAGGTGTGCAGTACCACTTGATAACCAGGCTTAGAGAATTAGCTGCACTTACCCGTACTGAACAACACCCATGAGAGGACCAGCAGGGCCAATGTCAAGAGCCTGGACAACGTCCGCTAAGAACTGCTTCTGGATCCGGAAACGGCGCTTGCCGATGCTGGCGCTCCCATCAATTAAGAATGACAAGTCAACTTTGCAGTCTGAGGGATAGAAAAAGAGGCTGTGATTCTGTTTGGCTCTGAGTGCTCCTACCTAGGCATCTTGTCTCTTTCACTGCTCCCACCTAAGCCTTCCGGTGCTCCCTTCTAGGCATCTTGTGGTTTTTCATTCACCACATGCCCAGAGAGTCCAATGAGAAGAAAGTGAAAAGAGGCAGAAGGTGCAGGCTACATTTCCCGGAGTACCAGGGACCTGGATACTTGGGCTTGTTCTTGTTTCTACACCTGCTTTAGAATCCTGTGCATCAGCCACCACTGTAGACTTCAGAAGACAGTGACACCCAACGTGGCTTGGGAAGAACCTCAAGACGGATTCTCAGGCTCAGACCACAGGAGTGCAGACTCCTAGAAGCCATGGAAAAGGCTCAGTGGGTAAGGGTGTTGCTGATACTCATGAGGAACTGAGTTGGGATCCCCAACATCCAAATTAAAAGCTGGATGTGGCTATGTCTATGCCTGTACCCCGAGTGCTGCATGGGATGAGACAGGACGGTTGTGGAGCTTGCTGGATAGCCATTCTAGCTAAAACAGCAATTTCTCGGTCAGTGAGAGACCCTGTCTCCCTTTCTAAGGAAACTAGGCGGAGAATGATAGAGCAGGCATATGACGTCATTGCTGGACTCCACACACACGCACATGGGTGAATGCATCTACACACATATGTGTGCTTAAGCCCTTATCCCTCACACACCCACACAAACAAGAAGTGCAGATTCCTAGATGTGGGAATTTGTCATGACCGAGTGTCAGGAACTTGTGGTCTTTTATTCTCATCCTTTGTAAAAATATGTGGGGTGTAGAAGGACCCACAAGGACGGAATGGAAGGGGCGGGGCAGGAATTATAGACTAAGAAATAGAATGTTTCTCACCTCCCTAGATGAGACAATGGAAGAAATTATTCACATACACTCATAAGATAGTTTTATGACTTGGTTGGATCCCGCCCTGTTTCTATTGTTAAGAGTAGGGAAGGTGTTCAGGGTTAGAATGTCTGACCTCTTCAAATAAACCACTGTTCCCTTGTCCCCTGGGGTTGGGTTCTAAGAAATACAGAGGTTCCAGAATCCCCAGGTAGAACCGAACCATATATACATTTTGTTTTCTTATATATACATTATATAGTATATATTGGAAGTATCTGTGCGATATATATTCACTGTTATTAAATTATATATAGTTTATATAAAACATATAATTTATGAATTAAACTATAAATAATATATAGTATGAATAGATAATATTAATTAAATAATATATTTATATATAAACTATAATTTATGAATTAAACTATAAATAATATATAGTATGAATAGATAATATTAATTAAATAATATATTTATATATAAACTATAATTTATGAATTAAACTATAAAAATATATATTATGAATATGTAATATGAATTAAACCACAGACATTTATATATAAACTATATATATAGTTTAATTCATAAGTTACACACGCTAAGAGACTAACAACAACTAATAAAGCAGAATAATTACAACAACATGCTATATTGAAAAACTTGGGGTTTTTTATTTCTGGAATTTTCCATTTACTATTTTCAGATCATAGTTGATGATGAGTAATTGAAACTGTGGAGAAGAAAACCATAGGTAAGGAAGACTGCTGTTCAAGATGGTTGTGAGAAAGCAGAAGGGATGGCGGGGCTGCAGGCTGATTTCAACTCCTCAGTGCTACCCGGGCTAACAAATCAGAGTTTGTCACTCTCTGCAGTGGTACTGACTCAGTATAAGACGGACTTCATTGCTGAGTTGAGGCCCTTATTGGGAGTCCATATTGCCTTAAGATTAACAAAAAAAATGAAGAATGGATTATTGAATGAGTGCATTCGGGGAGACAAGAGTATTTCAAAGACACTTCTACAGAAAACCAGGAGACTCCAAAACACCTGAAGGCCAGCACCCCCTTGTGGTTGGGGGAGAAACTACGCAGACAAACCTGCACATTCCTAATGGTCGTCAGGTTCTCTATAATGAACACATGGTTTTTGGGGGGCTGGCATTGCCTGCCCTCCGTTAACAAAGGTGCTGTAGATGAGAAAGGGCTGTTGGAAATACCAAGTGCTTGTGAGCTAGCAAAGTTTGAAGCAACATTGATTAGAAATAATTATTGATGAGTGATGATACAGAGTTAGCGAACGGAGCGAAGCTGAATCTGAGAAATGTGCTGAAATAGCTGTTGGAACCAGAGGAGGTTTGGAGGAGACCAGAGGGACGCTTATCTGCCTCTGCTCCAGCTATTTTGTGTCGTAATTCTTCAGTGAATCTCACAGCTTTTTGCCCCAAGTCTGCAAGTGCCTTCTACTCTTCCCCGTCCAGCTGGCTTTCTCCCATGCTGCCCATATCCAAGCATAACCTTTGAGATGAAGATGGAAAGACACAACACAATCCAAATGTGGTTTAAAGACTCTGTTAAAGACAGGGATGAAGCAGAAGACAGGCAGAATTGCTGTAAGGTCTCTCCCAAACAGCCAACGGCTGGTTTTCTAGGTCTTGCCTTGCAATGTGAATTATTGCCAGCAGGTGGCAGTAATGGTCTTCAGCGCTTTCGGCCCACTACACAGTTTGCAGGAGATACAGACTCCAGGGATCTAAGGTACAGAATCAGATGTGCCTTTAAATATGACCCCCCAAGTTTGAGAAGCACTCCTGAACAAAGGTCTTCCTTCCAGACGCCAGCAGATTAGTTCAATATTGCTTTTTAAGATAGAGAAAAATCGATTCAAGGGAGGAATAACGCGGTTTCCACCATTCATTTATTTTCAACAAAAACAGGACATGGATTTGGTAGCATCTGTTTTGGTTCCTCAAGGACAGCTCTTGCTCATTTCTTACATCTTGAACTATGTTCAGGAACAACGTGTTCATTTTTACAGCAAGCAATTTGTCCGATTAGTTCTCTTGGACCTCTGGCCTGATTGCTGGCAGCTGATACAGAAGTCACCTTTGTTACCCTTCCTAGGATTTTTTTTTTAAATCATTTAATCATCACTGGGACCAAACACAGGGCCTTACTGCACGTAGGCAGTCACTCTGTTACTGAAGCAAAAGCCCCTGCCTCCAAACTCCCAGGATATCTTAATGACTACGCTTCTACCTCAAGGTATATACAGGCTAAAACCTAGCGGGTGTCTTCTATGTCATGAGGTGCTCAGTATTAGTGTCTTATTTATGGTCACAGGAAAGGTTCAGGGTAAGGAAGGAAGGTTGGCTGTAATGTCTATAGGAATCAACGCACTGGTTTTCTTAATTCTGTGGTACAGTTCCTCATGGTGCAATTCTACAGATGAACTCATGTGTTGTGCTCTATAATACATCAGGTCCACATTTTGTATCTTTGGATAATATCAGAGGCATGCACACGTCACAGGTGCTTACATAGTTTCCACAAAATAACCCGGGAGCCACGCCCAAGGGCCACTAGTAGCTTTGGCTGTAGAATCGGTAGATCTGGGGTGGGGGCTCTGCCTCTACAATTGTTCCAAGTTCCCAGGGCAACTTGCTGATGCTATTGGTCCTCTGACCATACTGGGAGGAGCAAGGTCTAGTGAGAGACCGACACAATAGGTATTAGACAAGAGATGGGCGTTGTTAGTCTAAAAAATATCCGCAGGCTATTTCTTATGTTTATCAGAGTTGAGACTTTGGTGGCTGGCTGGCAACAGCTTTAGGAGGATTTGCAAGTGCTTTCTTTTGGTGTGTTGGAAGACACTACATTTCTCTGTGTTTCTTCTTTCTCTAGTACCGCCTTGTGATATTCCTGGGTGTCTTCTCCCCTGCCTAGTGTCGCTCATCATATATGCATTCTCTACTTCTTTTTCTATATCATCTACAACTCATTTAATAGCTTCAGAATATTTTGAACCATGGTTTGCTTTGCTTTGAACCATGGTTAGTCTTTCAACTCTAAACTTTTTTTTTTATTTTGAGGCATTTGAATATCCATTTAACATTCCTTTTCTTCTTAATTTGATGAAGAATGACAGAATATTTATACTTACTGGCATCTTGTCCCCAACTCTGAATTTCTGACTGGACTGCCTCATCCCATCTAAGTATCAGATCTTGCTATTGGACTGAATGTCTCATAGCAAATGACAGGCATAAACAGTCTCCTGTCCCCAAGTCTGCTTCATCCTGTGTTCTTCACCACAGTACCATGTATCCAGTTACACAAGTCATTTTTTAAAAATTTAAATTACATCTATGTGTTTACTTTGTGTGTGTGTGTGTGTGTGTGTGTGTGTGTGTGTGTGTGTGTGTGTGTATGGGGGGAGAGCACACACGTGCCACGGCACAAGTGGATGACTTGTGGGAGTTGCTTTTCTCTTTCCACCATGGATAGAGCCTAGGTCATTAGGCTTGGCAAAAAGTGTCTTTACCAGCCAAGTTGTCCCTAGAGTCCTGCTGACGTCATTTTTAACTGTCNTGTCTTCATACCCCCCTCCAACCCTGTAGAGTCTTCCTTTTCTATATTTCTTGAATCTGCCTATTTCTCTCATTCCTGGTTCTAACTCCAAGAACTTCTGGCTTCTATTACCTCCGTGGTACCCCTGTCCCTGCTGACCAGCCTGTCAATTCTTCTCATCCACCCTTGCTCCTCCATCCCTGGGGAATTCTTCACCCCGTTGCCATAGTGACATTAAAAAAAACCTCCATCCCCCCCTCCTCCTGCGTATCCTTTAAATCCTTCAGAAGTTCTCCATTCTGTTTGGAACAAAGTGTCAGAAGATAGGAGATAAATAGACCTGCAGTGGGGGAGAAGTAGGTCTGAATGGACGTGAGTAGGAAGAGGAGAGAGAGCGAGAGCTGATGAGATGTTAAAAGCACCCAGTTAACTCACTTGGATCTCCTTGGGACACTGGCTCCGAAGACTGTGTGCTGAGTTCTTCTTTTGGCACAAATTCTGGAAAGCGAAGTTAAAGTTGTTGTGACTTCCAAGTGTAGGAACACCTGGCCTTCCCCCAGAGAAGGGGACAGAGTGCACATTCATACCCAGCTCTGGGGCTTGGCTTCTAGCTCCCTCTTTTCCATACCGGCCCCATCCTAAGAAAAATAAGTACTGACAGCCTGCCCAAGGGTACTCTGTTGGATGTTCGGAGGACCTGGTTCTGTTCTCATTTTGACTCGTTCTTCTAAGTCCTGGTTTATTTACGGGAAAACATGACAGATGTGCTGGTGTAAATTATCATCTCTAAAATTCTAAAAATGTTGAGGTCAGGAAATGAGTCTGGCTCACTCAAATCTTTACTATGCTCAGTACACGTAGGTCCTGGGCCAAATTTTGGTGATAGAGGCACTGAACAAAGATGAATTAGACATGTGCAGGGCAATCTAGAAAAGGTTTTATACATACCAGCATGGAACACAACTCAAAGAGAAGGGCAGAGAAGACAGCATCTCATCCCCAGCCCTTTAGGCTAGAGGCAGAAGGATAAGAGGTTCGTGCTCGGAAAGGCTGTGTGGAAGGTGGGCTTCAGGTAGGCAGGGCTGGGGCATCTGCATCAGGGCTATGGACGCAGAATGTGACAATAGCCGCAGACACCATAAGTGTGGATTCTGCTGGGATGGCTGTAACCACTGGGTTTCCCAGAGGCAGTAAACCTGTGCAGGAAATAGGTCTCCCAGTTTTCAGGATGCCCAGCAGTTCTGGAAGTTTCCGGCAGTGGAGGCAGATGTGGGGGTTTGGTCTCTCTAAGCTTTCAGCTGCTGCAGAGAACTTCCTCCTTGTTTTTTTTTTTTTCTCTTCCCCAGTTTGCAAAGTATATGATTTCATCTTCCCATAAAGGTCAGCCAGCTTGCCCCACTTCCTCACACCATTTGGAAATTTTGTTTTGGGTATTCAACGGTATTTCTCCGCCAGATGCCACCCAGGGACACATCTCAAAGCTCTCCATTGTGTGGGGGGTGGAGGTGGGGGCGTGGGGGAATGAAGTGGGAGCAAGTTCACCGATTTGGCCTTCCTATCCCTGTCTCCCTACGTCAGTAAAATCCTGCTTCCTCCCAAGAACAGCAACACTTTGTTAGAGGATCAAATAGTTAATGTGGTAAACAGTGCAGGGGACACACACACACACACACACACACACACACACACACACACACACACGCACACACACACATCCATGGATGAAAATGGAAAAACCTCAGACCATTTTCTTTTTACTTTCTTTTTTGTTTGTTTGTTTTGTAGACAGGATCTCATTATGGAGCCTCACACTGGCCTGGAGCTCACTATGAAGACCACCCTGGCCTCAAATGCACAGAGACTCACCTGCCTCAGCCTCCTGAGTGCTGGGACTAAAGGCTTGCACCGCCACCAGGCAGCCCTCCTGAATACCGCTTTCAAAGGAGACTGAATAGGGAACTACTGTGCATGCTGCCAGAAGAGATGAGGGTCTATCTCATCTATCCCATCTATCTCACAATGAACTCACTTCCTACAGCCTTTGTCTTCATGTTTTCTCTCTCCCTTTTGAAGAACCAATATTGCTCCAGGCATCCCTAGGAAAGTTTGCAAGGGCCCAAGCCTGGACCTGAAGGTCCCAGGAGGAAGCCTTTTGACAGCTGGACCACCTGAGCCACCAGTTGGACTGTTAGGCCATACTTGTTCTCCAGTGCTGTGCGTCTCCTGGTTGGGCCTGAGAGGTCAGCTGGATACTTACCTGCATCTAAAAGGACTGGTCCAGGCTTCCACAGGTCCATCTCTCCTGAATTTCAAGAAAAAGAAACAAACTTACTAAAACGGAACCAGGATATGGTCTCGGGTGAACTGCTAGGATGTCACTTCCCAGCCGCCCAGGCAGAGGGTTCAAAGGTGGAAGATGGGAGCAGGATTCTAGAGGAAGCAGCATGAAATCCTGGTAATGTTCTTCCCACATGGAGCTCCTAACACCAAAGCCGTGTGCTTCATTCTCTCTGCACTAAGAGGCACAGACTGACAGGAATCCCGGGATTCCTGAAAATCCCATCTAGTCAAAAACACCCCAACAGACTTCTATATAGTCCCTGCTGCATTAGTTGCTGGTTGGTACTTGAATGCTTCTAGAGACCGAGTTACTACCTACCCAGACAAAGCAGTATATTTTAACATCGTCTTAGATTACTGAGACTATGCAATTATTTCCCTTGTAGCCATCTGAAGTATTTTGAGCTAAATTTTTTTCCCACCATTCAAGTCATCTACCCACCTTTCCACCCACCCACCCGTCCATACTTACTAACCATTCAATATGTGCCCAATACCATTTTAATTACACCCATTCCACCTATTTGGATTATTTTCCAAAGCTGGCCCCCTCCACCAGTTTCTGAGTTTCCTCTCCTTGTCTGCCTCAATCTGACCAAAGAAATATGGTGTTTGGGTTCCAATGCACGGACATGCTGTGAAGTGGATAGGGTGCTGGAGAGAGGTGATTCTTACCCATTAAGCTCTGTTCTTATTTGGAGAATCTGTAAGGTTAGGAGGGGCTCAGAGGCAGAGTGAATATGTTGGGAACCCTCACAGCACAAAGATGGCTTATTTCTCTATCCTACCTTGCGCCCTTCCCAGAGAATTTGAGGGCATGAACAGCTTTTGTCTCCTAAAGGCTATCTGTCCTGCTTAGGTTGGAACTACTAAATCACTCAAACGATGTGGTATCTTTTCTGGCAAAGAGGCCAGAGAATTTTTAAAAGGTTAAATGTCCATGTATGTCCTTTAGTGGTAAGACCTGAATTAACCTGGTTCAGGCATTACTGACTTTGAGTGAGTCAGTAGCACCCTCTGAGAGCTTTAACTAGGCAGGGTGGGACTGTCGCCACCACCAAGACACTCATAAAAATCTTTGGTTGCTTTACCCTTATTACTTTAGTGCCACCTGCTGGTGAAAATCAACACTGCGCTATTTTCCTTTTTAAAAAGATGCTGGTGGCTTCTCGTTTTTAAACCAAAGCACTTACAATGCTATTTTTTTTAAGTATTTAAAAATTCCCTCAGCATGAAGGCTAGAATGCTGAGCACATTATGGTTTTGGTGACCCCACGTTCTTACTTTTGTCCCCAAAGCCTGTCCATCAATGCCACTTTCATCTTGCTTGGGACAAATCTGAACAAATTCCCATTCATTTAATAGCCAGGGCCTGAAAAATATTTGGACAGCTGAGACTTGGTGTATTTTGGACTTGGTGGTAATGAGAAGAAAATGTGTAAAAGGACATTTGTGTTCAGGTGTCAAGGAGGGACAGGGTGGCATGGGAAGAAAGAAGTCAGAACACCATCCGGAGGCTGCCAAGAATGGGCAGGGCGTGCCTCACCCACCTTGTCCACAGTTCACCTACAGCCGTCTCCTGTGACATCCTGAGGAAGTATCCTGCCCTGAATCACATGGGGGAGACTCAGAGGAGCTGAGTGTGCATATAGTCACTCTGAAAAGTGTAAGCCACTCAACACAACAGGGGATTACTTTGGTGACAGTCTTTGGTTGGCCATCTCACAGAGTTAGATCTGAGGGAAGTGTTATGTTCTGAGCGAACTCCAGTGGGAAGAACACTCAGGAACTGTTAACATTTACCCAGAGCTTGTTCAACGGCACTAAGAACCACTTTGAAAGTCGTAAGTGACATTGAGCCTGAATTAGGTACAGCTGTGACCCCATTTTGCACATGAGAGAACTGGAATGCACACACACAATCGCCTTGGTTGAATTTTGAGCCCAGATCAGTAGGATCCTGAGACTGAGCTTAGTCTCCCTTTATACACCCATCTACCCACCCATCTATCTATCCATCCAACCATCCATCTATCTATCCATCCATCTATACATACATACATCTATCAATCTATTAATCCATCCATCTATCCAACATCCATACATCTATCAATCTTTCTATTAATCCATCCACCCACCTATCCATCCATCCAACCATTCATATATCTATCAGTCTATGTATTAATCCATCCATCCATCCATCCATCCATCCATCCATCCATCCATCCAACCATCCACACATCTATCAATCTATTTATTAATCTATTCACCCACCCATCCATCTATCCAACCATTCATACATCTATCAGTCTATGTATTAATCCATCCATCCATCCATCCATCCATCCATCCATCCATCCATCCATCCATCCAAACATCTATACATCTGATTACACCACGAAAAAGCTTGGCCTGGCACTGTCACCTGTAACTCCTGCTAATGTGGTTAAGTCTTCAAAAGGACCTGGGATGATGATCCCTGCCTCTCTGACTCAATGTGATACCGAGGCAGGTTTCAGAGCCTTCTGTTGCCCTGCACATCTGGAAGTCACTAGCATAGGACCCAAGAGGGAGCTGCAACATACAGCCATCAGGGTTATAAAGTTTTATGGTCCAGAAGCGCAGGTGGCCAGACACCCCCAAGTTCCTCCCTGATGCAGTTTGGTGGAGGAAGTGGAGGTTTGAAGTGTAGCAGGCCTGCAGAGCTANGGGATGCTAGCAGTCTCTTTTTCCCTTTCTTGGGTTGCATGTCCCTAGGGTAAGAGGACAGCATACTTTCTTCAGACTTTCTCTTGCTATCCCCACACAGGAAGTGCTAACAGAATAGAGGCCAGCAGCTGTGCCCAAGGCATTGATATGCCAGCAGCCTATTACAAAGACACTTTTAGAAACCACGGGGGACATTTTCTAGCCCCGGGCATGAGTTCATGCCAGTAAGGCCTCAATGACCCCAGGTCTACAAATGGGATGCCCTCCAATATACACTGTGACATATTTATTTGGGACCTGGAAACCTTTTTTTTTGTCCATGGAAACACTAATTCCATGCTTAGATTTCCAGGCCAGAGAAGCTTATTTGTAAAACTCAAATAGAGCCCATGGGGTCATGCTTGATATTCTGACCTGGGTACACATACTCAACTATGCATAGACAGGACTCAGGTGACCTGCTTATTCTAGAAGTAGTAGAACAAAAGATGCCAGGGACTTGAGTAGTTGCAGGTTCAGTAGGAGAGGAGCCAAGCGTGAGGCAGCGCTTGCCCCATTGGAGCCAACACTGTTTGCAAAGGAGCAGGAATTCCCAGACACAAGCCATGTGTTCTGCTCTGCGTGCAGTGTTCCACATGCACCGCCAAGTCACAGAAGGAGCCATTGGAGGAACTGGAGAAATTAACTCCAGAAACGATGAGACCTTAGGATGAGGTGGATAGATTTGAAAGCGTCTCTCCGGTTGAGAGACACTCGGAAGCTCAGCTTTGCTTTGGTTACTAAAGACCTCAAAGAGCCTTTGTTTGGGTGGAGAGTCGTTGTGTGGAAGAGCATTAGACCAGATGCATTTTATGCAAGATGCATTGTATGCAACTCTTTGCAATTCCAGGATCTGACAGTTTTATGACTGAGGAACTGGGCAGCTTGCTTGACATGTATGAGTCTACTGGAGGTGAGAGCTGGTTGGAGACCTAACAGACCCAGATGTACTTATCTGCCTTGACTCAGTGTGTACAGATAGCTGTCATGTCCCCCTCACCCTCTCCCTGCAGGATCTTTGGTGAGATTGCATGGCTCTCCATTTCTGTGAATCTTTGGGCTGGGAGAGTGACCCCAGGCAAAGACATGCTGAGAATTCTTGGGAGGGTCTGAGTGGCTCGGGGCAGTTGTGGGGATGATGGTGTTCTAGTTTTCTTTCTGTTGCTATGATGCAATACTGACCAGAAGCAACTCTTGAGAGGAAAGGATTTGTTTATCTTACACTTTGCATTAGACTGTCATTGAGGGAAGTCAGGGCAGGGACTCACGTAGGAACTTGAAGGCAAAAACCATGGAAGAATGGTGCTTGCTGGCTTGCTTCCAGACTCATGCTTATCCAGCTTTCTTATAGCCCGGGACTACAAGACTAGGGGATGGTGCTGCCCATGGTGGGCNGGGACCTCCTACATCAATTAAAAACCAAGACAATCCTCTACAGACAAGCTCATATGTAGTCTGATCTGGGCATTCCCTCAATTGAGATTCTCAGGTGAGTCTAGACTGGGTCAAGCTGACAGTTAAAGCTACCTAGGATAACTGGCGAGAAGGAAGAGAGCTGCAGAAATGGACAGAGTTTGGGGTTAAAAGGAAGCGAAGGACAAGAGGAAGTAGAGACTCGTGGAACAAAAGAACTGGAAGATGATTTGGTTAGAAAAAAAGGAACAAGGCCAAATGCTCTTGTTGAGTAGAACAGAGCCTCAAATCAACCCAAAGGCGGTCAGGCAGTAAAAAGAAAACAGGAGCTCGAGATTGAGAACATAACCTTGTTGCCATTCACCCCCTTTTAAAGGGCCAGCTCCCACCTTCTAAAAGATTCCTATGAGGAGGAGAAAGGGATAAGAAANTTTTAGATAGAAAGATAGCGAAGAGGAGAAAGACGGAAACACAGGATAGCTTCGGGAGGACCTGGATCAAAACCCAATGGTCCCTTCTGCCTCTTCAAAAGGGCTTTTTATAACAATGCCAAGGGGCAAGGCAAAAGACCTCCCCCTTGCAAGATCAAAGCACACCGCACAGCCAAGTGTAGACCCTTCCAAATACCTGGCAACCATGCCCATGGTCAAATCATCCCCTTATGCAGCCCTGCTGGGTAAAGCAAGCTCAGATTCTTGGACTCTGACTAATTTGGGCCTCCANACCCCCAATGCATGTCTGATTCATATGGTGCATCTTNGTATTTGCACTTTATCCCAGAGGTCAGTCTGGGGAGATTGATTAGGTGGGGGGAATCTCTGGAGGGGACATAAGGTAATATAAGTCCTTGGGACTCTGACTTGATAAAAGCTTCTTTTTTGTCTTACTGAGAACAGACAAAACAAAGATATTTCTTGAAGGCCTAAATGACTTGGTATGCCCCCACACTCTGCTAACCGGGAGTTGAGCTGGAGAAACCAAGGGCAACCATGGAAGGCCATCATTTCTAGGTGACCTTTTCTAAGATGCAAATCTAGAAGCAGCAAGCAGCTTGCCTAAGCTGGTACCTGCTCCTGTAGGCTCCTGGTAGGCATCTTTGGAACCCTGCCTTTGAGTCCCTGTGGGGATTCTANAGGCTCAGCAGATCCACACACAACCAGCAACTACTTTGTACTTTTATCTTGTCCCCTGCTGAGAGTGGCTCTGGTTCAGATAGTTTCTGCAATCTGTGGTTGGCTCCACTGTTGGGGGCTGCAGAGGAAGGGGAAAATCTTGGCCACGGGGACAAGAGGAGAGAATGCCCTATGGCTTCGCCAATTCTGGCTCTGAAGCCCAAGATGACAGAGTATATACTGGCAAAGGTGTCATTGTGCAGTATATGGGAACCCAGTTAGTCCTGATGGGGCTTGTGGGAGAGATGGGGAATAGATCTCACTTATGTATCAAACAAAACAGAAGCTTCTGGGCTGAAGAGGTGGCTTAACAGCTAAGAGCATTCGTTGTTCTTGAAGAGGAATGGGGTGGAGGTGATTCAATTGCCAGCACTCACATGGTGGCCCACTGTGGGGGGATATTTGATTACACTGTGAACCCCAAGTTTGCATTTGCATTAATTCAGTAACATTATTAACCTTGGGTCAGGAGGCTGAGTTAGCATTAGCTGACAGAAAGTAATCATAGAGCATCAGAGGGCATCNGGAAGAGATAAAGAGATGCGCCAGAAGTAGTAGGGAGGGGTTTTGAGTGGCAAGGCCTTTTCTGTTTTGGTGGAGTGAAAGGACAGACTTTTTGGGAGATGCCAGCAAGGAGAGGTTAGCTAGGTGCTACTCANCCTCTCTGAGCTGGCAGGTTTTCACCCCAGCCTTTGAGTCTCAAGTTTTATTTATAAATAGAACAATAGAGATTTAGTTAGAGCTACCCTTTAGCAGCAGTGGCAGAGACAGTGCCTGCAGGAACAGAATTCCTGCCAGGCCGCTACTAAAGAAGCAGGCCGGTAACTGCAGAGTTGCAATTGGTGGCTGAGACAGCAGTAGATTAAGGTGCAGCCACTGTGCCAAAGATAAAACAACAACCCACAACCATCCACAACTCCAGTTCCAGAAGATGCAATGCCTTCTTCTGACCTCCGCAGGCACCAGGCACGCAGGTGGTGCACATACATACATGCAGGTTAATCACTTCTACACATACAATTAATTAAATAAATGAATAAAACACAAAACACCAGGAGGAGGTTATCAACACCTCTTCACGGCAGTCCTGGCCTCTAGTCCTCATACTGTGTGGCCTCAAAGGGAATAGCATAGTTCTTAGCCAGCACATCAGTTCCCTGAGCAGGCCTGGTGTGAGCTCGTGGGAAGCCCCTATCTCACTCCCTTTCTGCACTCTGTGAGCCTCAGCAGTGTTGCAGAGACCTGCTGCAGCTTCTGTTGCAGCACCAAGCCATTAAAGGCTGCATGGCAGTGAAGAGAATCTTGAGCCTTGGATGTCGCAATTCAGAGGCGCTTTCCTGGGAGGGAATGCGTTTCTCTGCCCGAAGCATAACCGATGTCCCNGAGCAAGATGCNCTCTGCCCTTTCTTGGGAGATGATAAAGATTTCCCTTGATCTTTTAAATGAATTTCCCCAAGCATGAGCTCCAGAGAGGATCTCTTTTCAGGCGCCTAAGAGCCTGGTTACTGACTCCTTCGGAATGGCTATCGAAACCTGTAATGAAATCGCCTCTGGGAAAGGAAAATTGGGCAAAGGCCTGGGTTACTTAATGCCCTCCTTACTTCCCTTACAGGTTTCTTTGCAAGTCTNGGCCTGAGGGCAGCGCATCCTGTTGGCCCAACTGGTTTAAGGCTCTATTAGCTCCCCATCGAATGGTGAGGATTTGGGCAGTTAGAACCATGCAGAGTAGCAATGAGGAAGACAGCTGAAACTCTCACCTCAGGACTGTGTCGGCTGCTCGTGTAGGCGGTGGGGGACCACAGACCTGAAATCACAGCTGGACTGGTCAGAGCATGAACGTGAATCTAGCTGTTCTCATTCTTTCCATGAGTCAACCTAGCAAGCCCGGACCAAGGTCAGAACCAAGGCAAGGCTTTTGTGCTGTCTGAACCTGCCCTGAGGAGGCATTGGAATGGAAAATAGATGTGTAGATAATAAATAAATAAGTAAATAAATAGGTAAACAGACACATAAATAAATGTAGACNGGATTTAGAACGGTGGCTGGACATTCCAGGCACTAAACACCCTTGTGTTTTATGACTGGCAAAGTAAGTCCCTTATTCATAAGGGCCGTATTTCTTAAATTTCCTTGTTCTCAAAAATAATTCCCCTCAACTGTGCCACTTGTGGGGAGGTTAAAGTTAATCCTTCAACAGAAATGTCAGTTAACATTTAGCAANTTGCCTAAGCTGCATAAACACGAAGTTGATACAAATAACAGTCATTTTTAGAGGCAGCCAATGAGTTAGCCTTGATTACTCTGGGAGAGAGTCAAACGAATTTCAGCACTCACTGCTTTCTGGGCAGTTTCTCTGAAGGAAGGCTTTACAGGGAGAAGGGAGAGGAGAAGTCTACAAAGAGAAACACAGAGCCTCTTTGGGGAAGAAGTCAGCTGAGGGAAAGGAGGTAATGAGAAGATCGTTTTTCTTTTAGGACTATCCATGGAGGATTTTTTTTTTCTCCTTTTGTTTTTGTTTCCGTTATGTGACATGAACTCAAAGCAGCTTTATTATTTGTACAATTCATAGAAGTGACATAGTGTAAACATGTTTTTCTCTCTATATAATGCATGGTAAGGAACCATCATTCGTTGTCTCCCCAGCGCTTGCTGGCCTCTGGTTTGGGTATGTAGAAACGCATCCCTTGTTCTGAGAACACGTTCTCATGTGCAACACACAAGCGCAGGACCGGGAGGGGGGTTCCCTGTCGTACCTCACTTCTTTGACTGAGTGATCTACCACAGGCCAGTCTTCTCACACCAGCCAGTGCCTATCTATGCCCATCAGCTTTTNGGTTATTTATTTTTATTCATTTTTAAGGNTAGCATGTGAAGTCACGGGTCTCATTATGACATTTTATACCATGGTATTCTATTGTGCTCCTGTTCCTTTCCCTCCCCCAATGTCCCCTCCCCCTTTGGGGGTCCCTTTCCTTATTGTACCCCCAAATAACCCTCCCCATTTTTATGTCACATGCACTCCATCACCCTCTTACCCTCTGAGGTTCTCCGCTTTTTTTCTTTTAGACTCCTTCTCTCCAAGTCCCTGTTCTGCTTGTATCTACACACACACACACACACACACACACACACACACACACATCTAGATTCCACATATGAGAGAAAACATGGGATATTTGTCTTTTGGACTCCGCCTCATTTTGCTTAAAGTAATGATCTCTACTTCCCTCTATTCTTCTGGAAAATGCCATAGTTGCATTTCTCGTCAGTGTGCACAGGCAGGGCATTTGAGCAGCTGTATGGTAACTTGATCATTACTTCTAATGGTGGATGGGTAAACCTTCATTTCCCTTCANGTGACCATGTCCCATGGCCGTTTTTCTCACCGTAGCTCATACTTACCTTACAATTCACTCTTGGTGAATTCTGTCATTTCTCCACACTCTTGCCCAAATTGTATATTTCAGTTTTCAGTATGAATTGTGAGTATGTGTGTGTGTGTGTGTGTGTGTGAGAGAGAGAGAGGGGGGGGCGGATTTTGCTATTTATTTGGCACTTATTTGATTCCTGGTGAAGTTGGAGATCTTTTGTTGTTTGTTTTGGTTTTGGTTTTTCAAGACAGGCTTTCTCTGTGTAGCCCCTGGTCATCCTGGAACTCGCTCTGTAGACCAGGCTGGCNTCAGACTCACAGAGATCCACCTGCCTCTGCCTCCTGAGTGCTGGGATTAAAGGCCATCACTGTCTGGCTTGAATATCTTTTAAAAAAATATATTTATTGGCCATTTGTAACTCTGCTGTAGTTTGACTGGTCATGCATGGTCTTTCTCCATTTTTCTTTTGGAATGCTTGTCTTTTGAAAGATTGAATTTTAAGAAAAACCTTCTCCAGATACCTTAAGGAAGAAAAACTTCCACCGGTGACAGAAATACTGGTGAGGAGGGAAACGGCGCATGCAAGGCTTGCACTGGCAGACACTGGTCTCCTGCCCGGTTCCTCCACCCATCCCAGTCCTTGCCCTGCCATTTCCGGACCTTGTCACTAGGCGGCGCTCTTCTAGCCCNCTGGTCTCTGTCCTGTGCATACATTTAATGCTACGCTAGCAGGGGCCACCAAAATGCTTCTTAAAGTGAACCTGACTNGGAAAACAATGCTGCCATGCTACCTTCTAAATCTGAGAGATCTCAGCTGACCCAGCTGGACCTGTAGCTTGTCTATCTTTGCAGAACTCTTTTCTAAGAATAGCTATGAATCTGGCTCNCCGGGTGGCTCTCTCTGGCGCTGGGTGCTCCTGGGAGCACTGGTGCCATCTTTGGCGTCTCCTATGAGGACAGCCCTATTCCTGTCCTGTGAGAAGCCTCTGTGTCCCTGGCTCTTGGCTTATTACTCCTAGTCTTCACTTGGTCTTTTCTGATGTCTTGGCTTGTATATTCATGGGTCAGTGAATGGGCCACGATGTGTCCATCACCCCCTTCCTGGGAGTTCTCCCACACCTCAGCTTGTTTTCACGCACTGAGAGCGATCCTGTCTCTTCTGCATCTAAATATTTGTGTATTTTGTTGTCAACCTCCCTCTAAGGCAATGGTTCTCAACCCGTGGGTCATGACCCCCTTGGGGGTCACATATCAGGTATTTACATCACAATTCCTAACAGTAGCAAAATCACAGTTATGAAGTAGCAATGAAATAATTTTATGATTGGGGGGGTCACCTCAACATGAGGAACTCTATTTAAGGGCCGCAGCATTAGGAAGGTTGAGAAGCACTCGGAGTCTAAGGTGTTGTGTTCTGCCTGAGAGGATACTTTTGTCCTCGGTGTAGGAGGACACTTAGGCCTCAAATGCAGGTGGGCCCTATTCCAGCTCCACAGGTGTCAGATGTCCTAAGCTGAAGGGATCAGCACTGGTATATCCTAGAGTGTTGTCTGACGACACATAGTAGGCATTCAATAAATATTTCTTAAATAAATTAGGCTTTGCTTGAACATCCTAGCCACACCCACTCTAGCATCAGTCTGTTTAAGTCACACATATAGAAGGGGGCAAATACAAAAACAACTAACTTGTCTGTCAACGCTGTAAGAAGTGTTTTCTTATCACTGGCAGAATATTGCAGCTTGTTTGAACTTAAAGGTAGTTATTTACCTACTAAATATTATTATTTCCTGTAGTTGGATTAAAATATCACAGCAAATATGCATAGCTATNCTTCAAGAAAGGCATCCATGACGCTGCCAATTGCTGTGGAACAATTCTTTTCTGCACTNTGAGTATGTATTACTCTCATTGGTTAATAAAAAGCTGACAGGCCAGTAGCTGGGCAGGAAGTTAGGTGGGAAACCAAACTGAGAATGATGGGAAGAAGGAGGTCGGAGTCAGAGAGAGATGCCAGCCACGGGGGACTAAAACAGGCTAGAGGACAGGTAAAGCCGTGAGCCATGCGGCAAAACACAGATGAATAGAAATGGGTTAATTTAAATGTAAGAGCTAGTTAGTAATAAGCCTCAGCTATTGGCTGAGGTTTTACAATTAATATAAGCCTCTGTGTGATTATTTGAGACCAGGTAGTTGGGACAGGAAACATCCGTTTATAGGGAATGGAACCTGGGGTCTCATTGAGTTACATCACCAGCTCACTTTATCGTATGATCTCATATTAAGTATATTTTATAAAAGGACACAAGGCAGTTTAAATTACTATTAATGATCAAGCTCGTAGACCATCTTCCTGGAGGAACTACTGAACGATGGCAAGGGGCATGGGCTTCAGTCATTTGATGTTGCAACTGGGTGTGTCATCTGCAAAGTTCACATGGAGAACTANGGACTCAGCTACAAAGTAAAATTCTCATGCTTATGTAATTTTTAAAAAGAGGGTCATTCATAAAAGTAGATAGATGTTTACCTAGGACAGTGGCTCTCAACTTTCCTAATGCTGCGATCCTTGAATACAGTTCCTCATGTTGTGGTGACCCCTAACCATAAAATTATTTTCATTGCTACTTCACAACTGTAATTTTGCTACTGTTATGAATAGTAATATAAATATCTGTGTTTTCTGATGGTCTTAGGTGACNCCACTGTAAGGGTCATTCTACCCCAAAAGGGGTCGCAACCCATAGGTTGAGAACTGCTGTTCTAGGACCAAAGTGGGTGGTAACTCAAGTTCAGGTTCATAGGAATGGGGGTTCTTTGGGAGTGATGAAAATGTTNTAGAATTTGATTGTGGCAATAGCCGTGTAACTGTGGATATACTAAACCCCCCTGAATCAGAACTTTAAATTGGTGAATTGTATGGGATGAGAGAATATGTCTCAACACAACTGTTATTTGAAATGGACAAATGCATTTGGACATCCAAATCTGCTTCTTGTCATGCGTGCAGAGTGCCTTTGAGTGGGCAATGCAATGGCTAAGAAGTCCTTCTTCCCTGCCTACTTGGGCTCCTGTCTTAACAGCTATGGTGCCTNCCACACAGAGGCCTCTCCCTCCCCAAGGATGTGCCCAGCAGTGCGTGGGTCGAGTGGAAGCTGGTGCTGTGCAAGTAAGAAAAGGGAACACTGATGGGCTGCGAGGCTGCTGTCCAAAGCCCCTGTCCCAAAGCCAGGAATAGCAAAGCTTTGCCAGGTTGGGAGTCACTACTTCAGG
>LZPO01087235.1:274517-287699 GCA_001675575.1 Neotoma lepida | reverse complement strand
TGAGGAGTTTGCAGCCAAATTGGCATCAANATTCCCAAGCTGCCAGGAAAAGCCAAGTAAAGAAGCCACGAGTCACTGTTCTCTGTTGCATAAGAACCGATGCCCTCTGGGAGAGACAAGAGCTGATTCAGATACTCGAATGTATTTGAAAGAATGAAGGAATCTAAAGCCAAGAGCTTGGGGGTGTAATAAAGAAAAAGCTAGTTCTGGGGACTTCTGTGAGCCCTGGTCACCTAGCACCATAGAGTACTTCTCTCTTTTTGCCAGGTATCATTAACTTGTGTTAATAGTGGTCCAATTGAACATGAATAGGATGGGGTGGGAAGCATGTCCTATGTGTGTTTCAAAACTTCACAAAAGTGTTTTTATGATTCTCTAATTTGGGATCTTTAGGTCACAACTTCTCCCATGAGGCAGCGATAAAATAAAATGTTTACGGTGGAATCAGTGACAAGAATATAATAAAGCACGTGATATACTTGGCCCATGGACTGCATGTGTGCTGAGCATCCTGACAGTTATTAATTACTGATGATGTTAGGGAAGCCCGGCAGCCTCCGATCTTGTCACTTCATCCTTCTCAAAGTACAGCCCTCCGTGGCTCAGATTTTCACTGATGTGTTTGCTGATGGCAAGGATTCCAGGTGTTGGCATTTGGATTCCTGCTCTGCTTGCTCACTTGTGTGACCTAGGGCTTGCGCCCCTATCATCTTATTCCTTATTCGCTGTAACAATGGAGTCGCTCAAGTTAGAAGTCATATAGATCTGCCCCACAGAGTGGGTCATGGTCTAGTAAGTTCTATGATCTGTGTCTATGCTGCCCAGTGCCTTGAAAGTGCAAATTCTCCCGTAGAAAATAAAAGGATGGGTAAACAGGTGGCTGGAATCTGCTAGGGTAGGGTAGGGTCATGCTACCTGGCAATAATGATTGAAAACCAGGGGTGAGGCTGAAAACAAGGCCCGGGGATCTTCCTCCAAGGAGGGAAATGAGTCACCAGACAGGAAATATCCAGAGAAACCTTCCCAGATAGTATGGATCCCCGTTGCACAATTCCCCATCCCCCTCACCAGGAAGCTATTTGAACTGACACAGGTGCTCTTTATCTCGGCGTGGTGAAGATAGAGCCTGTGTAGAAACTGGAGATTGTATTGTGTAACAAGCAAACTTATCGGCTATCTGACATCCTGAAGGGATTCTTTTGGTTTGATTCTTAATATCTAAAGACGTCTGGGGGTGGGCCATTTGTTATTTAAGGAAAACAAAATCCAGTAACACAGCCGTGGGGAGAGCTAAGTCTGCTGTCTTCTTCAACCGAGCTTTTGGAGGAACGGCGATCTTGTAAAGGTAATGTTTCACATACTATCCTATCTTTGTGGGTATGGCAACGGTAGTTGTGTTTTGAACCTGGAAGACACAACCTGCCTCCAGCCCCAAGGCAAGGGCTGGACACTGCATACCAGATTCCAACAAAGCTGGTCCCCTAAGGATACACCACAACACATGGCCCACCTACTCACCCATCTCCTGGCTCCTGTAGCCCACGGGTTGGGGTCTGGGGCCACTGGTTACAGATGCTGCAAATGGCCTTGATGTGGCTCTGTGAGTAGCCTCAGCTACTGGGATAGCTAGAGCCTGTGTCAGGGTGACAGGCTGTGTGGTTGTCCCTATAATAGATGGTTTCTCATAGGCTTTTGTGGCCTCACCTGTAAAAAAACAGAATTACATTGGTGCCTACAAAATAGCCTGTAGGACTTAGAGGACCAGAGGTCAAATAAATATTTACCACTGGCTTTTAGAAGACAACTGTACTAGTTGTAGTGGAGAGTGGGAACTAGATAAATAGCCCATACAATTTCAGAGCAATAAGCCAACCAACAACCAAAGATTAAAGAAGACACTTGAGTGACAGACAGTTCAAAACCATAGCAACATAGAAAAGGCAGAGCATGATTAGTTGTCAGACTAATTTGCCAGGCACCATAAGCAATGGCTTGTTTTAGTCCCTCCTTCCTTTCTAATCTCCATTTCTCCTTCTCCCCTTTCTATGACTTTGCCATCTCAATTACAATTGGCCTATGGATCCATGGCACCTCCAGGACCTCCACTGTGGCCCACTCTTAGAGAGTGTGTTTTTGGTTAAGTTAGTTTACGACTGGTCAACTGACTCCTCCTGGCCCCAGAGGTCTTGCCAATACCTGGGATAATGGAACTAACTCAATGGCAAGGGTCATCTAGGTTCTAAATTACAAAGATTTTGATTGCTTCACAGGCTTTTTACCTTTGGCAATTTCTTATGTGAATATACTGACTTCAGGGAGCATTTTCACTTCCCATTACCCTCTCTCATCATCTCCCCACCCTGAAACCCCTTTTCTTCCCAAGTTACCTCCTACTTGATGTCCTATATTTGATTCACTGATTTGAGTCGCTTGCATGAGTATGAGTGGGAGGTTATTCTTTTAAGATTTTATTTTTTTATTAAATTTTTATTTCTGCTTACATATGCCTGCAAGCCAGAAGAGGGCGCCAGGTCTCATTACAGGTGGTTGTGAGCCACCATGTAGGTGCTGGGAATTGAACTCAGGACCCCTGGAAGAACAGTCAGTGCTCTTAACCTCTGAGCCACCTCTCCAGCCCTTAAGATTTTATCTTTATTCTTTTTTTAAAGATTTATTTATTTTTATTTCATTTGCATTGGTGTTTTGCCTGCATGTATGTCTGTGTGAGGGTGTTGGATCCTCTGGAACTGGAGTTATAGACAGCTGTGAGCTGCCATGTGGGTGCTGGGAATTGAATCTGGGTCTCTTAACCACTGAGCCATCTCTCCAGCCCCCTTATTTTTATTCTTAATTATATATATATGTGTGTGTCTATGTGTAGGTTTATGCATTTGGGTGAAGTATCAGTGAAGTTCACAAGAGGGAGTCAGATTCCTTGGGGATGGAGTTATAGGTGGTTGTGAGTAGCCCTACATGGGCGCTGGGAATTGAACCCAGGTCCCCTGCAAAAGCAGCAAGTGCTTTTAACCACCGAGCTATCTCCCAAGCCTGAGTGGGAGGTCATTTCCAGGAGCACGGGGAGCTGATACAAGACTCCAACTGCTTCTTACAAAGCAAGTCTCAGAGTGTTAGTACTCCAATTGCTCAGACAGTCTCAGTGAAGGCTTAGGGAAATGGAGGCTACTCCAGGAATGCTGGGGACTATCTTGGAGACTTTGGGCCAGGGCTGTAGAGAGACATGATGGTCTCCCCCATGACCAGCCCCTCAGCTCTAAGTCTATTGCCAGTGGCCACTAGGCACCCAGTGGAATAATAATGCTTTCATAACTGTGAATCTGGTGTCCTGGTGCTGCTCTTATACATTATCCTAAACTTGGTGGCTTAAAGCAATAGAGATTCATTTTCTTATGGTGCTAGAGGCCAGGATTCCAAACTAAGGACTACTGGGCCAGCTGTAAGGCCTCAGCAGCACCGAGCTTCCTCCAATAAGCTCAAAGGCGGAACGTGTTTCTTGCATCAGCCAAGTTCTTCCAGATTGGTCTGTGGCTGTCTTTAATTTAGCATCCTTCCTTGTTTTCTCTGCTCTGTCTTCATACGACCTCCTGTTCTCAGGGTGTGAAGTCATTTTCCTCCACTTTTTGTGGAGATGTGTGTGATTGTATTCGAGGTCCACACAGATAATCGATGATAAATATCCAATGTCAAGACTCTTAATCATATTAGCAAAAAAGCTCCTCTCCATGTAAGGGCACACTCGGGTTCCAGTGAGGGGAATTTCTCAGCCCACCATAGCATCCTGGCTCTAGTATTCCCTGTGATTAGGGTGGATGCATTTTAGGCACACGGAAAAGCCAGCCAAGAGGGTCAAAAGATTCCTCTTTCTCCATCCAACTTGCCCTTTGATGTTGTACAGCACAGTGCATGATACAGCATCCTAGGAGAGCAGTGTTAGAACTCCAGCCCTGCAGACCAACATTTGGTGGGTGTTCAGACCCACTGCCCTACACTGGCACCTGCTCCCTTCCATACTCTGACCCTGTCACCTTTCAGGGGTGAATCACACCACTAATTTGGGAGGGTGGCCCAGACAAAAACCAAATCCCGCATCAGGGTTCGATCCAGCCATTCCATCTGCTCTTGTGGGCGGGAAGCAGGTTTCTCATTTTCATTGACCCTGTTGCTTGCCAACAGTTAGCCATCTTTAAATCAGTCAGAAGACCAGGCCAGAGGATCATTAAAGAGCCATGGATGGCTTCTGGGCTTCAGCTGGCATCTGCACCATCCTGAGGCAAAGCCAAAGCTGCCTGATGTATGACATTTCCCTAACTTTAAAGGACAGCCATTCATGATAAGTCCTAGAGAAGTGTTTAATTTCTCAAGAGGGATCCTCTGCCCTATGCTGTTGCTAGAAGGCTTTGGTGCCTCTTGAGGGAGATGTGAGTCCAGGTTTGCTTTCTTCATCTAGTGAGGAGATGAGCAGAACTGCTTGTNGACTTCAANGAACAGGATCAGGATCCAATGATTCATTTTGAGAGACATATATAAATAAGCAGGCAGTATATATTTTTTTTACATTCAAATAATCAATTCAGCCATAATGCAGCAAAATAAAGCTTTTACTAGAACATCTTCCCATCATAGACTTCTTAGAGTTTGAAAAAGCACAATTATCTTCCCCAGCTGGCCAGATCCTAGGCTCCCGACTACCTCAGTCATCTCAGTGTGTGAATATTCATTTTCAAGAGAGCTAAAGATTAAATGTCATGAGGGCAGCCAATGGGTTACTTGACAGGACACAGCTACTTTCAAATACTTGATCAATTTACTCAAGAGTCATCTCTCTGGCCCTATGTGGGCTGTTTTTGCTCNTTCACAGATTAGAACCATCTTTAACACGGAGGAAGAGGATGCCACTCTTCCCGTGCTAACTTCTCCCAGTTCCTTACTGAATATTACACTCTTGGTTCATTTTTGAACAATTTGACACAATACCTAGTCAGATAGTTTCTGCAGACAGTGTCAGATATATGGAAGTTTTGTCTCTTTTCAAAGGTTTTCACAGACATGCCGTAGGCTCTCAGTGTGTTCCTCATTTGGGCATGGCCAAGAACAGCTCCCCAGCCACCTTCTCAACAGCAGCAGATGGAGCCCCGGAACTCCCTGGCCCTGGCAGCTGAATGAAGTTGAGCAGAGCGGGGTTACAGATGCAGCCACCAGGAGCTGTTCCCAGAGAGGCTGATTCACCAGGTCTCATACGGGCCGTGGAATTTTAATATAAGAACTGCAGCTCAGGCCAGATTGGGCTCCTAGCCCCACCGTCACCAACCTCGCTTCTAAAGTTATCCGAACCTGTCTTTTATGAGTGGGGACAGTCATGGCTACTTGGCAGGGCTGCTGCCATAATTTGGGTGAAGTGTGTAAGTCATCCATACTGTGCTTGGCACGTGTAGGAATCCAATAAATGGTAGGAGTTGACATTTCACATCGCGTTATGCTCCCTCCCCGCCTCTGCAGTGGACAGCATTGTGCCTTGGTGGCTGTGAAGAGGACAGAAGCCAGGATGCCCATAGGTCTGAGTGCTGGGGGAAGATTTGGTATTTCTCANNATTAGCTCATTCTGAGCCTCAGGGCTGTACACCAGGGCAGCAGATCTAAGATCCACTGNCCAGCCACTATACGCTGGCACTTTGNAGGATTTTTACCTAAGCATTCCCAGTGAAGATTGTCACAGTTTTGGAAGTAGACACAAACATTTCTAATTTTAAGCTAAGGAACAGGCTTCTTAAGAGGTCCAGGAGCATTCCTGTTTATGGGGACAAATGGAAGCAGAGGCANGGTTAGAACTCAAGTGTGGTTGACCCCAAACTCATGCTCTTTGTCCACCAAAAGGGAACAAAGTAGAAGACCTTGGGGCCTTGGTCACTTGAGAATTCCTGAATGTATCACAAGGTCTTGGGGGCGATCTCACCAAAGCTTACTGTCAGGAGTGGCACCAGGGTGGCTCNGGTNGATATGGGTTGTGAGGGCAGGGGATTCCTGGGAGGTGAAACTCATGCACTAAGCATCAGCCTGACCTCCTTCCCAGGCAGGGCTTAGCACACAGCCAAGGGGAGGCAGGAGGGTATTTTCCTGGCACTCTTTCTCAGTAGCAGATTTCCTCAGCCGCCTTTGGCCATGACACCAGGAATNTGCCTCTCCAGTTTTTCTGGTNCATTTCTGCAAACCAACACTTACCTGTTTTTATTTAGCCCAGAGCAAATGGAGGTGGTAGCCAAGTAGCAGCTGCNNGCTTAATGGTTGCTAACTGCCTGGGAGAGACAGCCTTTCCATTTCAGGCAGTATCTGTCCCCAGCGTGAGCCCGGCAAGGCAAATCAGATACCTTCCAGGGTTTGAGTGAGATAATTTGCCACTGAAGACTTTGGCTATGCTTTGGGGGGGGGTCATCCTAACCTAATTTATCTATTAACTCATTCTTTTGAGAGCCTTGTAAGCATTTTATACAGCATGCTGAGACCTGAGCCGTAGTTGGCCCTGCATCTGCCGCTTTTCTGCTTTGTCCAGTTTCTGAAGGAATCTGATCACTTAGGAAGAGCAGCAATGAGACCACTCTTTCATGGTTCTCACTGGAATTTTTTTACTTGAATTATTAAGAACTCACCCCATGCAGGCATGTCCTATTAAAGAGACAGGGCGAGACCCCAAGCATTCCTTTGATATTGGCACACTCGTCACCGAGCTTGGGCCTAGCACACGGGAGGTACTCAGTGGTGAATGAATGAATGAATGAGGAAATGTACTCTTTGAGATGCTGTCAAATGTGAAGGGTCTAGAGATAAGGAACATAATAGTACCTGGTGATAGGCTACAGAAGCTTGAGGTGGTGTGGTGATGGGGACAAGTGACATCAATAATGGTTGTGCTTTAACAGTGTGGCTTTTGGATACTTCATAGATTTAAACAGAAGTAGGAGGGGTAGAAGTCCCATGCCCCCCCCNCTCCTACTTCAAGATGCTACATAGTCATAGAGATAAGTGTCTGGTGAGTGGGGACAATTCAGCTTGGCCATGGCTGATGTAGATACCAGGAGCTTTGGACAGACCTCTGCTGCCTNGGGCTTTGTGACCAAAGGGATTCCAAAACTCCAAGGCAGTGTCTCTTACCTGTACTTCTCCTTGCTTCCTCCCACAACTGTTATCTGCTTCAGGGTGATATAACCCATCACTCTCCAAGGAACCAGTTACAATCGTACCCTTGGGGAAATCGCTAAATCCTTCTTTGATCAGTGTCTTTATCTAAAGCAGGGGAAGATACTGGTGCTCTCTGCCTCAGGCTGTTTGTAGCTCAGGGCTNTGGCACAGAGAGNGGACTTGGCAGATAGCTATGGTCACCGGGATGTTGTGTGGAACCCTTCCCATTTTTCAGGTTCGGACTGAGGGCTGAAGCCAGAAGGACCTGAATACTAACTTTCTATACCAGGAAATTTGCCCCTGAGCTTCCCACACCTGTGACCATTCCAGGGTCATCTGCACCATCACCAGACTCAAGTCTCCCCATTCAGTGAGGGAGAGAAAGAACCACCCAAAGGGAGGGGCCAGGAGCCATGCTGTGAGAGGGGGTGTTTAGGTGAGGGTGNGTTCCTTCCTGGGGCCTCTGCAAGCGGGAGGAAGAAGCTGCTAGTGGAGGAGGCTCGTCCATCTCCTGCCAGTCTTTCTGAGGCAGAATATTCACAGGCACACCCTGGCCTCCTTGGGGAGAGTTTTGCAGGGGCACTAGGGGAGTATTCTGGGAGATTAAAAGCACTCTCCCCACAGAGTAAAAAGGGGAGAGGGTCTTAACACATGTACTCTGCAGTCAGGGGCTTACTTGGCAATGGTAGCTCTCTCTACACTTGAGATTTCTAAGGTTATCAGTGCCATTAGCACATCCCTGGCCAAAGACCCTCGACAGCTACAGACCGGGTGAGATGGGANAGGAAGGTGACCTCACTTCAGAGCAACTCAGGCCCCAGGGCAGTCTAAAGAGAAGCCCAGAGTTCTGAGTGCAAGGGCTGCTGGTCCCTGGGGTGGTATGCTAGGAATGGAGGAAAGGGGTAAGGAGCAGACAAGAGCAGACTAGATAAAACAGGACCCAGCTATCATCTGCACACATCACCTCTTCAGGAATCACCAGGTGAGCAGAGGTTGCAGACCGGATGAAACAGNAACTATTAGGAGNTTCCTGTCACTCCTTCCTGGTGTCCTCACCAAAGGAAGACAGGACAGATCNCAGATCTGGCCCTTGAGGGATCACCCCACTGTGGGGGATAGCGACAGCTGTGTTCTTGCAACTCAATAAATATGTCATGATCGCTTCAGCGATTCAAATGTTGTAAAAGGTATAGGCAATTCAGGGACAANATGAAGGGCAGGTAACTCCTGACGTGTCTGTGGAGGCCCATCAGACTGGGAGTGTGCACCACAGTGTGGCTAGCAGGAGAAAATCTAGCACGGTGAATTTTCCNAATTCCTTGCTGTTTGTCAATGAAAATTCACTCAACTTCTCTCAGCTGTGTTTTCNGCAAATTGTGCGTTAGGGCTAAGAACAGGGCATATTGGTAGCAATCCGGGCTGACTAAAAACTACCAAGGAAAGGTCTTGTCACAGTGNCTTGCACATGGCAAATATTCAAGAAATGCTGCCTCTGGAAATTCCCGAGCCATGTCCACCCTACATCCATGAGTAGNACTTGAACCAAATCCGTTCACNCGCCTTGTTTCTGGAATGCCAAATCCTATGAGAAAGCACTGGACTGCGTCAGAAACTGAAGCACTTCCCAAGGCAGCACAATTCTGGATTTAGCACAGGAATTCCTNAGTCTCTGCCGTTCCTGAGGAGGCTGGCTCAGGTGAGCCCCTCAAAAGTGCATTTTGTCCTGACTCAGATTCATTGCTTGATTACTTGCTGTTAGTGAATAAGTCCCATCATTCTCTCTCCTTCCCTTTGCTTGGCTTTATAGCCAAGTAGAGGCAGCCTCTTTCCTTTTAGTTGCCAGGAAATGTTTCTAGGCATAAGGTCATATCATCATCTAAAGTAATAGTACAATAAAATTCCAGGTCCCAGTCATTCTGAATGAAAATAACACAAATNCAGAGACAATATCCGATCGTGAAAACAACAAAAAACCCTTCACTCCCAAGCCCCATCTGTTTGATCCCATTGCTTTTGGTGCCAGGTTCCTGGCTGGCATCGTTAAAGCACCTCCAGGATACTTGGGGCTTGACTGAGTAAGATGTGAATTCCCACACCATCTCCTAAAAACACGACATTGCATGTTTATGAATTCAGATAGCTTGGATGAAATAACATGTGAGCACTTGCCTGCTTTGGCAGCTGGATTTTTGGATGATGAATATGTAAGAGTCGATGGGTAGGTTACACCCTTTTGGGGCTTGCTTTCTGCAAAAGAAAAGGAAGAGAAATTTGTTTCCACGGCTGGTTTTTAGATCTTTCAGTGCTGATAAGTGGATTATCTCTTTCCAATTTATCTCTCTTGAGTTCAGTAACACTGTCGCCCTTGCACTGAGTTGTTGATTACAATAAGAAAGTCAAGTGGCATTTTGTTTTCCCGGGGAACATTTGTTTTATTAATAATAGAACGGGAGTAATAAAATCTCCATGACTCAGAGTTACTTAACATTAGCAATTTCTTATTTTGCTCCTGAAGACGCGACACNTAAGCTAACAGGGCTTGGAATGTGCAATTATAAAATTGTAGATGGATGCAAAACATTACNCACANNCTCCTTTTAGGTCTCGGACTGGCTGTCTGTGGATGGATGGTGGCCTCTCACTTTCACAGAGGGACCCATTTGAATTCCAGGGCATCATGGACACTTGAAAGTAATTGTGTAGAGTCCTCCTTGAAAACAACCATTGGTGGTCACTTGGGGAGAGACATTGGATGCAAGGCAAGGAGAAAGAGCAGTCTTGTCTAACAAGGACATAATAGAAGCAGAAAAAAGAAAGACATCAGGTCGTCAGAGTCAGATCAGCAATGATCTGGCAGAGAAGTAAGCAGTCATCAAGCCTGGGGTGAGTGAAATTGCCCCAGAAGGCTATTTCCTGCAGAGTCATCTAATTTCCAAGAGATGCCTGATAGTGGGCTTTGTTCTATAGTTAAATTAAAAGTGCCAATGGAATTCAGATAGTCTCCTCCCTGACCCACTACAAGTTCATTTGTTGGTGCATAGCTGTTAAGGTCCCAGGGCTATAAGCAGTGTCTCATGTAGTTAATGACATGAGGAAATATCTTTAAGGATTTATTTTATTTGTGTGTGTGTATTTTATTTGTGTGTGTGTGCTTGAGTGTGTGTGCATGTGTGTGTGTGTGTGTGTGTGTGTGTGCATGCGTGCATGCATGTATGTAGAGTCCAGAAAAAATTTTGGATCTCCTGGAGCTGGCAGAGCATCAATCGCTCTTAACCGCTGATCCATCTCTAGCCCCATGCGGGAATATCTTAATGTTTAGGCCCTGGCTACAATCTCATTGCCCTCACTGGGAGAGGGGTGCTGGGGGATGTCTTTCTGTACACTGTGAATATATGTTNTTCCCATTGGTTAATAAACAAGCTGCTTTGGCCTATGGCAAGGCGGCTTAGAGGCAGGCAGGAAATCCAAGGAGAGAGACAGGAAAGAGGAAGGCGGAGTCTAGGGAGATGCCAGCCTGCCACCCAAGGAACAGGATGCCAGCAGACCGGTAAAGNCACAGAACATGCGGCAAAACATAGATTAATAGAAATGAGTTAATTTAAGTTATAAGAGCTAGCTAGCAAGGAGCTTGAGCCATAGGCCATACAGTTTGTAAGTAATATTAACCCTCTGAATGATTATTTTATAAGCGGCTGCAGCACCGCAGGGGCCAGGCAGGACTGGAGAAACCTTCCGACTACAGACGGGTGTCANTGGCTATCGTATTTATATGAAAGCATTAATCTCTCAACCCAGGGACATCCTTGGAGAGGATGGTAAGGGGTGGTGTTGTATGGGGAGTGTAGTGAGTAGGCCAGAATACGGCCCAGGAATGTGCCAAACATCCTATTGACACAAGAATTGTGAGATCTCAGAAAGTGCCTGAGACTAAGAAAAACTGGGTTTCTATTTCTATTTTACTTTTTCATCTCATTTTCACTTTTATGGTCCCGAGGATCAAAGCCAGGGCCCTTCACATGCTAGGTAAATGCTCTCCCACTGAACTACACNCCAGCGCTTATTTTTACTTTTAATTAGCTGCTATANTCTTCAAGACTATATATTTTTTTCATTCGTGAAAATATAAATAATGGCATGACCTCTAAAAAGTTACAGGGATGTAATGAAAAATGAAATTAAAAAGTGTTCAGAGCTGGCTGTGCCCACAAAGNTGCAAAACCTTATTCAGACATTACTTGTAAGTTCCATTCAAAGGTAAAAAATGAGGCAAACATTCTGGCTTACAGGTGCCTCTTACTTCATCACATTAAAACCATCTGGGGAGCAGAACGGGTCATTTCCGAGTCCTCAGCCATGTCTGGGCCTGCTCTGAGCAGACCCTGGTTGAAGCTGCTTCGGACCTCATGAGGGCCTCCTGGCTATGAGCCACAGCAAGTTCACACAGAGAGAGGCTGAGGCATCGCCTCTACCCTTTCACTATCCTTCTCATGACTAAAACTGGGTAGTTCTTAGTGTTTCTATTCGGAAGGCAGGTGAACATCGGCTCAGCTGTCTGAAATGTGAATCAAAGTACAGAGGGCANTTGTTAGGGGACCTGCGCTGGCCTCGCACAAGCCTGCACTGTCCAAGGATCACGAGGACCAAAACCACACATCCCATCTCTNCCCNACAGCTCCCAGAGCCCCAAGGCAGGTTAATTAAAGAAGCACAGTGACCTATAAAAATTAGAAATAAAAATCCAGAGGAAGGTCACACAGGCACCCGAGCCTTCTGAAGAGGGTTCTGACATGATTGGGTTGTACTTGTTGGCCGTGAACTTCTGAATCACGGGGTGTCCTGGGCTACAACCTTATGAGACAATGCCCTCCCTAACATCCCTTTGAAAGAGGATTCCTAGTCACTGCATAAGCACATGTGCTTATTATCTTTGGCCACAACTATTTTCTGTTAAATGTCACGAGGCAGAATGAGGGGAGATGGAAGTTGAGATTTATAGGGAATAAACTTATTAAACTGATTTTTATTGCAAAACAAAAGCAAACAACAACAACAAAAATGTCACTCAATGTCTCCCCTTTCTAGGAATGAAGTTTTCCCTTACAGCCCGGGTGTGATTTCTGTACACCAGGCTGAGTTGTAAGTTTGGATGCTTAGGCAGGAGTTGCTTGGTATATTTCTATGTGGAGGCTGTATTTCTCTCTACTCAACTAGACACTGACATTGTCTGCTGTGGGGTATCTTTCTGTACATTGTGAATATGTGTTGCTCTGATTAGCTGATAAATAAAGCTGCATTGGCCTATGGCAGGGCAGGATAAGGTTAGGCGGGNCATTCACACTGAAGAGACAAGAGAAGAAGGAAGAAGAAAGGAGAAGGAGAGGAGACACCAGCCCCACCACCCAAGGAGCAAGAAGATGCCAGCAGACCAGTAATGCCGTGGCCACATGGCAACATATAGATTAATAGGAATGGGTTGAGTTAAGTTATAAGAGCTAGCTAACAAGAAGTCTGACCCATAGGCCATACAGTTTATAAATAATATAAGCCTCTGTGTGTTTACTTGGGACCAAGTGGCTGCGGGACACGAATGAGAGAGATTCATCCCGACCGCGCGGCCTGGCAGGACCAGAGAAACTTCCCTCTACAATTGTCATTTGGTCTCTGCCCTGAATTCTTTATTATAACTTACTCTGTGGTTGATGCCCTTCCATGATCTGATAAAGGAACCACACTCAACTGTATAACTTAGCAGGCTCAAGGATTGGCCAATTGGAGGAGAGTCCTAAAAGGTCTGTTTTTTCTTTTGTCACAATTCTGATAGATGGAGGAAATAAGGGTTTGGGTCCTGGGATGCCTAATGGGGGTCAGAAAACCACCCAGTCTGGAAGAGCCATGGTCTAATGAGACATTTCTCTCTCCACGGAGAATTTCTCCTTAGGATAATCCCATTACATCCAGTCTTGCTGGGAGGCCAGGCAGCTTCGAGCTAGAATC
>LZPO01087235.1:255185-268251 GCA_001675575.1 Neotoma lepida | reverse complement strand
TGGCTTCTGGTACATCCTTTTTACAATAAGAATTGACTTGCTGTGATACTGTTGCTTTGCTTGTGTGTTTGCATGGCACTGATGTTGTTTCTACCACCAGCCAAGCCTGATGACANGAGAAAGAACCCAGAACCCATGTAGGAAAAAACTGCATGAAGTGGTGTGCATTTGTAGTAAGGACTTCTATTGAGAGATGAGAGACAGAGACGGTAGAGTCGCCTTCAGGCCTTCAGAGTAGCTCATGGGCCAGCTAGCCTGAATTATGCAGAATGGCAGAAACACGAGAGACCCTGCCTCAATAAGGTGGAAGGGCAGAACTCCTCCAAATTGTCCTCTGGGCTCCACACACAGGCCATGCCATGTGTGTGCCTCCCCCATAAATGAATGAATGAATGAATGAATAATAAATAAACGGTCAGTTTGAGATGAGCNTGAGCCCAGATATGATGCCTCAATGTGACCAATATCCCTTTGTTTTGAAAGACTAAAATAAATCACTCATGAGAACACAGCTGTTCATGATATGGTACATGAATATTAAATCCCTTTATTCAAGTTAACTTGAATTTTTGAGCCCAAGTCTGTTCTTGTCTTCCTCCTGTTCTGACTGTGGGAGGGGAGTCTGGCAGGCGAGGGACTGAGGCCCCCCCAGTGCACTCTCCCTTGGTGGTACATCTCAAATCTTGCTTCCTGAAAAACAGATTCTCTTNGTGGAAAACAAAGCTAAGAGCATCCCGAATTCCTGTTTGTCCCTTAAGACCTCTCTATTCATCCTCCCAATGGGTAGTGATACCTCTTTCAGAATAGTTTTTCTACTGAATAGTTTTTCTACTCTCTCAGACACTGGTGCAAGGAAACTGCAATGACTTCGGGTTGCTCAAACACAAGCAGTGAGTCTTGTTTTTGCCTCATCTGTATTCTTTTCACTGACTTCTTACATCCCACTTGGCACACTGGGCTTGCAGAGTCCTGTTCCTCGGAACAGCCTTCTCCTTTTTCTCTTTAGGCATGTGTCCATTCTTCGTAAAGCCTTTTCTGGTCATGACTCCTGCAGAGTATACATACACCTCCCTCACTCCATACACTGAGCGGTGCTGTCATTGTCTACACAGATACCACAGTGTCTGTGTAGGTACGGAACAAAGAGTGTTATCGATGCTGGTGGTCTGTGATNCATGTGCAAATGTATGTAAGAATGCATGTAAGCATTCATGTGTGCGTATCAGTATAGGATGCATGAACAAACGTGTAGGAATGAATAGTATATAAATAATCAAGGAGCATTCACTTGTGTGTTTGTGTACATATATGTGTGTAGGTTTCTATATAACTTTGTTTTTTTGCATGAGCTTGATTTTTTTTTACACAAGCTTAAGAGATGCAAACTATTTTTTATTACGTCTTCTAGAATTAAGTTAGAATTGTTTTTCTTGAATATTGTACGGCTTATCTTTAATAGAGTGTTTGTAGTCCTGCCTCTACTGAAACACCTTATTCCCTCCTATTGTTATGGGCAAAGGAGAAGTATATCTAATACAGTCTACTGGTAATTCTTAAACTATATCTTATGCATAGTGTTTTGTTGTTGCTGCTTATTTTGTTTGCTTCCTCCAAATTTCATAGTGGANTGACCAGCTACCTTCAAAGGAGATTTTATATCATCTCCTCTCATTCAACAGAACGACCAAATAACTTATGTGCAAATCGAGAAAGGGAAAAAGATACAAGAAGCCCGGATGATTCTGACATTATCTAGCATCCAGACCTTGCATCCAAGGCTTTGCTAGCAGCAGTTATGAGCAGGCACATTGCAGTTGGATCTGTTTTACAATCCCTTCATCTGATGCTTAAGAATGTGGCCTTAGAAGATCTATGCAGCCTATATTCATCTCTTGTCTCATTGTGTGTTTATTTGTTTGTTTTTGATTTTGGAGACAGAGACTCATGTAGCTCAGGCTGGCCTTGTGTTCTATGCAGTTGAAGATAACCTTGAACTCCCGATTCTTCTGCTTCTAACTCTCAAATGCTGAATTCCAGGTTTACACAACCACACCTGGCCCTGTCTTTATCTTGAAGATGTGCCTAACAGCAGTAGACACTTCAAAGGGGAATTGGTGTGAGGAGTAGGGAAGGTAGGTTAGCTGGGCAAAGTGTTTGCCATATGCATGTTAACTTGATTGCCAAAGATATTAAGCAAACACACATTTCACTGTGTTTGGCTCCCAACTTAAGGAAAAGAAGTCTGCAGAGTCTGTGAAGGTTGCCTTTCTTCATTTAAGCTATAACTGAGTTCAAAGCATGCCATGCCCCTTGTCATCCTCCCTCAATCCCGAAGTGACAGCTGGACAAGTGGTACCACCTGTCACCCTCCTTTGTCTCCAGTCCATCACCATAGCTGGGATATGTCCCCTCCACAAACTCCTGGTCATCCCTACTGATTTCCTTGCACAGCACAGGTAGGGAAAATGTGTTATACAGGATCAAGAACTTTCTTTTCTTTGCTATGGTCATGAAAGAATACAGTTCCTCCTTACTCCTCCTCAGGGGGAGGAGCACTCAGCTTAATATCCGCTTCCATAATTCGTGTCTATTACCTGCATTTAATTCTTCCTTATCCCCTAATATCTAGCCCTTTTTTNATTCTCTTTTCTNCNTGTTANGCCATACCCACACATCCATATGTTATTGGCTAGATTCAGAACATGGTTTTTCATTTTTTAGTGGTGGATCCATACACAAACATACTCTCAATAGTGAAATTATAGAATCTCATGTGACGTGCCACAGCATCCATTCCAAATGACTATTCTAACTGTACACATGTTGACAGAACTGTAAAGTTTTGGGGTCTGGTTAATTATGGTGTGTGATTTTGTTTTCATTTGCAAATTTTTTTTAAATAATAAAATTTAAAATTAAAAAAAGGTAGGGGAATAAGTTAGTCAAGTTTTGTAAGGGTGTTATGAAAGTAGACACAGGGTCATGCATGACTTCTGGGACAAATTTGCAAATGGAATGCAGGAGGCTCGACTAGATTTGTACATTTTTGCTTGCTAATTACAGCAACCCTGCACCAGAGGTGTCCCACCAGCACTTTGATCACTGGTTGTTGAGTAGGTCATAGCCACCCACCTGTGAACTGCGGCGCCACACACGCTGGAGTAAGACGCATAGACGCCAGTGCCGTAAACGTGGTATTTGGGGTCCTGGCATCCTGCTGGACATTTCACCATGAACTCAGGATTGATGATCTTTCCAGCTTTGACATCACAGTTGATCTGAGGCACAGCTGGGAATACAAAATGAGGTCAAAATTACCCCTGTGCGGTGTCAGCTTATATATGAGGTGACACTGTTAGGTCATAAGTATTCATTTACTTAATCTCTAAAAGTCTGAATCTGAATTGACCCTGTATCCATTCCTTCCACATAATGAGGGTAAAGACAGAGCAAGGAGATTCCTCAGACCAAAAGAACGGTGACATCCATTGCCTTTAACATGCTAAAAGAGAAAAAAAAGTCAAGGCCNGCTCCTATTCTTGTTTGGCCAACTAATTAATTGAAAATAATTCTAAGAAAAGAGCTCCCTCCTATCATCAAAATGTGATCTAGAATCAACAGAAGGAGGAAACTACTGGTTTTCCAGATGCTCTGTGATTTTCCTGGGAAGAGAAAGACTCTTAGAGGAGGCAGGAAAGACATTCCGGGAAAGACGAACAAGAGGAGCGTGAGTTGTAGANCCAAAGANACCTNAGATAACATGGCTTGGGCAGCNAGNGGGGAGAGAGAAGTGGGTAGGCTGGGCCAGGCTCAGGGGCATGGAGCAGTCGTGTTCTGTGCGGGCTGTGGGAAGGCATGGAAAGTCTTTGGACAGGGGAAGTTATATTCAAAGTGACCTTTTTGTTTGGGTCCTAGAGGATTTCTTTGGCCTAGGTGTTAGATGTTGGGTTGCTATAGGACCCATCTTTTGCCTCTAAAGTTGAAAAGCTGGGCACTCCCNATCGAGCATCCAGGACAGTGTATCCATTCCTATCTCCTGCCTCTTCCTCTTTGTCACAGCTATAGGAGGGCCTTCTGGATCGGAAAGCTTGCCTGAGGATAAGGTGCAAAACATGTTTTGCTGACAGTGTCTGAAAAGGGGTTGGATGCTTCTTCTCTGCAAAAATTTTTTCCTCATAAAAGGAAGGTTCTCTCAAGTCACAGCTTCATAAACTGTGGGTTGCCCAGTTCTGTGAGTTCAAGGGCAGCCTGGTGTACATAGTGAGATCTTTTCTCAAAAAAACAAAACAAAACAAAACAAAACAAAACAAAAAACAAAAAACAAAAGAGAGAAAGAACATGAAGTTGGGTGGCAGTGGAGAAAGAATATGGTAAAATTTATTTTATTTGTCAGTGACTGCATGGATGCTCATGTCTATGTATGTATGTATATATATATATATACACATACATATATATATATGTGTGTGTGTGTGTGTGTGTGTGTGTGTGTGTGTTTAAATATCTGAGGAGGTCAGAAGAGGGTATTACTGGATTCCTTGCAGTTGGAGTTACAGGTGACTGTGAGCCACTCAGTGTGGGTGCTGGGAACCAAACTCAGGCCCACATTATTGAGCAGCAAGGGCTCTCAATTGCCAAACCATTGTCCAAGCCTCTGTACCACACGTTTACGTGTAGCTCTCTGTATGGATGGCTACAAAATTCAAATGTTGACCAATTCTGCAAAGTATTGAAGATTCTCTACAGTATCATATATTTAGATAAGATTTAATTATTTTTTTTAAAAAAGATTTATTTATTTATTTATTTATCTATCTATTTATTTATTTATTTATTATGTATACACTGTTCTGCCGGCATGTATGCCTACACACCAGAAGAGGGCATCAGATCTCATTACAGATGGTTGCGAGCCACCATGTGGTTGCTGGGAATTGAACTAGAAGAGCAGCCTTAACCTCTGAGCCATCTCTCCAACCCAAGATTTAATTCTTTAAATGTAAAAATAAACAAGCATGTCCATCTCATTAACATGCAAATTTGCTTCTATCATTGATAAATGGTAAAATTATGTGAATACCAAAGAATTGCTCTAAAATAATTTTATGGTTATAAGTAAGTATATTATTAATATAGCTTTTTTTTTATACATCTGTATACCCAGGAGGCATGAAAATTTCTGACCTCAAATGGGTTGTCAGTGAGAACTTAAGAAGCTTGCCCTGAAGGTCCATTGTGTTGGTGCACACCTTTAATCCCGGCTTTCAGAGGCAGAGGCAAGTGGAGCGGTATAACCAGCTTGTTCTACATAGCAACTTCCAGGTCAGCCGAGGNTACATAGTGAGTGACACTCTGTCACAACAAACAGACAAGCTTGTACCAGGTGACTGCATAGGTAGGAATGCGTTCAGTTCTGGGTCCTGTTTTCAGAAGAGATTCCAAACATGATTATAAAACATAAACACAGTCCAGCCTGGGCATGCTCACATGGATGCTGGAAAACACTAGGTTGGAGTCAGGACTGACAAAAAAGGGTCATTGAGCNGCTAGAAGGAAGAATTCAGAGGGGAGGGGTCCTTTGTCTCTGCTAGCACCNGAAGGAGGCCTGTACTGGAAGAGTAAACTTGCCATAGAGGTAAATTTGCCAAGAACTTTCTAGGAATCCATGCTACCCTGGAAGGAATGGGCTGTCACCCGAAGCGATGAACGGGGCCTTTGGTAGAAGTACGCAAACGGAACGGTTGTAAGGGGGTCCTATCCTGGGTGGGAGGTGGAATTAAACCCCTCCCAGTGCTAAGAGCCTGTGATTACACTCAGAGATCCAGGAGCTTTGCCAGGCCACCCTCTGAGTTACTGAGATGCTCTGAGCTGTTAATGCTTTCCAGCTGTACCCAAAAGTGCGTGCTCCTCCCCCTCCTTAACCCTAATGTAACCGAATGAGCAGTTAGATTTCATTCAAGTCGAAGAGAGAACGGAACTTGAACTCCTGCTCCCCCCCCCCACACCCCTCCCACAAGCTTGGCCACTCAGGGCTGGGCCAGCATGGCGCTCCTCCTGGGAGCCAGGGCTGAGCTTGATCACAGGCTTAAGCAATTTGTGGTCTACATTAAGAACGGGAGCTCCGTGCTTAAAACATTTAGTTCCCTCCTCCCCACCAAAGTTCCTTCTTTTTTAACCTTTTGTTCTTTTAAACTCTGATACTCAAGGCTGTGCTTACTATTCTGAGTCTTAGAGTACACTTTTTTTTTTTTTAAGGCAATTAGGAGAACGAAGATGCGCGGGTTGTCTTTCCTCGGATTAGCCTTTTGCTTGGTCCCTGGATGTAACTCGGGCACCCAACTCCCATTTCCTCCATAGATGACTCCTAAATACATCTCCTCCCTTGGATGGGAAGGAAACAGCGGACTTCTGGGTCTTGATTATTTGAAATAGGAGGTAGCAAACCCTGTGGATTGGGATTACTTTGAATGACACTTCAACACTCTGAGATTTGGGATCTTCTGGAAGGCTAACCAAATCTTTCAGAGTGGAATAAGTGAAGCGAAATTTGGAAACTTATTGAATGAATACTCAGAGTATTTACACAGTGCATGCTGTAGGATTTTCCATGAAATCTGGGGCTAGAAAGACAAATGGAAATGCCCCATGGGAATATTTTGCATCAAGCTAGTCAATTTTTTTTCTTTGAGGGACATTTTTTGTTGCTATTGTTGTTCTCTCTCTCTCTCTCTCTCTCTCTCTCTCTCTCTCTCTCTCTCTCAAAACAAGCCTAGGAAATATTTCAAGCACAATATGTTGTCTGTCCCCAACCTGATTAGCAAAGTTGGGTGGCTGAAATAATTTTGTCCCAGGGGATGAGACGAATGAAGTACAGATGCTCGAAGAGCTTTGGAAAAACAAGGAGAGATGGCAAAGTGTGGCTAAAGGTCAAATAGTTGTTAAATTTATACGGAAAATTAAGCCAGAGAAAGTGAACTAATTAATTTTTGCAGATTAATTGCCAAGATCATTGGAAAGTGTAGTCAGTGCCCAGCTAGGAAAAAACAAGCCATTTTACATTTTTTTTCTGACAGCAATTCTTTGAGTATATGAAAATCATTTTTTAAAAAAATTTCTTCATAGTATTCTCCCCATTGCTTGTGAAGAGAGATCTATTTTCTTGTAACGAATCTTATCCGTCTCTACTTGGTGACAGATGAAATGACTTATCTTTGCTTTGTAAGTGGGTTTTACCTTCACAATACACTATTTACATTCATTTTTATACATTCTTACTGTCAGCTCTGGCTTTAATTCACAAAATACATGAAGTAGACTTCTTTAAAGGTGAAAATAAGCAAGGCAGACTTGGCAGCATCCTGCTTGGTGTGAGGGAACATCAGACATCCATTGAAAACTGTTTCTGCTGTTATCCCCAGGAACGCACTTATAAGTTCTAGAAAGATTTCTTTCCAAGAACACTCAAAGATAAAAACCTCCCCATCTTGCTGGTGAAGGGAAGCCATGGAGACACAGGACAGAAGTCACTGACATCCAGGGCATCTAGAGATGCTTCATTAGCANAACGGTCTGGCAGCTCCGGCCTGACTATGTACTCTGCTTTTGTTTCGCCGTTCCCCCAGCTCCTCCTGACGGGTCCTAAGGCTACCTTATTTCTCATAGCCACCATCACATTCATACCATAGCATCTCAGTGCCAGCCACTAATTCCTTCCCAGAGGCCCTGGGAATCAGCCATGGGGAAAGAAGACAGCTTACAAACCAAGTGGGTCCATCAGGTTTCCCTACGTCACCTGTATTATCACAGATGTCCCATTTCAGAACAGAGAACTGATGATCTGAGCCAATATTTTAATGTATGATTACCGCCTTAGAGGAGGATGCCAGGCATGGTGGTGCACACCTATAATCCCAGCATTCAGGAGTCCTCAGAGAGAGGAAGATCCCAAGTGAGAGACCGGCCTGGACTACACAGTGAGACCCTGTGTCAAAAGCAAAACAAAAATCTTTAGAAAGAGAGAACTGCAAGTGTTCATGCTCTGTGTGGGCCTCCTGCCTGAGTTAATAATGGTGGGTTTTGGCAGGTGTGGGANCCAATAAGCCAGGTATGTGGCAGGCCAAATCAAACTGTACATAGGCCTCTTATTTTCCTGTTCATCTTTTCCGTGATCCCAGAAAAACCACATTACTTCTGGGATAAAATTCCTTATTAATTAGGGAAAGCCTTTGTAAGCTTGCTCCATTGCTGCTAATGAGGAAAAATTACTACATAGAAGAGCTTCTGCATAAAATGTNTTAATATTAAGCTTCATTTTATTGGGCTGTGGTATTCAACTAGTTTAAAACTTGTACTTTAAAGAAAATTACACAGAAAGTTATTAGTTTAATGAAACAAAAAGAATATCAATTTGAAGACAAGCCTGTCCTTGGTCCTGACCCCCAGTGAATAGGTCAGGTGTATTCTTTATTTGGGGTGACTTTGAAAATCATTCTTTTTAATTTTTTTGAACAGCTTTTGATTATGTCGAGTTTGCTCAAAAATTATCAGTAGCTTTTTGTTGCTTTTAAGAAAATTTTAAAGATCATTGAGACCTTTTCATGATCCCTTCTAAAGGATCTCTGGGCTTGCCAATACTGTATTTCATTTTCCTACATGGACACCATCTTGAAATATGGCTTGGATCACTGCTCATGTCTGAACTCCATTCTTNCCGCCCCNTCTGTTTAACTCCTACTANGTTTTTCAAGGTCTTAGTTCCAGGTGGATCTCCGTTCATCTAGAATATAAACTTCAAGAGGACAGGATTTTTTTTTTTGGTCTATTTTGTTCACTGATGGTCAGTGGAATATTGAATGAATGAAGCAATTATTTGAAAATTCTGGTTTTTGTTTGTTTTTTACACTTCTGATTCTGCTATTTCTCTTTATACCAACTCTGGTTCAAGATAGGTTTCACATCTGGACTGCTAACATAATTGCCTAATGCCCTGGCCTTTTCGGTGCTAGCCCAACCCATTGTCCCAATCCTTTCTTCAGGAACATTGTGGTGAGACTTGAAAAAAACTGTAATCAGATTTTATCATTCTCCTGGTCAACAATCCTCAGTGGCTTCCTCTTGCCCTCAGACTACTGTCCAGCCTCCTTGGCTGCCAGGGATTGAAGGATTTGACCCTCGCACTTCTACTTAATTTCTTACCACAGTCACAGGATGGTGAGAAGTTTCCAGACAACAAAGATCTAGGAGAATGAAGCCCCAGGGTTAAGATTTTGATGTAGGAATGGTCTCTGTGGTTTGGAGAACATGACAAAGCCTGTNGACTTAGAGCAAAGTAAGTGAGGAGAAGATGTNAGCAGGGACCAAAGCATATNGGAACTTCACAAGTTCAAAGTCCCGCCATGATCAATGCGTCACCTGTGTCTTCACTAGAACTCTTGCTAGGACTGCTTAATACTCTTTCCAGTGAAAAAAGCAAAAGTCGAAAAGCCCGCTGAACCATTGAGGACTTATGGGGAGGGTGTGTGCTGTTCTGATAGGAAAAGGGATACTGTGGGATGGCTTGTAGTTTGGGCATCCAAGGGCAGAACATGAGAGAGACAAAGAGGCAGGAAGTATGAGGTCCTGGAAGATCTTCCTCTATGAGGAGGAGCCCACTGCTGGCCCTTGAAAATCTATAGTAATGTCAGAATATGACAGAATGTCAGTTGTAGGGGAGTTCCTTTCTGTAGGCAGTAGTAGAACTGTGTCACGGGGGAAGAGGAAGGAAGGCTACAAGAACATAGGGATGGCTAGACAGAGACATTCATGAGGACATAAGCCTCAGATTCTGCAGAAGCCAATGGNAGAATTCCAGACTGTTTTAAAAAAATGGGNGCAGCACTGCTTTTGTCTAATGTCTGAGGAATAATAGAGACCCAGATGACATCGCTCTAAACTTTGAAATTATAGCTGCTCAGTGNTAGAGCTGAATCCAAACCCCAATAAGTCTGAACCTAATTCCACTCTACACTCAACTGAGCTGAGATTTTACTGTGAGTGTGCAGCATTGGAGACCCCTGGTCATAAAAGATTTGTCAAAAAGAATCTATGTAAGCATCACTCAGAGGAGAGACAAGCATGTAATGGAAATCGTTAGAAAGACAATTGAATAAAAGCTTTCTGTCCTTTTTATTTGTTTGTTTTTTTGATACAGAATCTCACAATGTATCTTTGGCTGGCCCCAACTCACTGTGTAAANTAGGCGGGCCTAGAACTCATAGAGGTCCTCCTGCTTCTGCCTNCAAGTGCTGAGATTAGAGGTGTGTGCCACCATGCTCAACAAAAGGTACTTGTATTAATGCATAAAGACATGCTCAAGCTTTAAGCCCTTTAGAGGGTGTATAAGATGAGTTTTCCCCATCATTGCTTCCTGCCAGGTTGAGAAAATGCTTTTCTCCACATGGAAGGATGGATAGAAGGACAATATAGCTTTGGGGTATCTGTCAATGTTTATGACTCTAAAAATAATCTACCTGAGTTGACAAAGAGCCCAAGTATACATTCCTTTACATGATCTTTACAAAACTCTGAAAGACATGTCATCTTCATTTCCCCAAGGACCAAGTTGACTGCACGTGCTTATTTACCAAGCAGGGCCTGAGTCAAGATCCGGCCCTTCCAGTCCTAAAGCCAAGATCTGTTAGTNCCACCTGGCTGTTGCTTCTTCCATAACTGAAGTTAAAACAAGCCATTACTTCTTTAGTCTAATCTTCTAGGGCCTTTCTGAGTTCAAATACACACACAGCTAGTATTGGGTTAAAGCAGGATATGTATAGTTAATATGTTGTATGTACTAGTGTGTGTGTGTGTGTGTGTGTGTGTGTGCATGACATACACATGCTTCTGTATGCTCCCCTTAAATACATGCAAGGCAACATGCTAGTGTAATTTTCTTTGTGCTGTTTTCCTGTTATTTCTAAGAACTGGCCACGGTAGGGCCGGGTCACTGAAAATCTGCAAGACTGTCAGCTTTCTTTCTTACCTATCACAAGGAAGTCTAGAAATGTAATTCGCCTTTCTCACGATCTGAGGAATGTACACNTAGCAACCTGTGTAAAGAACAGCCAGCATTTGGCACCAGGAGTGTCAGAAAGGTGCAAATANTGAAGATTAATTACAAGTTGCTATATGTGAATTTGCCCGAGGAGTAGATTCATGCCTCTTCTACCAAACCCTTCACCCAGGGAGTCTTTTTTCCTCATCAGTGTCCAACGCACTCAATAACCAAGTCCCAGAACAATGACTTCTTCATGCTCAAAGCCGGGTGTCTGGAAACATCCATTCTCTCAAGGTTGATTGCTGAAGTTTTTCCACACCTTGTGTACAAGGTATTTGGACTAACTGACCGGAGTTAATGTATAAATTAAAGGCTNCACCTTTCACCCCAAGGTAATCCTATTTCAACAGTCTCCAGTGTAATGGAACTATTTCAGCATGAGGCTTCTGCCCGCCCGTGGAGAACATCTTCTTCCCTTTGCTGACTGTTGTCTCTGTAGCATAGATTTCCTGCTTAGGAACCCCTCAGGAATAGCCATCTTCCAGTCACAAAGAAGAAAAGACAATTTCTTGGAGCAGCACCTGCCTGATGGGCCCTGACCTTCTGTTTTCACCCCTAAAATCCCCTACACCTAGAGCCTACCCTGCCATTCCACTGTCTCCTGACCACACCCCACATTTGCTCTCCATGATATCAGCTCAGTGGAGGTAGAGAGCACCCCCCCCCACCTCCTCTGTCTGTAAAAGTCTTGCTTTTCATGTCATGTTTTGAATCTTCTTTTGGGAAACCACCATGAATCCTATTGTAGACTCCTTGTTTGTTATTTTCGTGTAGCGTTTACCACATTTTATTTTATGGTGATTTTTTTGTTGTTCATTTGTCTCTGTATCCATCTAACAATTACCCAATGAGCACTAATTATATATTCTTGGTACTATTGGCCTTTGGGGGAAGACAGACTATATTAAAATGCTTAAAATAATATGTGGTAAGACTCAGAGGGCGTATGATACATGCAGGAGACATCCAACCTAGTTTTAAGTATGTGCTGGAGGAAGGTGTTGGGGCCAGGAAAGCCTTTTCTCATATTTTTGGGGCAAGAAGGACTATTTTCATTTTGGCTAGTATAAGATTGGATGCTTGCTGAAGTCCGAGCATTCTAAATAGACAGCCGGTGATGTGCTGTGTTTTGTCAATCATAGTGGCCGTCCCCTGGGCAATCTGTCTAACCTGACACTGCTCTGCCTAAGCCAATCGTTTCTGGAGCTCCACTGGGCTCCTCCATGTGTGGAAAAGTCTAGTGATGAGATTTTACAACTTAAAAGCTATTCTGCCTCCAGCACAGACACTCTGCCAACTAGAGATTGTTCTAGAGCCTTTGGTGGCCATAATTTTTGAAGAAACATAAGATGGGTTTATTATAGTAAGCGCTGAAATGCTTATGAGTTGAGAGGTAGGCTTGTTTCGATTGCATGGCCTACACATAAACGAAGTTAGCGTCACAATCTACTCTGTCATTATGTGTCGCCTTCGACAATCAAGAGAAATGGAGCTGCATTTGGGCAATTTGTTAGAAACTGCTTGAGCAGGCTTAGGCTGACTGAACCTACCACGGAGGTGCCTCTGGGTAGGGTTAGATTTATAGCTTCAAAATGTACCAAGAAAATGAGAGCCTTGGAAAAAGTCACCTCTAAGAATAAAGTGTTAAAACTCCCATTAGTACAGCAAGGAAAACTTTACCTTGGACTGCATACAGAAAGTTAATTTATTAAGTCACCAACATGCTAATTCTCTCTCTGTGTAATTTTTCCTTTCTGGTGTTCTAAGACTTTTGTATGCCTTTACCTCTGGAGTTCAAGGTTGCAGTACAGGGGACAGAGTGGCCCAAGGATAAGCCTCCCTCTATGCTTTGGGAATTATTATCTCTAAATCCCCCTTTCTTGAAGGAATTGGTTTCTTTCTGCTCAAAGGCAATGAAGAGAAAACAACAACAAAACAAAACAAAACAAAACAAAACAAAACAAAACAAAACAA
>LZPO01087235.1:220423-233408 GCA_001675575.1 Neotoma lepida | reverse complement strand
TATCGTATGTAGCTTCCATTGTGTTGAGGTACGGGGGTTCATTGGATGAGCATCCCTGTGAGGAAAAGGGCAGGCTGAGAGAAGCCGGGAGCAGAGTAGCTAAGTCTCCCATCTTGGGTCCTTGATGCACAGAAAAAGGCAGGTATGAAAGGCCCTTAAGGTTTGCTTCATTTTGTTTCAGGAAATTCTTCTTATTCTCACCTCCACTTTTTTTTTTTCTGGGAGAATTTTATTGGCTTTTGGAATAAAATTTATTTGCTAGGAAGAACAATCCCATCAAACTTCTGCTGAGACCAGTGCATGGCCTCTTCTTTGCTGATTTTGTGTTTGGCCCCAAAGCAGCCTGTCCTGTACATCTTGTCTGCCACGTTGAAACCTGACCTACCCCACAGCACCACATAGGAATCCAGGCTGTAAATCCCAATGCAGGTCATATTTGATGTCCAGATCAATGTGTTCTTGAATCCCCAAACTAAAGTTTCCAGTATCCGAGAAGTTATTTTTCTATAACTTACTCCCTCACCTTCAGATCTTTCTCCAGGATTCCTTCTGCCTTGGCTCCAGGGACTGTGCAGGGAACAGCAATCTGTTCATTTCTCCTGATGCTAAAAGACCTGACGGTGTATCTAGCTTTGGAAAATGCAGGTGTCTGGCCTGTGAGCTGCTCCAACCCTTGGCTGCCCTGCTCTCCCCAACACAGGTATTGCGGCAGAGCTTGCAGATGCGAAGTTCCTGCATGGGGTTCTCCTTATCACCATGACGTCGCTCCATGATGGAGAACAGGAGAAGCTCACCTCCAGTTCTTTGATGCTAAAAACTTGTTAACCTGTGGCTCATCAATAATGTGGAAGTGAAAGACTTTGTGCTCCCAAGGTNAACGTTCTCTTTATGACTAAAGCAGGCCAGGCATATGACATAATTGCACTGATACGGCAGCCTAGGGTAGGGAAAGCTTAACGGAGNGGATTTCACTTGGCTCAGGCTATCCCCAGTCTCTTCTAATCATGCACTTAACAACCTGGGACTCCCACCTACACTAAGCAACACATACACCCTCTTCTCAACAGTGTAATTGCTCCTCTTAACAACCTTTGGTCACTCTCCTTTGGGGTTATTTTCATTCAAGAATTGTCCCATAACATTAGGGAGCTTAAGACAGGGGCCCAGCCTGAATTGGTCAGTGTTGGGTGCATGTAAAGTAAGACAAACTGTATCCTCTGTGTGAACTCTTACTGACAAACCCCTATTTGTCATCGTATGCCCCTGTATAACTGGGTGTGCATATGATTAGTATCAGAAGAATTGTGATAAAGCACATGCAGGTAAATAAAAGCTTATGTGGGGCTGCAGTGATGGATCGGAGGTTGAGATTTCAGTTCCCAGAATCCACAAAGAATATAGTACCCTGTCATCCCAGCTCTAGGAAGACTGACTTTATTTTGTGGACTATGTGGGCACCTGCATTCACTTGTGCACATGTGAGCACACACACACACACACACACACACCACAGAAAGTTAAAAATCAATAAATATTTAAAAAGAGAAAAGTGTATGCCCACTCAACTAAAACTAAACCACCCACAGAACACCCCTTAGCAAACAACTCCTCCTTCTCATAGATCCCATAAAAGGAAGCCCAGATGCCCAAGGCAGTAACCAGAGACCTTTGAGTATTTTAACTCAAGGAGCCTGCTGCTCTCTTGTAGCGTGTTTGTTTGCTCTGTACTGTCACATTGCTTCTGAATAAAATTTCTGGCCACTTTGCTTCCTATATGTGCTGCCTTAATTCTTTGAACAAGATGCTAAGAGACTGGACACACCCAGTCCAGACCATGACCTCCTTGTAACAGTGGTCAGGTTGGATAGTTGATTCTTGGACCTTGCTCAATCAGATGAGAACATCAGTAGTTGAGGAGAGAGCTCATGGATGGGTACCCAGAAGCCTATTTGAGCTTCCCACTACCATGTGACAGAAACAGCACATGGTGGCACTGAGGATGAGCAATGACCTACTAATGTTCACCTCTGAGAGAGGGTGACCTGAGAGACAAGTGGTTTGGAGAAAACTGTCCTAACACCTTGCGAACATTTGACACAGAGCTGAGTGGTCCCTGGCTCTGTCACATCGTTTACAGAAGGAACCGTAGGCTCTAAGACAGTGGTTCTCAACATGTGGGTCACAACCCCCACGATCGAATGATGCTTTCACAAGGGTTGCATATCAGACATCCTGCATATTAAATATTTACATCATGATTCATAACAGAAACAAAATTACAGTTATGATGTAGNAATGAAATAATGTTATGGCTGGAGGTCACTACAACATGAGGAACTGTATTCAAGGGTTGCAGCATTAGGAAGGTTGAGAACCACTGCTCTGAGTGGCTGCTAACATCTGAGTGGNNTCTCAGAACTAGGANCCATGTCCTCTCTCTGACTCCAGCCCAGTGTTCATCCTACTATGATGAGATTCCTTTGCTTACCAAACTGTGTCACCTTTTTTTCCCCTCAGTTGTGTCCAGGCAGACTCCCTCTGAGCAGGCTTAAACACATTTACTCTGTAGTGGGTTAAATTTCATCCCTTCCCCATGAGATTTGTGCGTTGAATTCTGAATCCCCAGTTTTTCACAGTATGACCTGATCTGGGAATAGGTGAATGGCACGGATAACTGATTGAATGGGATGAGGTCATGCTGGGGTTCTCGATCCAATAAAACTGATGTCATTACAGAAAGGGAAAAGTCAGGAACAGGCGTGCACACAGGGGATGCCGTGTGAAGATGATGGGAACCAGAGCATTGTCCTCATAAACAAAGGACGTCATAGATTCCCGGAAAGCATCCAGAAGTTAGGGAAGACGCAGGGGTGGACTTCTCTCTCAATACCAGCTGAAGGAACCATCCTTACTGTCACACTGATTTTAGATTTCAAGTCTTCAGGGCTGGAAGATAACGCATTTTTGTTGTCCTAGGCTACCCAGCCCCAACAAGTTAACACAGACTATCTACAAGGACTCTGTGCCCTCTGTTTCAGCATGACACACAGGGGTGTGTTAGCGGGCAAAGCCTCAGACANTGGGTACTAACAACAGAATATTACCCCTGGGCTTAGTTCTAAATGTGCCAGTGGTATCTGTACTCCAGTAGGCCTGCAGTTAGTTCTTCAAAGATATATCCAAACTGTATTCTTTGGAGATAAGCGATACCTCAAACATTTCATCTCCAAAGTATGAAATTCTAATGGCATGAGTAAAAACATTGTCTTAAAAATATTTCTTTTTTTTTGAGAAATTAAGAAACAGGGAATCTTAAATTCAGAATCTGTAAACATGCTGTATCTGAAATATTTGTTGGTTACTGAAAAACACAAAGACATGTGTATATAGTATATGCAACATATAAACACATATACATGATAACAAATATTTGCTTTATATGAACACACCACACACACACACACACACACACACACACACACACACAGAGGCATCCTGAATTTGATTTATACTTAACATCCTCCCTTAAACTTCTGTTATTGTTTACGTGTTCTGTCTTGGCTTGAAACCTTTCTTGGCCAGATTCAAAGAGTATCTAGATACACGTAGAAAAGTACTCACCAAGCAAGACTTCAATAACAGATGCCTTCATAGTGGGAACAACGAGCCCCATAAATATCAAAATGGCACCCTGGAGAGAGAAAAATATCATCAGACTTCAGCCAGGAGTTCTGAATTNGATGCCCGAAGTATGTGGGGACATTCTGCATCATTTTGTATTGCCCCCTGGAGCCAGGATTCGAAGCTTTGCTTTCTATAGGAAGACACATAGAAGGAGCTGGATGGCTGCACTGGTACCCAGAGAATCAATTTTTGGTTAGAAAACCCATTCTGGTTATCCGCCTCTGATTTTCTGGAGATTTGATCTTAGAACTGACAAACAACTTCACGATTTTGAGACTGTGTCCCAACAGTCCTCCGATTTGGCCAACAGCCATGTTTATGGTGTCAAGGGAACAATTTAAGATTACGAATAAATCATCCCTTCAGTACATATTAAATTCCTATAATATGGCTGCTTTGTAAGAGAGAAGGTGATAAAACCGAATTAAAAGCCGGTTCTCACTCTTAAAAGACGTAGTTTAATAGAAGTGGAAAAACGTATGTGATCACAAATAATCCTGGCATCAGAGAGCGTGAGAGAGCCTGAAGGCCTCGTAAGGAAGTGGAAGGGCTGTTTACAGAGCANGGGGTCTCTCACTTTGCTGCATATTGGGAGTTTGAAAACCACCAATGACCAGGCTGTGCCCAGATCAACTGAATCAGAGACTGTTGGGGGTAGAGTCTGGATACTAAGCTTTAAGAGTCCTCTGATAGTTCAACAGGCAACCAAGAAGTTCAAGAAGCAGTAGTTGGGGTAGGGCTTCTNTTCACAGTGCACACAAATCCCCTGGGGATCTTGTTAAAATGCAGATTTTAGTACAGTAGGTCTGGGTCTAGGAACAGGCACATTAAGGGAAGAAAGGAGAGTCTATGGCTACACCACGCTGAAGGGGCCCCATCTCATCTCATCTAGGAAGCTAAGCAGGGTCTGTCCTGTTTANCACTTGNATGGGAGAAAGGAAGGGGATTATGTCATCTGTGAGAAAAAGGAAAAGCTTCATAGTTCTGGNAGCAGCTGGGCCGCCTGGCTGGAGTGAACAGAGTTCTGAAACAGAAATAGGGAAAAGGGACAACCGATGTAGGAATCAGCATCAACAGAGTTCTAGGAGCTGGAACACAGTGGGCCTGGAAAAGTTGTTCTCTGTAAGGAATACACCTCCCTCCTCTTAAAGCTATAAGGAGACCTTCAAAGGTTCACCAATACTACCATCCCCTGCNCTAANACTNCACTTCACTTTGTTCTGAGTCCTTATGACAAGTCAGCACGGTGGGTTTGAAGGTTGTCATTGAAGAGTTAAGGAAACAAATACTTAAGAAGTTCCNAATTATGACCACAGTGCCATCAAAGAACGGGAGNAGAATACAAGGANGGGTAGGAGGGAGGCATCTGCCTCTGGTTCATTCAATAGAAAAGAATATTGTAGAGAATCCAGACATAAAATTGGCCTGCATTTTATTAGTATTATCACCTAAAATGTTTAAACAATATCAATGGTAACAAAACATTCCTTCTCTCTGGGCAATTGTGATCTCCTGAGCAGCTGGGTGGCCTAAAGTTGGCATTCATAGCTCTATCCTCTGCTGTGGCCCAGGGGTTTGTTGGTAAATCTACTTTCTGCGAAGGAAAAGACCCTGAGTTGTTACAGTATGCCAATCTCTATGATATGGATCCTCACAAAATCTCATTTTTAAGCCATAACAGTGATATTACTAAATGGGAAATGGGTTTGCTAATATTCAATATTTAGATATGGATCTGTGAAGAGTTAGCATAAAGTGCTCATCAGTTATGATTGAGCCTTTTTTTTTCCTCCTTTGAGACAGTAGACCAGGCTAGGCTGGTCTGTACTTCCAGAGATCCCACTGCTTCTGCCCATTCAAATGCTCCCTGTGCTCAGCTAAAGAGCTCAGACTCTCCTGTGCACCTGACTGAAGAGCTCACCTCGGTTATGACCGAAAGAGCATTACAAATGCCAATGAATTTAAAACTGTTTGATGTGTGAAAGGTTTGTTCTAAACAATTAAATTAGGCATGAAGAGTGACCTCCTCACAGCACTGGGTCCCTTCGTTGACTTTGAGCAACAATTGTGATATATGAAGTTTCCCAACTGAAGTAGTTGACCACTAGTTAATAGTAGAGCAAATGGTCTTTAACTTCAGAGTGGAGACATACAATCTGCTTGCTAACTCAATGCTGAAACAGCTGTAGTATAGTTTGGAACCTGTGTAATAAATCATTTTTTACTAATTTGAGACACTGCTGAACAGTAGGCATGGGTTCAACCCTAAATATTGGNCATTCTTACNAGACAGATGCAGGATGCGAAGTGTCCCTGTTGGATGCAGATGACCAGCACTGCTNTTAGGACTCAGTGTTGTAGACTCATTCTTCTCTTTCTCTCACAACTCCACATCTCTAGCCATTAAACTTGCTGGCTCTACATTCATCCNACATCCTGAATCAGTCAGTTCTCATCGTCACCGTTGCACCTGGTCCAGGCCACACCCTGGTCCATCTAGATGACTTTAGTTAGCCTTCCAGGGAGGCTAACTAGCATGGCCCTGGTTGAAGCAAATTGGTCCGTGGCATCCCTCTGCTCAGTACTGTACAGTGGCTCCCCAACGTTCTAAGAAGAAAAGCCAAAGTCTTCGCAGGTGGCTCAAGGTCAAACTGGATGTGTCCACTTTTCATCCTCCTGATCTAATTTCCCATTATTCTTCCCCTCACTTATTAAGTTCAGGGCACACTGGACTCTTGGCTGTTTCTAGAACATTCCTTCTCACCTCATGGTCTTACTTCTGCATTTACTGTCCCACTAATTATTTGCTCTGCCTCAACATACTTTCCCAACATGGGCATGCGAGTATTCTTTTAATTCTCCCAGATCTTTGCTTGAATGTTGCCTTCTTATGGGATATTCTACAATCATCCTATACATAAGATCACAATCCCCTTTCTGTCCGCTGCTAAGCATTATCCTTATCTTTCTATATTTTTTCCTGCTTACTTAACACTTTTGACATACTCCACAATTTACTTATTTTATTTGTCCATTGTTGGGTTCCCCCAACAGAATGCTAATTCCACGAGGATAGAAACTTTTATTTGAGTTTATGGCTGCTCAGCAAATACACATTAGATAAATGTGTGAGTATCAAGGACTATCTCTTTTTCCTAGAAAAGAAAAACAAAGAAACAAAACAAAGGGAAGACAATCTGGATATACACCAAACCCAGCAAATCGTACATTTTCAATGGTAGTCTACACACAAACCCAAGGGGGAAACAGGAGAACAGAGAGGAATCCTCTCAGGCANGTCCTACAGGATATACATGACCTTCACATATGGGGCAGCACGGATAGCCACCAACCAGTTCCAAGAAACAACCTCTCTAATCCTGGTGAAGATATTACCCNAGTATGACTCATGAGCAATAGAACCCACTAGAAACTCTCTGCTCTTTTGGAAGCAGAGAGTGCTGAAGACTCTTTCCCATCCCTGCACTTTCCTTCCTTGCTTGGTCTGTTTTTTCATACACTTAAATGTTAATGTGGTTTTGAACTGTGAGGGAAAACATTAACCACCCCCCCTCTGATACCCCAGAGGCCAGGACTGGAGACTGCTGAAGTTCTGCAGAAGAGAAGTCAGTCAATATCATGAAGCCATGGGGTGTTCAGTAACTTGGGAACCTTACTTCCTCCTGTGCTCCCAGGAGTGCTGACAAAAATCGAAGAAGAGCTTCCAAAAGAATGTTACTTGTGCATAAATTATGGATTGTGCTGTGGGCTATAATTTCAAAATTCCCCAATCTGGAGTTCTGCTCAGGCAGATAAAGCCTGGGGTGTGAAAGAAAAATATACTTTAGTGTAAGCAGATTAGCATAGCCAATTCAATTAGATATCTTTGCTTTAAGTTAGAGAAGGACAAATTTGTAATAAATAATAATAGCACCTTGTTCTAATTTCATCTCTCTTGCTGAGATAAAACACTTTGACTGTGAGAACAATTTAGAGAACAAAGTTTTGATTTCAGCTTACAGGTCACAGTCCATCATCAAGAGAAGTCAGGGCAGGAACTGAAACAGAAACCAAAGAAGAATGCTGCTTTCTGGATTGCATACAGCCCAGTCCAGGGAATGGCGCCGCTCACAGTGGGCTGGTCTCCCATACATTAATTCTCAATCAAGACAATCTCCCACAGACATGCCTATAGGCCACTCTGAACTGGGCAATCTCTCTGAGATTCTATCTTTCAAGGCTATGTCAAAGTTGACAGCTAAGGCTAATTAGGGCATACCTTATACTTTCTTCGAAGTCTTAAACCATGTGTGTTTCNAAAGTGGGAACACCTTATGCTATTTTTATCCTCCTAATCCCCTTTCTCCTCCTCCCTTCCCTTCTCCAACTATGTAGCAGAGGATGGCCTTGAAGTCTATACCACTACAACAGGTTTCTATGGTGCTGAGGATCAAAATCANGGTTTTGTGTGTGTTGGGCAAATGCTCTACAAACTGAACCCTATCTCCATTCCCCTCACTTTGTGTTTCTTGGTCATTTGGTTCCTAAATCCTGGAGCATTGCTTGTCAATGAGGGCCACAATCTGTGTTTGATGAGAGAATGAGTAAGGCTTGTTCTTACACAGGGACCTCGTTTAGGAAGTGGGGACCGACATCTTAGTTTCCACTTTAAAGAGAAGGAATCTGAGGTCTACAATGGGTGAGAAACTTCTTTAAGACCTTAAAGTCAGGCCCAGATTTTATGGCTTTTGCTTCTGTACTGTTGTTTACTCCTTGACGTGTATAAAATGTATTTTATTGAGACTTAACGCAAAGGCCAGATTGACTTTTCCTGAGATCTATTTGTTAGCATGCTTGATGCTCATGGGCTAAGAGGGCAAGCTACTTAGAGAGGTCAGAGAGGAATAATGTTCATTAAAGGCGGAAGGAGACCAGAAGGACAAATGGAAAACTACTCATGCAGCCCATGCAGAATGCACTGTAACCACCTGTTGAAAAGTTTCCCTGTGGCAGAAGCTGACAAAATCAGAAATTAATAAGGCAAATAAAGATACAACAATGATCAACCCCTCCAATTTGGAAGGGGATATTTAGGTACTGTCTTATCATCATCACTGTGTGTGTGTGTGTGTGTGTGTGTGTGTGTGTAGTGTGTGTGTGTGTGTTGCACGTACCTGTATCACCAACATTTTTACTGCCAGATTTAATAGTTACACGATATCTAGAAACCAAGCTGAAGCCACAGGTTGTCATAAGACGTGACCTGTGAAGAAGAGTTCCCACTTCACACGACNCCCAACATTCAGTAAGGAGCAACCACGACCTCTGACCTCCTTGCCCATTCCCCTCCCTGTTCCACACTCCCCGTGCCCTCCAATTAGAAAGGACCAGCTGCCTAAAGCACAGGTCTGAGTGTGCATTCACCTGCTGAAATCTCCACAGCCCACTCATCAAATAAAGAACAAAGCCTNAATTCCTTGGGGAGTCATGAGAGACTCCGAAANTGTGATTCAGGTGACCCTTCAACACCACTGAACTGAAATTCCCTTTCAGAATTCTCGTCTCTGGCTCCAGGGCCTATGGGCTTCTCATACTTATTTGTGCACAGTAGCCCCATGNCTCACTCATCTTATCTCTCTGGAATACCTCACCACCTTCACCTGCCCCTCACAAGCCTAACCATTGTCCAGGCTTCAGCCCATGGTCTACCTCATTTATACAAATCTTCCTGGTTTCCTAACCCATCTTCATTCATACTTCTGTTTATGATTTTAAAAAATGATAGAAAAAANGAAAGTTTATGTGTGCCCTATGTGCTAAGGAGAGAGAAACAAGAGGCATGTCCCAGGGTCGAGTTGCTGNGAGCCTTCCAGAGGGAGATTGACGTGTTTAGTCATAGCTAACACTTACAGAGCAAGTGTAGGTGATGTATTAACTCATTCATCTTTACAACAGCTTGCTAAGGCCCTAGAAGCACACAGAAGTCAGTGATGTTGCCCTCGGTGACAAGGCTGGAAAGAAGAAGGGCTGAACTCCCAGATCAGAGATGTTCTGCACTTCCGTTGTTACCGGGTGTTTTCTGACATGACAGCAATGCCTGTGGGCTGGTAAAGGGCCCAGAGGTTAAACCACTGTGGAGATGNTTTTGGGGAACAGTGTCTGCTTTATTGCACATGAGCAACCATTTATATGGTGGAAATCTGCCTTGGATTGGATAGTAAGAGCTCATGCCACCAGGGTCTTTATGTGGAAGAAGCACAATACAGGAGATGTGGAGAATGCAGACTCATCTGCAGGCTAGCTACCAGCTACTCACGCTGCTTCAGAATTCTGCATTCTGACTTNGGGAGCACCNTGTGCCATGCTTCTTATTTAGAAGCGCAGTGTGCTGAGTAGGCTGGCCGCCAGGTCACGCCTGCATTTTCTCCTACACTCCACTGGCCATTGCTGGCTCATGGCAAGCAGGTAGCTTTATCTACATTCTGACTTAGTTGGTCTACACTGGTAGAGTACTGTTTGAATGCTTGCACATGGATTCCACTGGGCTGTGACCCCGTCTACTCTTACAGCTATGAGCAAAGGAAAATGGAGTGGATGGCACATTGGCTCAGGTGCAGGGACTGAAAGAGGCTCGGACAACTTAACTGAACTTCAGGGAGCTACTCAGCCAGGCATGGAAGAGGAATGAAATTATTATAGAGGGAGGAAGGGGCTACATAAGCCTTGAATGCCATGCCTAAAGAATGTGAGATCATTCCCGTAGGCAACAGGGAGACAGGGAAAGCTTAAGAATGATTCTTTTTTTGCATTCATCATTTTTAATAAGCCCCTTGGAGGTCTACTTGAGCCACCCACTTAGAAAAAAATCTGCCCCATTGGACATATTGGGGTGATGTAATGGTGTTGGTCTGATCTAGGTGTGGTGTGGAAGAGCACCCGACCATGCTNGGTCCATGAGGTGGAGAGAGCCAGCGTCCATCTGGAAACATTTTGCAGTTATGAAGAGTTTGAATGTTACTTCCAATATGCTGAAAATCCCCGGGGACAGGTGTGTCTGTACAGAGAGAGGCTACATCTACAGCCTTACTTTCCCCATTTCTGNCTGCCTGTCAATCCTCAGCCACTTGTCATTGATGAATGTAAGGTGAGCAGAAAAGAGAGGAAAAGGAGTTTGGCACTTGGAGGGTCCTTTGCAAGGTNGAGGTGACCTCGATGTGGACAGTAACCTTTACATAAAGATCTGGGGCTTGGTCTCAATNTCTGCATTCACTGTTGTTTTGATACCAACAGGCACNATGAGGTGGATACCAGAGTCTTCCAGGATTTGAAGGTGGCATAGTTGTTCACTTTCCAATTCCTCCTGTTTTCATCCCCTCCCCCTTTTGTCTTCAGGAAATAGTAACATAAAAGTGTGGTGAGTTGCTGTGGGATGGTCTCTCTGTATGCTGTGAATAGGTGTTGCTACCATTGGTTGATAAAGAAGCTGCTTTGGCCTATTGCAAGACAAATTATAGCCAGGTGGGAAATCCAAGCAAAGACACAGAGAGAAGGGCACAGTCAGGCAGATGCCAGCCCATCGTCCAAGGAGCAACATGCCAGCAGACCGGTAATGCCATGGCCATGTGGCAATACATAGATTAATAGAAATGGGTTAATTTAAGATGAAAGAGCTAGCTAGCAAAAAGCCTGAGCNATAGACCATACAGTTTGTAATTAATATTAAGCCTCTGAATGATTNTTTTATAAGTGGCTGCGGGACCACTGGGCTGTCCAGCTACGGTGAGTCAAATGGGTAGNGCAGACAGAAGACATTTTACTTTTTCTTAATACATTGGCACTAGGTATATACAACAACACGGGATGTCAGGCCACATTGTCACGACTGAGGACAGCCCCCATTGCATCTCTCCTCTTTCCTAACAGAACTCTTGAAACACAGACTGATTCCAAGTTAGCAACAGAAACAAGCACAGCTGGAGATTTTAGGGATGTGGCTTTGACAAGTTAGCAGAGAGCCCTGTTCAGATATTGTCACAAACTGAGCATTCACATCCTCTGATACCTGAAACNTTTTGCATATTAAAAAGACACCGTGGCTAGAAGATTTCACATTGCACAACTTCATTTCATGCACAGAACTATTTTTAAAATGGCATAAAATGACNTTCAGGCTATGTATGCAAGATGTGCACAAAACATGTGAGTCTTGAGTTGAGACTTGGGTCCCATCCTCTGGATATCTCATTATGTAAATGAAAATAGTTCAAAATTCCAGAACAAAGTACCAGATTCAGAATACCTCTGGTCCCAGGCATTTCAGCTAAGGAATATTCACACTGTAGTAATTACCACCCTAGGTGGGTTGTATCCTGATGGGCAACAGGCAGGCAGAAGTGAAAGATTTTAATCCTATGTTTTGGGGATAGCAGCCGCCTCTCTCGTTGGAAATGAAGAAGGTAGCAGAACGTTCCNTATCTACTGGCAGCCATCTTGCAGCCATGGAAAAAACCAGACTTCTGGAAAAGCTAACACAAGAAGGAGTTGGGCACCCTGGGGTNTTGTTGGGCACCCTGGGGTGTTGTTGGGCACCCTGGGGTAGTGCAGAGAAATGGAGTGGAAGCTTGGACCCTGGGCCCAACTCTGGATCCTCCGCTATATGAGATAATAAATTTCTCCCTCAGCTCGGTTATAACTGAGGGATTATTTCTACCTGGTGTAATTTTCAGGACCTACTCTTCTCAGTGACTTTAACTAGAGAAGACTAACAATGCCTGTTATACCAGAGTGTTTTCTCAATAAACCACATAATGTTTCTCTCCTGGATCCACAGCAAATTCNTTGAAGAGGCAAAATGGNCACTCAAATGCGTAGAATTCAGAGCAGGGGAGTTCATTTGCCCAATGTCACCCAGCATCTATCTTCATCTTGCTATGCTGATGTACGTGTGGGGGTGCATGTGTATGTGTGGGCATGTAGAGACCAGAGGTCAACCTCAGATGTCATCTCTCAGCCANTGTCCTCCTTGTTTTTCTCAGATATGACCTGAACCTCACCATATAGGGTTGGCTGGGTGGCCAGTAACCTCACGGNTGCGCTTGTCTCTACCTCCCCACTGCTGGGATTACAGGAGTGTGCCACTGTGCTCAGCTTTTAAAAGTGGNTTCTGGGGCTGNAACTGAGGGCTTCCTTCACGCTTGCATACCAAACACTTTACTGAGAAGGCCAACTCCCCAGGTTAGGGCACATTGTATTAATTATATCATATTTTTCATACAGCCACTATTATACATTTCAAGCTTAT
>LZPO01087235.1:135095-165105 GCA_001675575.1 Neotoma lepida | reverse complement strand
GTGTTTATTAATAAGACTGGTTAGAAGTTCTTCTTACAGACATCCTTCAGTTTGCTTTCTACTGCCTGTCGGTCCCTTCCTTGGTCGTTGTCTCCTCCTTACCAAATGTCAACCCCACAAAGAGACAATGTTTGTTTCTTTCCCTTCTTAATGCATAGATGAACCTTTAAATAGTGCCTGTCTTAGTTTGCTTCTCTGATTTTGTGCTAAAACATTTTGACCAAAACCAATTTAGGGAAGGAAAGGGTTTATTTGGCTTACACTTCCGGGTCATGCTTCATCACTGAAGGAAGCCAGGGCAGGAACTCAAGCAGGAATTGAGACAGAAAGCATGCTTTTTGTTGGCTTGCTCACTGGCTCACGACCAGCTCGATTTCTTATACGGACCCTATCCATCACCTACCTGGAGATGGTGCTACCCATAGTGAGCTGGGTCCTCCAACATTAATTGCCAGTTGGGACCATCTCTCACAGACATGGCCACAGTTGAGATTCCCTCTAGGTTGTGTCAAGTTGCTCATAAGAACTAATTAGCATAATATCCAACAGATACTTAACTTTAAATGAACATTTCTTAAGCCAACAAATAAAAAATGAGCACTCCAAGATGTCTCCATCTAGGCATGTGGACTGCCAGAAGAATTAAGTCACCTGTCTGGGTTCTGATGCTGAGACCTGTCCTGTACATTGGCCAGCTGCAAGCTCTGCAGCCTCCGGGAAAAGCAACTCTCCCTAGTCTCGCATCTCAGATTCTAGGATACAACCTGCTTTTGATCTCATACCTTGCTCCACTTAAGACTTACAGCAAATAGAGCACAAGGAGCTTGAGCTTAGAAAATTGAGTGCATTGTATTTTGGAAAAGCAAAGGGAAGTTTGAGCTCTTCTCATTTGTGAGGACTTTGTTGGTGGCTCACTAGTGAAGCCAGTCAGAAAGCCTCTCTAGGAAAAGGAATCGATCCACACACCCATGTGCATATACAGTATTCCAGAGTCTACTTCGGAGGGTTCATCTAGCACCATTACTCAAATTAACATAGCCTCCAGATGGGTATATGAGATCTCTCTTATATACTTCACATTCAAAAGNACCGATATATGTAGACTTCTTCCTCACCGCTGCCTTTTGTTGGGCTTTTGTGTCGTTTTCGTAAGCAAAGGAACTTCAGTTNCTGTGGTGAGATATTCTTCCCATCCACACTCTGTGTAAGTGGACAGGAAGCCCTCCACAAAGTCTTCATTGTACAGAGATGTACCATCTTCCAGAGATCCACAGAATCTTAAAGGATTCTGGGCTGGAGCAGAGAGTTTACAGCTAATTAGCCATTGGCTCCTATTTTCAGAGGTTCCCAGGACCCATCTCTTATGAGATTTCACACCATTTTAGGAGGCATTAGAAAGACACAATGAATGTGAGCTTCTGCTCCGACATGTCCATAAGCGCAATGATCAAATCACATGATGTCGTTGGTCCTGGCAATGTCAGCAAATACACCATTCACAAGGGCCACCCCTTAGGGTGGATATATTGGGTTTTCACTTCTTACCAAATGAGTGACATTGTCATCACCAACTAGTGTGGTGGTATTTTATCTATGTCCCCTAATAAAATTTATCTGAAGATCAGAGGAACAAGGTCAGCCGCTAGCCTTGCAAAATTAGCACACGGCCTTAATCCTATCACTTATCGAGCAGGTTCTGTCTGGATCCCTGTGAGTTCTAGGTCACACTAGAAATATGGAGACACACGCCTTTAATCCCAGCATCAACCATAGAATTCTGGAGGTCTNTACAGACAAGCAGGAAGTGGGCCATAGGAGGAAGTGATGTAGCTAGGCTGAAAGAGCCAATGGGAAAACAGAACAGAAAGGGATATAAAAGTGGACGTAAAAGAAAGTGAAAATCTCTCTCCATTTTGGAAACAGNGGNGACAGTCTAAGGTGAGTCTGGTAGCTGTTCCTAATTCCTCTGATCTCTGTCAGACTTTCACCCCATCTCTGCCTCTGTGTTTTATTTAACAAGACTATTTTAAAAAATACGTCTTACAAACTAGAGCTTAAATGGGCTGGTTAAGAGTTTGGAGCTGACCTTCTGCTAGTTGGAGAACAGACACACTGACCACTCACAGGAGACTGAGGGGTGGGTGGTATACTGCCTCAAAAGAAGATGTAGAAACAACTCAAAGGTCTTCAACAGAGGCAAGTATATCCATGCTGTCAACAAAAAGCTGTGGGTCTGGAAATACATGTCTGTAATCTTAGGCCCTGTAAGACAGAAAGATGTTTGAGGCCAGGTTAGGATGCATAGTTGTTGTTCAAATCTTGGATGGTCTTTTAATAAGAAACCCAGACCCAGATATCAGGGTGAAAGCTGAAAGATCAGAGAAGCAGAGTAGCCAGCCACTAGTTCTTGCCTCTACAAAATCCTCAGCCTAAAGAGAGTGTGTTCCTGTTTCCTCATGCCTTATATTCCTTTCTCTGCCCTGCCTTATTACTTCCTGGGATTAAAGGTGTGTTTGCTTCTCAAGCAGAGGCATGAGATCTCAAGTGCTGGGATTAAAGGTGTGTGCCACCACTGCTTGGCTCTGTTTCTCTCCTATACTGGATCAATCTCATGCAGCCTAGTGTGGCCTTGAACTCACAGAGATCCAGACTGATCTCTGCCTCCCTAGTGATAGAATTAAAGGTGTGTGCCACCACTGCCTGACCTCTATGTCTAATCTAGTGGCTGGCTCAGTCCTCTGATCCTCAGGCAAGTTTATTAAGGTGCACAGTATATCACCACACATAGTAAGACCCTATGTCAAAACAGCAACAACAAAAACAATGAGCTATGGGGTCCAGTACACCTAGAGTTGAAACGGGAAACCAACAGCAATTACAACATGAGCACGAATCTGACCATGCCTTCTGATGGCTGGACTCTGCTTGTTGCTTTACCCAGGGAGCTACAACCCCTCTTGTCAAACACTGAAAAATACAAATAACTTATGACTTCCAGAAAATACCAATGAAGGGCAAGCAGCCTTCCCATACAAGCAGTCCTAGATCCTGTACAGCCCCAGAGACAACTGTGATATACATAGACAGTTACTGCCATAGCAGATTGAAGTAAGTGGCTTGTGGTCTTGGAGGTTTGGGACAATATTTATGAGGGATATAGTGTTAATCAGAGAAGGAAGAGGATATGGACTTTGTGGCTTTGGGGAGGTCTATCCTGTTCTGTACTTGTTTCTTTGTAAACCATCTGCCTTGTACTTGTTCCCACACTGGTAGGTATGACGCATCACTGGGTTATTAACACAGGGAAAGACCAACGTAACTGTCCCTTCTGTTGCCTGGACTCCACTAAGTGCCAAATATTTAGATTATTCTGCAGGCAACAGGTCTTAAGACAGGAAGTCTCAAGAAATGTTTGGCAAATAGCTGTCATCTGAGTCAAGAGCATTGTTCCTCCGGTGAACTTGGGGGTTGAAGGATTTGATTAGGGTGAATAGGTGAAGTGAGACAAATGTTTTTTTCCTTGGGGACCCACGTATTCTGCTAAAAGAGAAATGCTTATGCAATGACTTTCTTCCTAAAAATTCAGAACACTTCAAAAATTCCCATTAATTCTCTTCTCACCACAATGCTGTAGGTGGGTGGGTTTAGCATGCAAAAGTGCTTTTAGGCAATGACACATGAACTCAAACTTCTGATAGCCACCCTTAGATGTTAAAAAAGCTGAAAATGTATTGCATACATCACCAAATGTACTTAAGGTCTGCAAATCCAAACTTTGTGCTTGGAGGGGAGAACATGTAGGGATATTTTAGGGACTTAAAACTTGGTCAGTACACAAAGCCTTCCTGTAGTTTGTATTTCTTAATTTGAATACTTAAAATAATTACATGCTACTTTTTTAAAATCCATCATTTCAACTTTAGGATCATGATCTACTTTGCTTTCTGCTGCCCTGATAAACACCATGACCAAAAGCAACTTGGGAAGGAAAGGGTTGGTTTGACTTACACTTCTATGCCACTGTCCATCATTGAAGAAAGTCAGGAGAGGAACTCAAGCAGGCACTGAATCAGAGACCACAAAGGAACAGTACTCTATGGCTTGCTCACCCTGCTTTCTTATACAACCCAAGACAACCTACCTGTGGGTGACACCACCCACAGTAGGCTGGGCCCTCCCACGTCAATTAGCAATCAAGAAACTGCCCTGCACAGACATTCTCACAGNTTGGTCTGATGGAGGCAATTTGGAGATTCCTTCTCTCTGGATATGCCTAAGTTTGTGTCAGGTTGACAAAAATGAACAAGCACGCCGTAGGTGCTGTGTGACTGTGCACAGAGATATGAGTAATGGACATCACTTGTTATGAATGGTGACTGTGGACATTTGAAAGCAAAGGGTAACCAGTAAAAGTTGCTTTGACGACAGAAATCTTCCCTGAGCAATTTAATGTAAATAGCAATTTAACTTAATTTGATAGAATAAAATTTAAGATTCAGTTCCTTGGTCATGTAAGCCACATCCAAATGCTCAAGATGTACTGTCTAGTGACTACTGAACTAGTCAGCTGCTTTCTTTGACTTACTGATGCTGTTGTGATTGAATTTTGTCTTGTTTGATATCATAGATTCTTTGGTTTGCTTTTGTTTACTTTTGGTCAGCATAGTTTTGTCTGCTTCAAAATTTTTAGGCTTTCTAACTCACTTTGTGTGTGTGTGAGTGTGTATGCAAATATCTTTTGTAAAGCATAGAATTGAATTGTGCTTTTATCCTAGATTAGTTAATCTCATCTATATTTAATGTTATAACTGGTTTGACCTCATTTTTTTTTCATTTTATACATACGAATACTAGCAATCCCCTCTCTCGTTAGAAAATGTCTGGGCTTTTTTTTTTTTTGGTACAAAATAAAATTAGCTTCCATATTCTTCGTTCTCCTGTCTCCATTTCCCAATTTTTATCAATGAGAGCATCTTCTACAGTGTTTATCCTTGCACCCTTANGCCCCTGTAACTCAGTGTCAGCATCAATGATCCCCTCCGTTTCCCTCTTGTGACCCATGATGCAATTTACGTTCTTATCTTATTTATCCCAACTCTTTCTTCCTTTTCTTCTCCCAACATTTCAAACATGGAAATTTCTAAACCTATAGCTAAGTTGAGAGAATTTTTCAGGGCACAACTATGTACTTACCACCGAGATGTTGTCCTTAACATGTTACCAAATCTGCCTTATCGACTGTCTCCATCTATTCATGCCTCTATCCGTCTGATAATCAGTCCCATTTTTCCTGGTTTCTGTTGTTATTCCAGGTAACATGTCATGTTTGTCTCTCCGGGTCTGGGTCAGCTCACTGAAAATACTATTTCTATATATTCCATAATAAGTTGTTGTCTTTAGCACATTTACCTTTGACTACTTCAAAACATACATGTTTAACTAGGATTCAAAATTTGTTTAAAAGAAATTGCTGGGAGTTTGTGTTTCACACCTGAAATCCTAGCACTCGGGAGCCTGAGGCAAGAAGGACTGGAGTTCAAGGTCAGCTGTGACCACATAGTGAGTTTGAGGTCAGCCTGGGCTACTGAGATAGTCTCAATACAAAACCAAGACCAAACAACAAACAAGCAAACAAAAATAAATAACCTTTTGTTTTGTTCCGTTTTCAAGACAGGGTTTCTCTGTGTATCCCTGGGTGTCCTGGAACTGGCTCTGTAGACCAGGCTGGCCTCGAACTCACAGATGTTTCTGCCTCCTGAGTGCTGAGATTAAAGGCATGCACCACTATCATCCATCCAATAAATAACCTTTTAGTGTAAGATGCACATCATATAAGGTAGCCAGGTCTTAAGGATACACTTTCCCTTGCTTATCATTGTTCCAATTTCTCCTCCAAGTTGGTTTTGGTTGCCACCCACCCCTTTGTCAATCCTGCCTCACTCATCTCATTGTGTGAACCGTGCTTTCCTGTTGTGTTCCTTAAGGAGGCTGTATTCTCAATGTCTTGTAGGTTCAACACTATTTTCCTTAAGCTCACTGTCTGGGGGGACAGTTAGGAGATTAATGAACACCCTAACTCATGATTTCTTATCTCAGTATATTCAGTATTAGTTATCATCATTGTTTATTATCTTTTTTTCAGAGACTTCAATTATGTAGGCACTGATGGTGAGATCCATTTATTCCAGACCACTTTTGAAGATATGCATATAATCTTTTTACCTGAACATGTTATGCTTAGAGTCATGCACAAGAACGGCCTTGAGGGTTTCTTTGGTACTTAAAGATCAATAGATTTCTCAATAAAATTGGGTTTCTGTGAGCTTTGAGTTTCACTGTACCTGCTAAAGCACATAGTAAATGTACATAGTAAATATAGGTAACAACAATAACAATAATAATAATAACAATAATAACAACAGTAATACCAATATTCACTATTTTTATCGTGAGATGATTCTATCTAAGACTGTTGAGGGGAATCTCCCTAAAACAAGGATAGAATTGTACAGAAAGAAAAATCAGTAATAATTTTTAAATTGACATCCTAAAGTTTAGATAATTGAGTTTCTCTTTAAAGTTTAGTGCCAGGAGAGCTGACTCAGAGTTTAAGGACACTTTCTGTTCTTGTGGAGGATCCAGGTTCAGTTCCCAGCACCCATATCAGGCAGCTCTCAACTGCCTGTAACTCTAGTTATAGGAGCTCTCCTCTGGCTTCTGTGGGCATCAAGCATGTGTGTGGTGCACATACAGACATGCAGGCACTCACATGAACACCTAAGATAAAATCAAATAAATCTAAAAGCATTCCTGGGAACCCAGACATAAATTAAATCCCAGTTACTTGGGAAATCTCTGAAGAATTACAAGTTGGTTAAGAAAGCTGATTCTTCAGGTGTGCACTTAGCATCCAATTAAACCCTGCTGCCTTCTTCACCTCTCAAGTCCTTACAGAAGTAAGTAATGGGGAATCCACCGGCTCAAGACNTACAAGAGGTTTTCAAAAGCCTTTTTGAAGACATGAGCTAACTAAGACGTAAGCCCCCACCCACATCCTGAACCAGGTCACTGTGGAAGAACAAGCCTTACTCATTTTCTCAACAAACACNGACTGTAGCCCTCACTGCCAAGCAATGNTCTCGAGTTTGGGAGATAATCAATAGTATAAGGTACTGAAGTCACATTAAAATTAATGTCTATAGAGACTCAGTGGGTGAAGGCACTGNCTGCCATGGCTGATGACGTCAGTCCATCCCCTAGAATCCACATTGTTCAGGAAGAAAACTAACTCCTGTAGGTTGTCCTTGATCTCCACACACTAACTGTGGCGTGCACATGTGTGCGTGCACGCACACACAGGCACACATACACATTCAATAAATAAACAAACAAACAAATAAATGAATAAATGTAATTTAAAAATTAAAAAATCCATGCTTNTTTTTGTTATGGAAGAGATAACCGGACTGTTGAGAGAATTCAAGATATTGACTGNCTTTTGTTGTTGTTGTTGTTTTGTATTTTNTGAGACAGGGTTTCTCTGTGTGGCCCTGGTTGTCCTGGAACTCACTCTGTAGACCAGGCTGGCCTGGAACTCACAGAGATCCACCCGCCTCTGCCTCCCGAGTGCTGGGATTNNAAGCCTGNGCCACCACCGCCAGGCTTGACTGACTGTTNTACAACATGCAGCATAAATTAATTGCTTTTTTCCTTGCTATGACCCACCACCTGATTAGAAGAGGCTTAGAGGAGNCAAGATTCATTTAGGTTCACATTTGAGTGGATATTGGCTATCGTGTCATGACAGGGATTTGGTGGCAAGACTAAAAGGGACCAGGAACCTGAGAAACAGGGGCCAGAAGAAAGGGCAGGCTCTAATTCTCAGGTCCCTTACTACGTGGTACAATCACCGTATTTTTAGGACCAAAGTCCTTTATGGGGCCCCACACACACCCCAAACCCACTTTCTCCGGCAGGGTCCCATCACTTAAAAGTCCCAGAACCTCTCACAACAGCGCCTCCTGCTGGGGACCTAGTGTTCAANCACATGAGCCTGTGGGGACCACTTACCTCCAAACCATCACACAGAGGCAACAAAANTTCAATGAATTTAACATCTCATCATTTTCTAAAAGAGAGTGCAAATAGGCACATAAGTCTGTTTTGATGATTAAATAGTGAGTTTTTAAACTCCCAGACTGTTCCCTGACACACAGCAGATGCTCAATAAACTAGTCCTGGTATTTCTATAAATGGAATTTGTTCTCATTTATATGAGCCCTCTGTTAAGTTTCATGGTCACATTTTAAGTACCTCCTCTTAGCTTCTACTTCCATTTTTCAGATGTTAGAGTGGNTGTGGTGGNNCANGCCTTTAATGCTAGCACTGNGGAGGCAGAGGCAGGCAGATCTCTCGGTGGCCAGTCTGATCTGGATGCTNCTTACTTAGTGTGAACAAGAGAAAGTGGTATAGTCATAAAAAGATGAGGATGGAGTTGTATANCCCCCNGGCAGTTAGGGGTTACTAGCCAAGGGAAGAAATATGGGCCGAGAAGATCTGCCATGGGCCAAGGGTCAGTACCTAAGGGTGAGAGTTACCAGCACAAGCTCAGTTGTCAGGAAGTGAAGCAGGCCAAGAATCGGGGGGCAGGTGGCTCCCAGCTAACAGGACACCACATGGGAATCTGGCTCCACCAAAAGGCTCCACTCCAGAGTTGGTGCAGGCCAAGTCAGAGACGAAGGTCCTGATAGCCAGCCAGGGGCCCGGAGAAACAAAAACGTATCCCTGCGCCAGAGAGACTTGGCTGATCGCTAGTGCTGGGCTTTTAGTGGCTTGTGGGGTCAGAAGCCATCTACAGAAAAGTGAAGAAAGGTTCCACAACAGAGCAATGATAACACTCTTGTCTTAGGAGTCCTATTGCTGCGATAGAACACCATAGCTACAAGTAACTTGGGCGGGGGGAAGGGTTTATTTCACCTTACAAGTCTCAGGTCACACTCTGTCACCCTAGAAAGTCAGGACAGGAAGTCTGNGGCAGGAACTAAGTAGAAGTCACTGTGAAACACGTCTTACTGGCTTGCTTGCTCCTGGCTTGCCCAGACTGCCTTGTTCTTCTTTTTGTTTTTTGAAAGATTTATTTATTATGTATATAGTGTTCTGTCTGCACGTTTGCCTACAGGCCAGAAAAGGGCACCAGACCTCATTACAGACGGTTGTGAGTCACCATGTGGTCGCTGGGAATTGAACTCAGGACCTCTGGAAGAACAGTCAATGCTCTTAACCTCTGANNCATCTCTCCAGCCCTCAGATTGCCTTCTTCAAGCACCCAGGCCCACCAGCCCAGGGGTGGTACCACCACAATCATCAGTCAAGAAAATGCCTCGACAGGTTTATCCACAGACCACCCATCTACTGAAGGCATTTTCTCCACCATGGTTCCCTGCTCCAAAGTGACTGTAGCTTGTGTCAAGTTGACATCAAACTAGCCGTCACAGGTACCCATGCTTGACTAGCAAGCCTTCTACCTGGTGGCAGGTCTTAAGAAGTGGAATAATGTTCTATTCTTGTCTCTGTATGTCTGAAGCCTGTAACAGGGCCTCTAAAATCCTGACAGCTTTGCCAAGATTTAGGCAGTCATATACTAGAAGTTCCATTGTTATGCTTGGGCTGTGNTACATTTTCACCTCTGCTTCTTCCTANAATGGACTGGAGTTGCTGCTGGAGGGGACAGTGCTGTGTGCTGCATTAAGGATGGCAGAGAGTAGAACACNGGAATCACTTTCCAGACGAAGCATTGCTGATNCTNNGAATCACTCCTGGACGACACTGCCTGAGGCTATGCCTTCATATGCTTTACTGGGGGAGTCAAATCCTNTGAGGAGGAGGCAGACAAGTAGAAAGGGGNACTGCAGATTAGAAAGCGGGTGAGAAAGNTGACCACAGCAGGTGACAAGCGAAACTGATTGCTGGGTCTGGCAGAATGTCTGCAGAGAGAGGGTATAGAGTGATTACATCTCCCTTCCTGAGTTCCAAGGAAGCAGTCATCATCTGGCCCCCGNCCAGTTGATCAACACTTGCTCCATAGGCTTTTACTCACCCACACTTCCAGGTTGCATCATCTGGTCCCTGCATCAGCTGTTGGAGAGGCTAGGTTCAAGACAGCAGCTGAAGTATCCACAGCCTAAACCAGGGCCTTCAGGATGAGTCCGGGAGTAAGGTGTGGGTGGGTGGCCCTTCCCTCATCCCTACCTGCAACTTGCAACCCTGGGATTTTGGCCAATGGGTTCTGTGGCATCATTTAGCTNCAAACCCACAGCTTCTTGTGCACCAAGGGCAAGTGAGATGTTCAAGTCAGTTGCTGACTTGATCATGCCCTGCAGGTATGGTGAGTGAGGTCAGCATCCCAGAATCCCCTGCCTTAAAGCTCTAAGACAGCACAAGCCAGTACTTAGGACTGCCTCAGTTAGGATGTAACTCATGTTGGATCTGGGATGGCTCATTATTTATGTGTTTCTAATTATACTGTAGTAAATAATACCACTGAGCAATTACTGTATATATACTTATATATATACTGTATATATACTTATATATATACTGTATATATACTTTTTATATACTTTCATGTATGAATTTCTTTAATACATTTGGTTTTATACTCTCTTCCCATGTAATTTTCTACGGTGAGTGGTCCCCTATCTCATTCAAGAGTGGTTTTCACTGCTAATGGCATAATCTATAATCTGTGTGCATAATCATTTATTCCACTTTCCCATGTGAAAGAACACATTGGTTATTTGTAATTGCCTTCATATGTCAATGTCTGTCAGTCATGTTTAGCTCCTCTATGTTGTTAAAACAAACAACGCCCAGGTCTCAATGGTTTAAAATAACAGATTTATTTTTCACTTACATAAGGGGTTAGCAAGAGATCTCTGCTCATCACCATCACACTGGAACCAAGTCTAGCAGAACAGCTGCCATCTCAAATGTCATTGGTCATCGTGCCAGAGGGAAAATATAGCTCATAAGAGAGTCACATTGGCAATTAAATACATCCTGGAAGGGACGGACGTGCATCTGAGCTGGTTGGTCAGATCTGGTTGCAAGGCCCCAACCCACCACAAGGGGGCCAGGAACGGACTGGAGCACTAGACAGGGCAGGTGTTGCTCATCCGGCATCTTTAAAAATGTCCTTGAACACAAATCTTTCGTCTTGCTGTATTTTCTTCAAATGTTTTATAAGGANCGTACACAGTGGACAGACATACATTCAGGTAAAACACCCATACACATACGACATAAACAATTTTAGAAGCTTTTATAGGAAAATTGTTGGGATAGACAGTAAATAGCACACTTTTTATGTCATTGATACACACACTGGAGTTTTGTTTCGTTTCGGTTTGGTTTTTGGTTTTTTGAGACAGAGTTTTTCTATGTAGCCTTGGCTGTCCTGGAACTCGCTCTATAGACCAGGCTGGCCTCGAACTCACAGAGATAAGCCTGCCTCTGCCTCCTGAGTGCTGGGATTAAAGGCGTGCGCCACCACCGCCCAGCCACACTGGAGTTTTATATTTTGGCTCTCAGACCCTTGTTGCCACTTGATGCTTTTCTCTATAGCTGGCCTTTCAGCCTTGAACTTCGCAGCTTCTAAAACCGCTCCAAATCTCTGTCCTTTACAAACCACTTGGTCTCAGATATTCTGTTACACATCAGAAAATAGAATAAGAACATCATGAAGGTGAATCCCTCTTCTTAAAAATATACCCTCTGATCACTATCATCCTTTCGAAGTCTTTCCTCCCTATCAGTGAAGAGACTAAATCAGTGGATAGACGTTATAGCTTCCTCCCCATCCTCTCCCCTCCTCCCTCTTCTCTTTCCACTTCCTCCCCCATCTCCTGCCCCATTCCCTTCTTCACTCCTCCTCATTCTTTTTTTCCTTCCCTTTTTGTTCCAAAAGCCCAATTTTAATAAATATGTTGTGAGGTATCCACCAGAGACATGGGTTTAAGCCAATAGAAAGCCTTTATTAGCCAGCCGGTGACTACACTGGGTGTTCAGGATTCCAGCATAGCCCTGGGCCTTTCTCAGGGTGAGCTTTTAAGCACAAAAACCATGTTCTGGGTTGACACACTTCAGTTAACAAGAACAGTTAGCCAGAAGGGGAATTACAGAAGCCAAAAAGCAAGGTTAGGACATTTAGAGACTTTCCCAGAACTATGGACTTTGATGGATTGGGCCTTTGTTTTAGTTTTGACAGGCGGTGCGGTCTACATGCTGAGTCTTACAGCCTGAATAGTACTTCCACCATGGAGTCAGTTGTGCTAAGATCTCAGGGCCAACTAAGGTCTAGGGCCCTGTTACAATTGGTCCACAGTAGTAATAGAATAAAATATTAACTTTATTCTCATTTTAGATTGTTGGACCGACCATGGGAACCCTGCTATAGCTTGGTGCTTTAAAATCTTGTGTATGTCCATTTGTTAGGGACTGTCATTTGTCTATAAATATTGAATTAGTCAGGTTTTCTTTTTCTAAACTGTGACAAATATTTGAAAAAAAAAATCAACTTAGATGATGAAAGATTTACTTTGGTTCGTGTTTAGGACAGTAGTTCTCAATCTTCCAATGCTGTGACCCTTTAATACAGTTCCTCATGTTGTGGTGACCCCCCTAACCATAAAATTGCTTTCGTTGCTACTTCATAACTGTAATTTTGCTACTGTTGTGGACTGCAATGTAAATACCTGATATGCAAGCCCTGTGAAAGGGTTGTTTGACCCCGCTCCCCAATGGGGCCATGACCCACAGGTTGAGAACTGCTGGTTTGGGAAGTTTTGGTCCGTGATAGACTGGATTTGTTGCTTTTAGGCCTGTAGCAAGGCAGAAATGCAATAGATGACCTGGAGAAAGCAAGGTGTTTATCCTACGGCAGAGAGCAAAGTCCCAGGGAGGAGCCAGAGTCAGGATTCCCTCTTCACAGGCACATTCCCACAATCCCCTTCTTCCTCCACCCATAGTTCTACCACCTCTACAAAGTCTATTCAATTTTAAGTATAAAAACCCTTCTTTATACTTAGCCTATGGAACCTAGAAAGAATCACGGTTGACAAATGAAAACATCCTCTAAGCCAGCATACACCCCAATTCATTGGTGAATTAAAGCCATGTATTAAGCCAGAGTCCCCAGGAGCTAATCATCCTTGGAAATACCATCACAGACACACCCAGGCNTGTGTTTTACTGATCCCCTAGGCGTCTTTTCATTCAAGCAAGATCACAATTACGATGAATCGTCACACATATTATCAGAGAAATGCAAAGAAATGTAACAGACACTTAAGGGTCTCTTCTCTTGAAGATTCAAGAGGGTGCAGGACATTTTCCCTAACTGGACCCCTACTTCCAGCTTACTGCACCTAAGGTTTATCAGAGATTCTAATATATCTGACCCACTGTCCACAAAAGCATTCAGTGTGATGACTCCTTGAAGAAAAGCATCTCATGGGTAGACAGAGTCAGGATAACTTCCTGAAGCAATTTTCAGAAAAAGAAGGCAAGCTTTTGAATGCCATGAACTCTATAATCCCTCCTCCTTCTCCCTGCCCCCTCTCCTCTCTCTATATATATATCTATATTTCTATCTCTCTCTNTATATATATATGTACATATATATATATATCTGAAGTCAAANTACTCCTGGCCAAGCTCTGTAGATTTATTCATGACTAATAACAGAGATTGGGATGGGAGAAAGGCAAAAGGACATACAGAAGCTCACAGGGTTGTCTATTGAAGATTTTCTGAGACAAGGAAGTTCAATAGGTCATAGCAGAAGAGACTAGAAGACACATGTGTTGCCCCTCCGCACAGACTGCTTTGTTTTAGGGAAACTTGAGGACAACTACGCATCAGTGGCTATGGGTAGAGAAGGGCCATGGGTTTCATGGCAGGATGGAGGACTTAAAGGGGCAGTACTGCTCATCAGAGTAGGAAGCAACTCAGAGAAGCCTCGGTGGCACGCACTGGGTATGAAAGGGTCACATATGAAGCCCAGAGTTGACTCCTACCCTGGAACCCAGTCATGGCACTTGAGTTCTACAGTTGTGCTATTTGTGTCCAGAAAAAGCTGAAGGCCCCTGGAAGTTTTTAGCTGGATGGAAGAGGAAAAGCTTGATTCTGAGTACATGTAAGTCATCTTCCTGCTTACAAGTAAAGGCAGACATAGTATGGGCGGAAGGCTTGCATGAGCTAGAAAGGGTGAGGAAAATATGAATTATTAATNTGTAACCCAGGGAATCCTGGAGAACCCTGCTTTATACTTTGCGTGTGGAACCTAGAATCATGGTTGACAAAGAATGCAAATGTCCTGTAAGCCAGCATACACCCCAATGCAGAAGTCCTTTCTCTGTCGTTGTTAGAAGACATCTCAGCCTTATTTGGGGTAAAGGGAAACCCACCATCTTAAACGGCCTGTTGCATTGATGGGTTGATAGCCCCTTAGTTATTTTTTGTGGTAGTGATAAAACACCATGACCAAAGTGACTTAGGGAAGAGAGAGTTGACTTTGGTTTACAGTTCTGGAAAGAGAGCCCATAACGGTGGAGGGGAGGCATGGTGGCAGGCAGCTGGAGCTAGAAGCTGAGAGACCNCACTGTCCACTGCCAACACAAAGCAGGTAAGAAACTGAAAGTGGGGTGAGGCTGTAAACCCCTCAATTCCTGCCCGCAATGACTTGCTCCCNCTAGCAAGGCTCCACTTTTAAAAATCCACAGTCTTCCTAAACAGCGCCACCAAACAGGGACCAAATCTTGAAATGTGTGAGCGTATGGGAGACCATGTTCATCCAAACCACAACAGCTAGGTCTGCTTCTTTAGAAATATCTGGGNAAAAAATGGAAAAAGGAAAAGACCCAACCTCAGATACATTAAAAATATACAAATATACTTCTGCTTATTAACTAGCAATGTAAACTTGGATTTGCAAAAAGAAAATATAACTTTAGACATCTCCATATTTAAATTCATGAAAACACGTCAAACGTATATGCATATGAATGTTTACAATGAAGCCAGTAAGATTTAATTAAAGTTANGCATGATACAGTTGAAAGGATTGCTATTGGTCTTCTGATCGGAACAGTATTTACTAAGCTATTGTGAGCTGCTGCAACAGGAATTGTCCAGAACTTTTAACTCTGAAAAGTTTGTTTCTCACTAGCTGGAAGTCCAAAGTGGGTTTTCTCATGTTTCTTCCTTCTAAGCAGTGAGAGGGACCCAGCTTTGTTCATTTTGCAGCTGNNCTGCGTTATCNGCAGGTTNCAGANTCACCGTGCTCCTTTGTGTTGAGCCTGTGTGTGGGAAGAGACACAGGCTTATGTGTAGGAGGTTTGCCTTGCTCAAGTCTGCATGTGGGGTATGTTGCTTCTACCCACTACTCCATGGCTAGAACTCATTCCCAGGACNACATGGAACTACAGTCAGCTTAGGAACTAAAGCCCAGCTGAGCATGGTGATGCTCACCCTTGATTCCAGCACCCAGGGAGTGCAGGTGGGTGGATCTCTGTGAGTTTGAGGCTAGCAGTAGGGACACNCANCCTTATGGACTCCATAAATCTCAACAAACAACAACAGCAACAACAACAAAAAATACATGTCGTGTCGGGGCTGAGGATATAGCTGAGCTGCAGATGGCTTGCCTAGCATTCATAAGGTCCCAGGTTCAATCTCTAGTACTGAAACAGAACGGGTTGGAAAGATGGACAAGCAGTTAAGAGCACTTCCTGCTCTTGCCAAAGACCCTGGTTTGGCTCCCAGTGGCCACATCATGTGGCCACATCACATACAGCAACTACCTGTAACTCCTGTTCCAGGGGATCAGACACCCTGTGACCTCTGAAGGCACCAGAATGCACACGGTGTACATAAACTCATGAAGGCACACATACATACAAATAAATGAAAATANCTCTTAAAATAGAAACAAATAAAAACATGTTGCACATACTGAATTATACTCCAGTCTTTTGAGCTACTGATTAAAGCTTTAAAAATTGTTCCTGTATTAAGTGTTGGCAAATAACAGTGAGAATCAGGCCTTGCCTGGCTGATTTCATTCACCACCTTAGTAGGGGAACCACTTTTTTTGTTTTTTTTTTTTTTGCTTATGGACCATGTATAATGTGGTGAGATTTGTATAAGGAGAATACAAAGTTAGTTATTAAACCAAATATTTATGTAGAATGAACAAAATACACATTGAAGCATGACAAATATCACAAAGTAACACTATAACATCATATTTCTAAAATAATAAACTTTTTGTTTGTTTGTTTGTTTTTTGTTTTTTGAGACAGGGTTTCTCTGTGTAGTTTTGGTGCCTGTCCTGGAACTCACTCTATAGCCCAGGCTGGCCTCGAACTCACAGAGATCCGCCTGCCTCTGCCTCCCGAGTGCTGAGATTAAAGGCGTGCGCCACCACTGCCCGGCCAATAATAAACTTTTTAATACATAGCTTTGGTACTCCCCCTCCTGTAAATGTACCATCCTTATTTTCCATAGATGATAGAAAGAAGAACCAGCTTTCTAATACGACTTATCAAAATGTTTTTCCTCGTGGGAAGTGGACTCATGCCTCCGTCCCTAAATCCAGAAGCTATCTCCAACTGATAGCCACTTGCAAATGAAAACTTAATTTTCTCCAAGGGAGCCTCACTGGGGAAAAGAATCACTCCTAAGGGTAGGGCTGCATGCCAAGCAGTGGATGGCTGACAGGAAATGAACTCAATGTCGTCTTTGGATGTTCTTTGTCTCATAATGTTACACCAGGGAGTTCTATTTTGTTAGGTTTCCTCTACCTTGCACGTCTTTGGGCATATATTGTGGCTTTCAGGGTTGAGTTTTTGTGGAATTCCTGNGTGGGCGAATATGTGTGTCTCTGCACTGCTAGGCATTTTTTGGCCTTTTCCTTTGGATCCTTTTCTTGTTTGGTTATTTTGTCATATTCTGATTTGTTCATTTTTGATTTGTCTTATTTTATTTATTACTATTCTTTAGATTCCTGTCTGTTTTCTAAGGAGAGACAGAAAGGGTGTGGGTCCTAATGGAAGGGAAGGTGGGGAGGAACTGGGAGGAGTAGAGGGCGGGGAACCATAATCAGAATAGATTATGTGAAAAAATAATCAATTTTCAATAAAAGAAAACGGTTTTCTTTGTGATTGATAGTTTTGGAATTTTTCAGGTCTGTGGCTTATAAGCAATATTAACAGGTCACTGTTATATTATTGTAAGGTTATTGTGGATTTTGAGAATATGTAGCTAAGGTTTAAGGGCAATGCAAGTGGTTTTTGCGGTGATTGGTNTTCCATCTGTGAACTGACATCACTCTTCAGTTGTGTGATGGCCAGAGAAACTCCATTTTATGCTNGGCATCCATCTTGGTACTCACCAGCCATTTGTCTCTGACTCCAATCTCTGGAAGATAAGTTCCTAGTAATCCTGACTTAGCAACCCCCTCACACACCCAAAAATATACAGCCATGATTATCTGCTCGTTATGATATGACTAACTGCTTTTTTTGCTTCTGTAATTTGCTTATGCAGATACTCAAAGATTGTTTTGAGTCGCCTTAACACTTAAACTTGGCAGGACAGACCAATTTTTGCTTGCTTGTATGGATGTTGAAGGTCTTCTTGTGGTTTTTGCCTTTAAAAAGCCCTTCCCCCATACCTCTCCTTCACAACAATCTCAAATTTGGCTCAGAGATTGTTCATCCTGCTAGCAGCTAATCAATAATCTTTTAATTATAATGGGATTGAGTCTATGATCTTTTCCAAGGGCTCACAAACTCTGTAACAGTAAGGATTCCTTACTGTACGTTGCATGGCCTCTCTCAAAGCTTAAACTTCCTCACTTTCATAGTAAATCCTCCTTTGCACCAGATCCGGGTCTCTAAGTCACAACCAGAACAGGTCCAGCTGACTGCTAGCAGTCTATTCTGAATGAAACTCCCTTTTCTGCATGGCTGAGACTCAGGGTATTGCCTGTTCTGCTGGATCCTTGATCATTGTGCTCTCCTCACNTGTAAGGGCAGAGTGTGTTCAGGCCCTCACACACTGCTGAGTGTGTTCAGACCCTCACACACTGCTATGGAGGCCGTCACTGTTTTCTGAATGCCTGGTTCAGAAAATGATTTGGATGTAGCTTCAACCTCTGCACCACAGGCATCCCTTCTGCCCTACTGCCCTGCACTGAAGGTTAGTCAAATCCCAGTGGCAGGCTTAGTCTCAGGCTCCCACTTTTCCAGTAGTGCTGGTTGACCAGGCTTTCCCAGGCTGGTCACTGGATATGACTACAGAAAAAGGTAGAAGTACCTTAGGTAANTAACAGGTGCACTTTTGCCCCTTAAGGGTGAGCCTGGGTTGGACTTGGAATGAAAACATTTCNAATGTCTTTTCGAACAACAGTGAGTGCCATCCCGAGCACATGCCTGAGCCTTATGCAAAACTTATGAAAAAGTAAAAAAGAGTAAAATAGTGGAGAAACAGGTGAAAAGTAGGAAGACATGGAAAACCTCTGAATGAGAGAAGTAACAAATTGAAGAGAACCATTGGAGCTGTCTCTTATACACATCTAGATGTGTATAAGAGTGAGGGACAGGAGGGATGGCTCAATGGGTAAAGTGCTGTAAAAATGTAACACCCTGAGCTAGGAAGCCCAGACGTGCAGTGCAGTAGAGATGCCGAGATATCGAGAGTGGAATATGTCTGCAACCCCGGTGCTGGGGAGAGTTGAGGGGAAACAGAGACTAGCAGATCTGAGGAGCTGGACGGTCAGCCAGTCTAGCCGAAATGGAAGCTCCAGGTTCACTGTGATACCTTACTTAAAAAAAAAACAAACAAAAAAAAAACCTGAAAGAACAGCAACAACAACCAAATAAGATGGAGAGCCACAGAGGAATTATCCAGCTTCAACCTCTGGCCTCCACCTGCACACACATGGGTACATATGACCCGCGCCCCCACAAGTACACATACATGCATATATAACACACAGACACGTGCATAGGAAAGATTCGAACAACAGTGGATAAAATAAGGTGTGTGTGTAATGATTGTGAGAAATGAGTACTGTTCGAAGACCGTATTTGGGCCAAGTGAATGAATGCGTGTACTAATTTTAAAAAATCGTGTAACAACATCTTGTTTATTTTGCCCACCATTCCTTTTAGGGTAGGTGTTTTGGGATCATCAAAGCAGCCAATATGAGAACACAATTACCAAACCTGTAAAAGAACATTGTGGGAAAGAACTCAAGGGCTAATTGCAAATCCCAGAATTATAAATGAAAATACCATTATTCCCTGAAACCAATAAGAAGTAAAGTTGATTAAAAAAATCATCTAATGTATGTATAACCACCATCATTTGCAAATAAAATATGTAGAACTTAGTGATTTGGTGAACTTTCCTTANTCTCCTGACATCTTGGGAAGATGTAAATGCTATATATATATTTTATAGCAGGCCTGCAATTAAATAATGTAATTTCAAAGAACTTAATATTGTTTATTTTATTGGGCAGTGGAGACAAGTCTCTCCTCCCAGAGTNATTCAACGTAAAAAATCAATGTCAATGTCCTGCATCTCGAAGTATTAAGAGCATGGTTTTTAGCTTGTGTCACCCTTTGCCTGTGGGAAACCATTTTAATATCACTTTTAGGTAAAGGACAGACTTAAGAACAGATCGATCTTCAAAAACAATTCATGGAAACAAATTGCAGGTTATAAATCATTCACAGGCAGGGCACTGTAAACACAGGGACTTNGGTTAACCTCTCTCTCCTTCCAGTGTAAGTCACAGAGGACATCCTTTTCATCTACAGGGAAACCTGGAAAAGTGTTCTCAGTCCCCTGTACCTCTCTCAGGCCCTAAGTCTGGTGTGATGGTGCATGCCAGTACCCTAGCCTGCACTCAGGAANCAGAGGCAGGAGGATCACCACAAGTTTGAGGCCAGCCTTGCCTAACAAGGTCCTGGCTATCCAGGGCCACATATAAAGACCCTGTTTCAAAACATAACAAACATTGCTCAGGTACCAATAACAGAGATTTCCTCAGCTACTTTGTNCATTTTGACTATTTTCATCCCCTTTGTAAAAGATTACCCAGCAAAGGATTGAAAGCTTATCATTGAAAGCTTATCAGAAGTGAGAGACATAAGTCTTTTGACCTAGTATTTTTTTCTCCGTATTAACTTTCTCCTGGCCCTTGTAACACAACCATCCCTACTAGAGGGCTGGGAAGTTGAGGTTTGCTTGGCAGATAAAAGTGGTGATACACTAGCATTGTGTCAGAGATCCTGTGATGTAGAAAGGGCCCCCAGACTTGTCAAACACCAAGCCATCCTGGAGATGGGGATGACAGATGAATTACCTGACCCAAATCAAAGAATCTCACTGCAAAGGTGACCTCTGCACGTTCGTTCGTGTGCTCGCTTTCTGAACGTGAATCCGCAGGCATCCTGCTGCCATCACCTTCTGAGCTTAGCCTTCTCTGAAACTACTTTGTCCCAGGGCTTTAGTTTGCTGTGAATCCCAGGACTCCCTACCCATCCTTCTTTCATGACAGGATGAAAAAGCCAGTGGCTGTTTTTTTTTGTTTTTTTTGTTTGTTTGTTTTTTGTTTTTTTTCTTGATCTCGGCTCTATTTAAGCAAGCAGACACACACCTATTTCAGCCTGGAATTTGGGGGCACTTTTTATTGATATGGATGGCATCTCTCGACTCACTTTCTCTAATACCTGTTTCCACTTGGTATTATACTCATTAGCGTGTTAAGTATCAACCCATTAGCAGCATAGGTGTGCCAGCTGACCCCAGTTCATGGGGTTGTACTNGGGTGGCAAACCCCTCAAGCCTTTATATCTGGCTGAATTGACATTGGTTGAACCGTCACCACTGTTTTCCAAAGAANATGGGAAATCTGTGTGCAGCACCAGGGCTGTGAGTGAGAGCAGTCCAATGAGAATGAGAACCGAGGGGCCGGTCTATGAGTCCGAGGTGGTGAGGTTTGAAGGTCATCAAGTCACAGAAGTAACATGTTGAAAGGGCTGAATTTGCCAGGCCATACCAACAAGAAAGCTTGGATTTATTTTTAGGCGTTAATGTAAGTAAGTCTGTCTTATATTTGTGCCCATCTCCCTGGCCCTGCTGAGACCAGCAGGCAGGTAGGGTTAGGTCTCCTCTTTTTTGTCTTCTATTTCTGGTTCCTTCCATCCCTGCAGTCTTTCTTTCTCCCCAATATTGCTGGCTTTTCTGGTGCACCCCTTTCAAGATGATTCAAGTCTAATAATCTTTTGGAATGTCTACTGGGCCTCCAGGGAAAAGTCATATATTATTGCCCAACAAAAGGTGAAAGTGTGGATCCGCCCCCCCCTCTGCTCCCCCCGTCAGGCCCCTCATTGCCCTATCTCTAGACGCCATCACCATAGGACTTGTTTTATTAAGTCCTATGCCTCTGGCCTTAATAATTCTCCAAGTAAGAAATAGTCCCCCTTCTTAAGTCTCATATCATACTAAACTCTAGCCTGGACCTGAGATTCTTCCTTGAACTCACATGATGTCTTGCTCTGAGCTCATGAGGACCCTGATGTCCAGGTCTTTTATCTGAGAAACCGCCTAGCTGTGTATTCCATATGTCCACTCTCTGGTCTCTGGGAAGCCCTCTCATGGGGACCGATTGGAGAGCTCACTAAACTTTCTTGGTCTGACCCACAGTTCCGTGTCTCTAATTCTTCAGAATGCCCAGTCCTCTGTCCTGTGGGAGGGTGGTGTGAGCAGAAAGATCTAGTCCTGCTCTTTACACATCAGCCACCCATTGAACCCAATGAAGCCAGAGGAAAAAATGGAATCGTCTCTGTCCTGAACTTGTGAGGCACCTTGTGGGGGACTTCTTGAGGCCACTGTGGTGGCTGTGAGAGACTGATTGGCACTACTCTGCCAGGGCTGAGATGACAAGTTACAGCGACAATGTATTTCCTCCTACTTCTGGAAGCTGGAAGTCCAACACTGAAGTGTGAGCAGGGCTAGCAAGGCTTTCTTAACTCCATTTCACTCTGCCTTTATGTGGTCTCCTTCTGAGCTTGTGCACCCTTGGGGTGTTACTTTGGGACCAAATACCATCTTCTTAATAAAGATAGATTGGACTAGGCCCCTTAAAGACTCCACTCTCCCTTCTCATCTTTAAAATGTCATCTCCAAATACAGCCACATTCTGAGGTATCCAGGCTGAGAGGCTCTGCATACGAGTTTTAAAGGATGCAGATTAGACCGTAGCAAGAGGAAACGGCTGCAGCTGGGGTTAGCTGACAGTCTGAGCACATGCATCCTAGAGAACGCCTGTTCCTTTCAGCATCTGATCACTCTCTGGTGTAGGTATAGAAAAACACAACTCAGGTGGCAGGGGTCCCTGGAACCCCACTGGGCTTCATAGAGTTGAATGAGCTAGTAAAATTCGGAGTCTGGTGCTAATTCAGGGCTTGGTAAGTGCCCCATCCTGTGAGATTTCAGAGACACACTGATTCCCTTTTCCAAACAGCCAATCAATCTCTTGGGGTTACAAGTTTCTCTCCACAACAGGGGAGAAGACTAACATTTCTTTCTTTACATGACATAACAAGGACTTTACAAGTCCCCTAGCTTTAACCCTGTATTACTAAATTAGAGTTAGCGACTTCTGGGTCTATCCTAGTCAAATTGAGCAGAAAATTGAGTAATTACTTGTTTGCTTAAATTACACAAACAATTATCTTAACAGTCCACTTTGTTTTGCTTTTGTGAATCCGATTCCTGCCTGGCTTCAATAGTATGCCCGTTTAGGTTCAGACCATTTGAAGAGGCTATTTTGAGCTGCAGTATTGATTTAGCTCTTTTGCTGTCAAAACACTGACATATTTTAAAAGACCAAAGGTAAAAAAAAAATGTTTTATTAAACTTACAGCTTTAAAAAATTACGTTAGGGGCCAGTAAGATGGCTTAGCAGGTAAAGGTGCCTGTAGCCAAGCTCGATGACATAAGTTCAAAACCCTCAACAGAAAGATAGACCCAACCCCTCCCTAAGAGCTGTCTTCTAACCTTCACATGTGTGTCATGGAACTTGTGGGCACATGTGTACACAAATAACATACACACACAAAATAAACAAATGTGAAAAAATTAAAATTATGTTANATGTAAATTGGTCATTTCTATCCTTATTCTCACATTCTTCCTAGTTATAAAACAAATTTTCTCTTTAAAGATAGCAAGAAATATTCAAAAATTTTTGAATATCAAAACTTAGGAGGGAGGCAGCGAGGATGTAGGAAAAAAATCCCAAAGGAGTAAAGCACCTCCATTATTATTTTTTTTTAACTTTCTTTTTATTTATTCTTTGTGTCTTTCACATCATGCACCTCGATCCCATTCATTTCCTGGCCCCTCGTATCTGCCCTCTGCCCTTGCAGCCCCTCCCCCCAAAAAATAAAATAAAATTTAAGAGAAAAAAAAGAAAAAAAGGAAGAATCTCGTCAGGGAAGCTGTAGTGTGACACAGTGAGTTACGCAGTAAACCCTTTTATCCATATATTTTTACCTGCAAGTGTTCATTGCAAAGAGTCATTGGTCTGGTTCCAGGCCTCTGGTTTCTGCTACATTATCGATGCTGGGCCCTGGGCCCTCACCTTGACTCCTCTTGGATAACCTGTTGTCCTGTGTCATGGAGCTCCTGCAGTGTTGGGTCTGCAGGACCAGTCCCTTCACATGCTCCAGCAGATCACAGATGGGGTGGATGTTGGGGTGGGCCAACTCATAACCCTGGTTCTGGGCCTGGGTAGTTACAGGGTTGGTCGGCCTGCCAGATCTCCTTTNTCCTCACCACCAGGATGAACTCTTCAGCATGGCCCTGGCCTAGTTCACCTCTAGCAATGGTAAGGAAGTGGCTGTGCCGGTTTTCCTGCTTTCACACCCTCAGGGCCTGCTCTCCAGCACCTACCCCCTCAGGGCCAGCTCTACTGAAATCACCTCAGTTATAATGCTTATTTTCCTATCACCCACATCGGTGTAAATTTTGGGGGACAGCTCTGGTGGTTTTTATGGGATATTGCTGAGTAATATGATTGCCTAATCCTGATACTATAGAAAATTTAGAATATTTCTATTATTAGTAAGTATTCCAGAAGAGAAAGTACAACGATGTGTATAATCCACATGAAATATGTAACTGTATCAGACACCAAGTACAATGTTGCCGAATATTTGTTTAACTATGCAAAGATGTGTTGCATTTATGTTGTGGAATATTTGTTTAACTATGTAAAGATNTGTTGCATTTGTTTAATTATGCAAAGATGTGTTGTTGTTTTACCTTGCTTGCCTAAGGCACCTGATTGGTCCAATAAAAAGCTGAACAGCCAGTAGTGAGGGCGGAGGTATAGGTGAAACTTCCGGCAGCGACAGTAAGTAGGAGGAGGAATTTAGGCTCNGGGAAGAAAGACGCCAAGGGCCAGCCAGCCATGGAAGAAGCAGGAAAGTAGGACATACAGAATGAAAGAAAGGTAAAAAGCCCCGGGGCCAAACGTAGATGAATAGAAACAGATTAAGTTAAAAGAGCTAGTGGGACAAGCCTCAGCTAAGGCTGAGCATTCATGATTAATAATAAGTCTCTGTGTCTTTTTTTGGGAAGCTGGTTGGCAGCCCAAAGAAAATTCCAACTATAATACAGTCCTCCACTGAAGAGCTGGATTCCCCTGACCCCATGCAGCTATAATTCCAGCCTCCCAGCTTCACTTCTGCTGCAGACTCCTCTGAATTATCTATTTCTCTTAGAGACCCATTGATGTCTCCTTTGATGCCACCTGTCTCCAGAGCTCCCCCTCTACTCAGATCACTTAGTGTTCATTTGTTACTGGACTCAACACAATTTAGAGGAAACTTATTTCCTACCCAACCCCCAAATGAATAGGAAGTGGGCTTGTTCATTTTCTTTACAGTAGGAATATTTTCTTTCTTTCTTTCTTTCTTTCTTTCTTTTTTTTTTTTTTTCTTTCTTGAATGGGCTAAAGAGAAGTCCTGTCTCCATTGACTTTCTTCTCCACTGAATTTCTTCTCTGTAATGCCAACATTGGATGTGCTGAAAATTCAAGTTCACCAATGCCAATAGTCTATTTTATTAATGGTGTATTACTTTGCAGTAAAGTTAACTTATATAATGGTAGCATGAAATATAGATTTACTTCAGAGGTAAAGTAAGAGAGATATCAGAGTTAAAAAATTTTAATGTTAGATAAAGAAGTGCTACCAATGTTATTTTGCAGCTAGCATTCAGAGACCAGCATTTGACGACCAGAACACACTCAGACACGCACTCAGAGTGGCCACCCTGTCCAGCTGTTCTGGTACCTTGCAGAGGATGAAGCCACAGCCAGTCATCTTGNGTTCTCTTGCTAACCAACAGCTATTGCTCAAGCTGAATGAAGACCTCAATTAAATCATTGAAATGCAAAGTGTAGCTGTTCACTAAAAACTCCCCCTGTCAAATNTGAATAATAGGAATGAAATGTTCTTTATTAANAAATGCTGGATTGTGTGTGGTCTTACTTTTAATTGACATATAATACCTACACATATTTATGGGGTAAAATGTGGTAATGATAAATGCTTACATTCTGTGATAATCAAATCAGGGTAATTAGCATTTCCAACTTCTTAAAAAATTATGGCTTCTTTGTGTGTGGTCTTTGATTACTCAAAAGTTTTTTTTAAACAGGGAAACAAATTGAAGGAAGCTACTTTTCAATTTTGACAAGCAAACACATTTTCCTTAAATTCATGGGTCAAGATAGATTTCTATTCTTTCTATTTTCATTTTCTTCTCTGTCTATTGGTTGGTCTGTCTGTCTTTCTNTGTCTCTCTTTTTGTAATAGTTAAGTAAACTTAGCCATTTTCTGAGTTTTTCTCTAGAAAATTTCATTTATAGACCTTCTTACCTGTTGCTTTATGAGCCTTTAGCATTTGCTAAGCATGGTACTTTGACAATTAGACATTTTTGGTATATATATATATTTCTTTCTATTTATTTTTCTCTCATACAATACATACCAATTGCGATTTCCCCTCTCTCCACTCCTCCCAGTTTCCTCCCCACCTCCCCTCTTCCCCAGATCCACTGCCCCTCCATTTCCTTTCAGAAAAGAGCAGGCCTCCCAGGGATATAAACCCAAGACAGTCNAATAAGAAGCAATAAGACTAGGCATAGCCGGGCGGTGGTGGCGCACGCCTTTGATCCCAGCAATCGGGAGACAGAGGCAGGTGGATCTCTGTGAGTTTGAGGCCAGCCTGGTCTACAGAGTGAGTTCCAGGACAGGCTCCAAAGCTGCACAGAGAAACCCTGTCTTGAAAAACAACAACAACAACAACAAAAGACTAGGCATAAACCCTCTTATCAAGGCTGAACGAGGTCATCCAGTAGGAGGAAAGGGTCTCAAGAGCAGGCAAAAGAGTCAGAGGTACCCTCACTCCCACTNTTAGGGATCCCACAAAAACCCCAAGCTAAACAACCACAGCATGTAAGCAGAGGACCTAGGGCAGACCCATGCAAGCGCCTCGGTTTCTGAGTCAGTCTCTGAACACTCAGCATTTCCGTTCTTTTCTGTTTTATATTTTCAGATTAATTATATGTGTAGGTGACTTACATGTTAAATAACATAACACACTCCATTTTTAATTTTTCACTGGGATATGTGATATGCAGACATTTTAATGCACTGTAAAACCAGATGTTTCCATCTCAGTGTTCATGTGAACACATTACTCAAGTACCATGAAGCTGTTCCATCTTTTCTAATTTTGAACCAAGTGCTATAAATTATTTTTCTCAGCTAACTTTTTTTCTTTTTAAATTTAGTTTTAATTTAAAACCTGACCGCTTTCCCCTCTCAGGTGTCCCACNCCTAAATCCGTGGCCTCTTTTTCTTTAATTATTATTGGTACATATGGAAGCTAACTTTTCTTAACCTATCAAATGAGCAAACTCTTTTACACATGTTTTTCACAGGGTCTCTTCTAGGAGGTGGTCAGAAATAATAGGTATAAAATAACTTAGTTTGAGTGAGCCAGTTAGTAGAATTAGCCTATATGCTGTGATTGAAGGAGACCTGCTTCCTCCTCAGGGGCCTCTGTGTGCTAGTGGACTGTCTACACCTGAAACTGATGCTCTTTTTTTTTCAGATGGTGTCAGTGTAGGAAGCTGGAATTTGGCTGAGGGGGAGGAGCGTTGTCAGGAAGGAGAGCGAGACTGCAGAGAGGAAATACTAATTGAAGTGTTGCAGGGAACTGGAACTTGGTACCGGATAGTTTCTAAGAAAGGCTAAGTNGAAAGAGTCTAAAGAAGGGGTGTGTGGAAGGAATAATGCCACAGCCTGGGCAGAAATGGGTCTCCTACTGGATGGCTTCTCACACTTGGTCCACTCTCCACCTCCTTTTGCCCAAGGGGAGGAATACTGTATGCTAGGCAATTTATTAGGCACTTTGTATCCATTGTTTTATTTAATTATATATAAAAACAAGCCCACTGGATAGAGCTGCCCAATAACTTTTTATAGGATCTTGAGTATGTGTGTATATAAAACATTTTATAATGTATTAGTTAATGATGTTTCACCCCCTGAATGACACGCTTGAAGAGATACTGGTTTTGTCAGTTCCTGGGCGTTTACTGCTTCTATCTACTTTCTCTAATTTTTGCTGTAGTTAGATGCATATAACAAAACTATAATTCTAGCCATCTTCAGAATACAGTGTATTCACACTGCATACATCACTACCCTCTACCTCCATTAACGTTTCAACTTGCAAAACAGAGAAGCTATATCCATGAAACGAAAACTTCCCATACCTCAGTCACACTTTTCACAAGATTTAATTTTCACTTAGCCTTATCACTCCAGCTATGGTAAGCAATAAGGGAGTGCCCATGGATAGCAAGCAAGTGGGTATTTACTCTTCAGGCCTTTTCTAAGTACTTTGGGAATATCTACTCACATAATTATTCAGCTAGCATGTGCTTTGCACGTGGCAGAGATATATTTGTGGAGTGAATTTGTGGAATGAAATTAAACATTCCCAGTAACTCTTGTCATTCTGCATGGAATGTTATGAGAGTTCCCCTGGGGCAGAAGAAAATCTGACACTAGGTTTTAAAAAAGTCTTTCTTTTAGCCAGTTTTAGACAGGGACGCTGAGGGAAGTTATTTCTAAATGATCGAGAACATAGGAAGTGACTTAACTCAGTTGAGATCTTCCTTTCCCTGGAAACTGATGGTCAGCTCCGAAAGACCTAGGAAGTGAAGATTCTGGAGNGCAGCTTAGGACTGCTCACCCCAGAACGGGCGGACAAGGGGCGTGGCCTCGAGTGGGCGGCACCAGGGGGCGTGGTCTTCCAGCGACAGGGCGTGGCCGTCCGGCCGGGGCGGGGCGCGCGCCGGCAGCGGGCGCGATGGCGGCGGACGGGGACTGGCAGGATTTCTATGAGTTCCAGGAGCCGGCTCGGGACGTCCAGGACCGGGAGAACTGTAACGCGAGCTCCGAGGCCGGAGCTGGGGCACACGCGGGCGGCGACAGCTTCCCGGCCTTGGCCTGCAGCCTGGAGGAGAAGCTGAGCCTGTGCTTCCGCCCCTCGAAGGACGCCGAGCCCCCGCGGGCCACCGTGCGGCCCATCACGGAGCGCAGCCTCCTGCAAGGGGACGAGTGAGTGCGGGCCGGGGAGCGGGCGGGAGCGGTCCCTACCTCGCCCTGCCCCCGTCGCTTGCCCGGAGTCCGAGCAGGCCCCGCCCCACGCCCTCCTTCCTCCTCGGCCGCTCCCAGCCCCGCCCCGAGCTGCCGGCCTGGCCAGCTGGAGTTTAAAAGCCCGCTGTCCTTGTCTTCCCTTGAACCCTCCTGCAAACCCCTGCTTGCTGCCTTGTAGGAGATCCTGCCTCCTAGGACACGTGTGGGTCATTCACTCATTCAGCTCGCTTCTGTTAAAGCCCCTGCCAAGGGCTTGGCACTGGGCATGTCCAAAGTGTGCATTGCTCTCCTCAAGTAGGGCATAAGGTGGGATGGGGCATAGGCTTGTTAAACACATGTTTTATGGGTGTGATGAGTGCTTTGATAGATAGTTCTACCGGATATGGAAGATTTCAAAGGGGATGTCCGAATGAAGACTTCATAGAGAAAGCAACCCGCAAATTGAATCCTGATGGAGTTAGGTGCGAAGGTGCAGGGNTGTGAGGTACCATTGAAGTCACAGAAGTGTGTTGGGACCACGAGAGCAAACTGCCATAGAGGCAAAAAGTGAGGGGCGGCAGTTACTAATGACAGGGATCCAGTAGTGTATCGGGAAGACCAGTGCATGGCAAGCAATGGCTACAGACTCTTCTGTGTGATTAGTGTCAGTGAGGACATTCACAGGGCTTGATGAGAGAGAGCGCTTTTATTTAAACACCTTGAACCCCAGTTATTGCTTGTTGAAATGAAAGTTGTAATTATGTACTATGGTTTTGCCCCAAAAGATAGTGAAAAGAATAGTGAGAGTCACCGAACTAGAGTGTTTTGTTTATAGGGAGAGAAGATGCCCTAGAGAGGTCATAAGTACACTGAGTACTCTCAGAAGGTGATGGGTAGGACCTGTTTGCAAAGCATTGGAGGGATGGAGGGACTAGAGGTTAGGGGGGAGGAAAATTAAAAAAAAAACATTTTTATTACATTTGATTAATTTCGTGTGTGTACTTGTGTGAGTGTGGGTGGGTGTAGCAAGCCTGTCAAGTCAAACGACCACTTCTGGACGGTGGTTCTTTTTTTCCCCCACTTGTGAGTCCCCAGCGTCATTNGTCTCAGTGGCAGGCACCTTTACCGGGAAAGCCATGTGAGGAGTTCTTGAATGGTGATAGGATTCATGTTATGAAAAAGAGTTTGGCCGGGCAGTGGTGGCACAC
>LZPO01087235.1:118218-129204 GCA_001675575.1 Neotoma lepida | reverse complement strand
TTTTTCCCCTCAAGAATAAGAGAATAATTTGCTTTTTGTATTGACAATATTTGGGAAAACAACATTAAATTTTGTTTTCTTTCATTGACAGTCATGACACACAGTTTTTGCATTTGTTGGGTCCTCTCTAGAAGCCTGGCATTGTCCACATTCTTGCATGGGCATGTTCTTTCCATCTGCTGTGTGTGNAGTTTAAGGCAGGGAAACAGTAGGCTCAGCTCTGGGTCTAACCCGGGCATGGGAGGAGTGAAGAGAAAGCGAGGCTCTGGGAAGGCATGTTATGCTTGCTGGGAGGGTGACTAAGGAACCCATTGTCAGTCAAAGTTAGCTTTCAAAGGCCTAAGCAGTTCAGCCCTAGCCTACCTCATCTCCGCGAGGAGTGGAAAGATGATCTGGAATCATTATTTCTGTTGTATGTTGTCATGGAAATTCAGGAGTGCAGTTCGTCAGCATTCCTAGCGTGTCTGGAACCTGTTCTAATGAGTGCTCTTCCTTAGTGTGTTTGTGTGATGGAGTGCTTNGCTCTCTTTTGGCTTGGACTGTCTCGTGTGAATCGTCCTGTTCCTTCTTGTGCAGAATCGCATGTTCTCTTCTCTTCCTCCCCTCTTGACTGGGTCTCCAGTAGCTCAGGTTGGCCTTGAACTTGTTACCTAGCTGAAGATAAACTTGAACTGCTAGTCCTTCTGTCTCTATCTCCCAAGTGCTGGAATCATAGGTGCGCACCACCATGCCTGGTTCGAGAGGGACTATTTTCTAGTGCATCTTGATATCTTTAAGAGTAGAAAGAGGACAAATATGATAATGTATTCCTTAATGGTAATTTTAAAATTAAAACTTTATTTATAAGCCAGGGAAGAAAAATAAAACAAAATTTTGATGTTCAAGCTACAAGGAAGGATGATGGGGCAGGTGAATTTGAAGTGTGAGAATCCTGATGACAGTTTATAGACCATGGGTGTCATCTTATATGCTTCAATGATCACATTATGACCTTACCAATCCCTCCCCCACCCCAACTTTGTTTCTGTGGCCTTGGAGTCAAACATCCACTCATGAAGAGCCTAGTCTAGTCTCGGAACCTTCCTTACTGGAATTAATTCTTAAAGACGTAACTGTCATCATTTAGTAGTGAACACTGTGGGACTGAGATGTGGAGGCTGCTCTTGCCCTACATCCTCGATGTCTAATGCCACTTGGAACACCTTCAGCTGCTGCTTCTAGCAGATAACCTTTTTGACTCAATTGTTTTTCACTGTTGCACTTGGCGCATTGACCTTCCCCGAGGGTGAAATTGCACNCTTAACTGCCCTCCNGTCTCCACCTCCAACCCCCACACAGACTCTCCCTTCTCCTGCTCTCCCATGTAATCCTGCCAGAGTCCCTGGTTACGTTCACCTTGACATTTTGTGTTACTTAGTGTCACACGTCAGTCAGCCTCACAGGGTCATTTCAATAATGTGCTAGCGGGACCCCAGGTTCTTAAGCTGTGGATCTGACCCCAAATGGAACTACCTAAGTGAATGTGGGGATTGGAAGAAATCTGGCTGCAGTGAACAGTTTCTAACATACCCCACATCAGTTCAAAATCAAATGGGCAGTGAATCCAAGGTGTTTCTGCCATTGTTCACCTGTTGCATCACGTGACTTTACTGCAGCCTTGGTTCTGAACACATAACAGGTGCACTTTGCCCTGCACATGCCACCAAGNACTTACTAATGCCACCTGTAACATCTCGGCTCAGATTCGAGACAATTCTAGTCAACATGCATTGCACTGTTGTCACTATGCACACAAAGTTGTCTGTTCACATAGAAGCACAATTGTTTGATTATAGGAACCAAGGACGGAGTATTTTCTTGTTCTCCTTCTAAANCATGCAGGTATCACATCAGTGTATCTTCAGATTGTAATGTGTTAGAACGTTTTAATTACTATTTTAATTATTTAAAATATTTTAATTACTATTATTTGAGTTGCTGACTTGAGTTCCATCAAAAATTGTTCAATAAATTTTGGCTTAGGATTAGGACAGNGTTTCCATCAGTCTCTGAAATGGCCCTAAACATGCTTCTGCTCTTTTGTACTATATATTTGGCATTCTTAGCATTGAGGATTATAAAATCCAGCTCTTGATTGAGTCTGAAAAGCATTGAAGATATTTTGTGTCTTGGGGTATCAAATTTTCAGCTAAGATTTAATTGGTATGTTAAAAATAAACATGTACATGTACCTCACTAGTATGCAAATTTGCTTTTGAATACATGGAAAAATACGTGTTTCTCAAAAGAAGTGTTGTAAAATACATTTCTAAATTTCCTTCTATCTTCTTATCACTAGCTGTTTGATTTGTATACTTAGTTTATATAGACACAGGGCCATGGGAAAATTTCTTGGGTGAGTAGACAGTTGAAGAGACCCTGAGTAGAANAACATCAGTGTCTTCTACTGACTTCTTCATGCCTGTGCTGTGGTAGTTCAGTGAATCTCTCTTTTACCTTCCCAGACTTCCTTCAGTGATTTTGACTTCCTCTGTCATTGCAAGATTGACCTTTACACCTGCATTGTCTCTGCCCTTGTGTTTGTCTCCTCGTTTCCTCCAATCCCCTGTGGATATCTTTCTGAGAATCGGTGCAGGAAAGGTGAATTCTTTGAGTACCGCACATCTAGAAATGTCTTTATTTTTAGCTTCCGCCTAGTTGTTAAATTGGCTGGACATTAGATTCCAGGTTCCAGGATGGATTTTTTTTTTTTTTAACAGGAAAATTGCATTGATTGTTTTCTGGCATCGATTGTTGCTGTTGTAAATTCAAGTGATATATTAATTCCTGACTCTTCTGTCTTTTACACATGGTGTTCTGAAATTTCATGGGTGTGTGTGTGTGTCCGAGTTTGCACTGCCAGATCTTTCCTGGCCCAAGATGCTGTGAGAAACAGAAAGAAGAGGGGCATTGTCCCTGAGGGACCCCAGGGAATTCAGTCNATGCTGACAGTAGACCTGGCCAACAGCAGGCCTTTCCCGCCCTCCCATGGGAAAGCAGCATGCCTGTGCCTCCTTCCTATACCTTTCATTCACTGGCTTTATTCTGGCTGACATTCATCTGCAAGCTCCTGTGTAAGGAACTGGGGAGGCTCTGGGGACCTGCATCCTCTCCATTGTATCCTGAAGTTTAAATAGATCCTATGAGCTAGTAAATAAAGTCGTTTTTCCAGGTAAACCCTCCCTTCCCCCGGGTCCTGGGCTTTGAACCTAGGGCTTTAAGCAGGTTGTGTCAGTACTCTACAGCTGAGCTACAGCCCTAACCATTCTTGTACTTTTCATTTTGAGAAGTTTATTACTTCTCAGTTACCAGTTGCCTAGCCTGGCTGTGAACTGACTNGAGATCCTCCTGCCTCAACCTCTCACTGCCATTACAGGCCTGTGTTACCANGTCTGTCTAAAACGTGTTAATTCAGTTATGCTAAATATATTATATTTACAAATGGTCGAGTATTCCATATCCAAGATGCCTGGGGCTAGAAGTAGTTCAGATTTTAGATTTTTAAAAAATTGGGATATTTGTGGGTACACACTGAGATATNGTGGTGGGATCAGGTGTAAACATAAGTACATTTGTTGTTTCATAAGTAACTTATGTACATGGTCTGATGGCAACTTTATCTAATACTTTNAGTGTACCTGTGTTTTGAGCACAACATTCATATGAGGAATTTTTCCCTGATGACATCGTGTTGCTTCTCAAAAAGCTTCTGATTTTGGGGACATTTGAATTCTAAAGGTTTTTATTTATTTTTATTTATTTTATTTTATTATATTTTATTTATTTTATTTTATTTATTTTTATTTATTTATAAAGATTTCAGATTGCAACTTCTTGGCCTTTTATATAATATAATAATTGATTAATATATCATCTTAATGATATACTATGTAATGTAATGGCATGGTGTTTTTCTTCCATAGTCCTTGCTGCTCCTTTGTTCTCACTGTGTGTTAATTGTTCTTGGAGAATAGAATTCTAATACTAGTTCTGTTCACCAACAGAATAGTCATATGACAGTAGGTGAATGATTCCTAGCCAGCTAGCTAGCTAATCATTCCTTGACTCTGTTGAGTTTCCCCAGGTAGCTTTTACAGTTGCTATTGATACAAAACTCTCAGTATTCCTAAAGGGGCTGTTTATATTGGGTTGGGCAGGCATAAGGGAAACTGACGAGTCATGGTACAGTACCTCAGGTGTGGCTACAGCTACTTGATGATATAGTACTCCAGGCATGGTAACAGCTACTGGTACTTTAGCAGTCCCAAGATGAAAAGGAAAAGAGACAGAGAAGTTTCTAGAATCTGGGGAGATTAGCTGAGAAGAACTCTGCCTGACAAGAGCTGTGGTCTTTGATACAGAGCCAGAGCTGACAAATGGCATTCTGGCAAAGAGGAAGACAGCAGGACGAGTGCCCAGCCCTCTCCTTCTCACCTTGCAGCCTCCTGGTGTCTGCCAGTGATGTGGGACCCAGCTGGAAGCCAGAAGTCAAGGGCATCCTTAGATCTAGTCCATATGGTCAGCCTCCTGGATACAGAACACAGCAGAGAATGGAGTCTCTTTAGCACAGTTAGGCTTAAAGGTGCTTTAGGAATCCAGAAGTATTTTTTCTTCTTTTGGAAGGAGGAATGTTTGTTTTGAAGGGCTGAGTGTCCCATGGATGAGTCCTGCCTGCCAGGGTGTTGATTACTTTTATTCTAAGTATTTGAATATTAGGAAGTAGTTTGTAGGTAGCTGTGTAGAATTGAAACACGTGCCCGTTTGTTAACTATGGACTTGTTGCTACCGTCTATTCATTCCAGTGCCTTACAATTTGCTAATAAACACTGTATTATTATTTTTTTTTGTCTTCTATACAAGTGTCAGTTTTTATACTCCTCTTGTAGCTGCNGCTTCTGGGAAAATAGCTGTATGTTTGTGTCAGACCATAGGGGTGCATGCGGCACCTCTTCATTTTAAAGTTCNTCATATGCTGTACTTATGCCGCTGGGGGAGTATGTAACACGCTGTGTGGCCTGGTCTAGGGTCACTACCACTCCTTTCCAGGGACCAGCTCTACCACANGCGCTTTCCTNTTGCTTCTGTGGCACAGACATGTTGACATTTGTGTCAGAAGGACTTGCTTTTCAATGAGGGTCCTTTTGTTTTTAGATGAGTGATGGCTTGCTCTTTGANACCTCAGATGAGGAGGAGCTGAGGGAACAGTTGGATATGCATTCAATCATCGTCTCCTGTGTCAACGAGGAGCCCCTCTTCACTGCAGACCAGGTACGGAGGTGAAGCAGAGTCTGGAGCTGAGAGCCGTGTCTTTCCACGGCTGCAGATGATGCTTGTCAGAATCCCTGCGTTTGCCCTAGGTTGTGTGGCTAATGCAGCCTTGGCATTGAGTCTTCAATGGAGAGGTTAAAACAAGGTATATGCTGTCCATAGGAATTGGGGGGCTTGCCATGCTAGGCATTGTCTGTGANTGATTACAAGTTACTAACGGAGGGTTATTGCTTAACTCCCCCCCCACCCCCAAAAAAGAAAAAATTGGGACATTCTTACTTTCTTACAAGATTACCCTGATGTGAATGAACTGGATATATTTGAGTTGGTATTTTTGTCTGTTTTGAGGCAAGGTCTCACCAGATAGCAATGGCTGGTCTGGAACTCCCTATGCAGACCAAGGTGGCCTCGAACAACAAAGATCCACTTGCCTCTGCCTCCTGAGTGCTAGACTCAAAGGCCTGAGCTGCCATGCCTGGCCCTGCTGGACATGTTTTTGTAGAACCCTGGGTAAGAATCTTTAACAAATAATAGAAGTATCTGTTATACACTGTAGAAAGAAGCAAACATTATACCTGTAGTAACGTCCTCAACCCTGTATTCATTGGAAGGAAACCACTCAAGTGAGCCTTGTCATTTTCTGAATACTCCTCCCACCTCTGCACTGTTGTCAAAGTGTGACAGCAGAACTTCTTGAAATAAAATGTTCCGTGGCTACGTGGGCTGTGAATTCTGTCACGTTTTATTTTTAGGCAGGGAAGAGAAGGTCAGTAAGGAGATACATGACGGCAAGGTCAGAGGAGTAAATGGACACGATAAGAATGTCCTTCTGATGTTCCCTGCTTTCCTTTGTGGTTGGATTGTTCTAGGCTTGGAAAACTGGTGCTAAGAAGAGAGGTAATGCTATTTACAGAGGGCATGAAAATCCCAAAAGAGATGTGACCCCGAGCAGTCCCTGCCTCCCCTAGAAACGAATTCTGGAGCCTCCTTGAATGTCTCATTGGACTGTTGACAGTCCCTGATGGGAAGGCTTTCTTCCTCCTTAGCGTAGTCCTTCTGGGCTTGACTTTGCACCAATTGAAGAGCTCCCTGTTAAGTTTGTCCAGTGTACTCACGGTACTTTATATCTTCATTGAATTGTACNTTTTCCTTAATGGTTAANTGCCCGCTCACCCCATTTTAAGTGTTTAGTACCTTCTTTCTGCCTTCCTGTGAAGTTTCTGCTTCCCCNTTCACTTTAGACAAGGTACAGTTGAGTCACACTGTGTTTGACAGTAGGTCANGGTTGAATTAAAGGCNCGTGCATTCATTCNTTCTTCTTGCAGCTTTCCCCCATCTGATTCTGTTTTCAGTCATTTAAAAATACCCCTTTGTCTTTCACTGAATTAATAAATGAAATTCTTTTGCTGCTAGAGAGTTAACTTCCTGCTTTATACATGGAAATTTTTAATGACTATTACATTCTGTAAGTTTTATGTCAAAGTTTTGGTTATTCANATTACATTTATGCTGAGTGTGTGCATGTGGTATACACACTTTTTCCCTTATTTACCATCTTTTAACTATAACTTTATTATCTAGTCTGTATAAATCATGGCACCATTTTTCAGATATGTCAAGATGTACAGGGGTCTGCTGAATTGCGATGGACATACCAGATCATATTCTGTTTAATTTTGTGTTCATATATTGTAAGTTCTTTTTGATAAGCTGCGTTCACTTTTATGTGTGCTTCCTGCACATAATAAGGACTTAATGTACTTCTACTTGGGTATTCTGGTGAGTGCCATGGTACAGTTGAGGCTTCTCTCCCATGCATTTGGTTAACAGCAGTATATGTGTTTTGGAAGGTTATTGAAGAAATTGAAGAAATGATGCAGGAATCACCAGACCCAGAAGATGACGAGACACCCACACAGTCAGACCGGCTCTCCATGCTCTCCCAAGAGATCCAGACTCTCAAGAGGTCTAGCATGAGCAGCTATGAAGAGAGTAAGAGACCTCCTTCCCTCAGTCTCTGGGTTTTCTTTGTCCAACACATAATGTCATGATCTCCAGAAAGCATTCATCTTCTTGGGTCCTCTGGCTGTAGAGTTCTCTGTACATACTTTGTGATTGTTCAGGACTGTGTTGTATTTTCTTCAGACCCTGGATTAGTTTGCTGGGGCTTTTGGAAGAATTTACTGCAGACTGGATAGCTTCAGCAGCCTGAATTTATTTCCTGGTTGTTCTGATGGCCTCAGGTCCAAGGTTAAGGGTTGGTTGTTTCTCCTTCCTTGCTTGTGGGTGGCCATCTTTTCCCTGGCCTGCCTTCTATACATATCTGTGTCCACATTTCATCTTCTTATAAGACATAGGTCTCATTGGATTGAGCANCAGCCTTGTACCCCATTTTAACTTTATCTCTGTAAATACTCCAAATGCTGCTGTATTCTGCAGTACTTCAGGTTAAGACTTCAGCATGCATTTTTGGGAGAGACAGTTTAACCCATAAAAAGCAAGATCGTATNTATTTGTTGAAAATAATTCCTATGTTGACAAATAGTTGTCTTTGACAGAAATGGCATTTTGTTAGAATTGGATCTGTGTTTGTTTGTGAGAACACTGAACTGTAAATACCGTGTGCGTGCTTGTCACAAAGAGGTTCTGAATAACTACCCAGCATAAGACTGCTCTGTGCAGCTGTGATTATCGCCATGCCTGCTTCCATGCTGGATAACACCCCTGTTGTGATCTGGGTTTGTGTTTGTGGCCTGACCAGAGGTCTGAGGCTGGGCTGCCTCAATCCCATTGTATTATGTGGCTTCTTCGGAGTTTTAACCTGGTCCTCTGACACACTACATTTTTTTTTTTTCCCTCTGATGTGATGTAGCCACAGCTCTGTAGATAAGCCCTTAGCATTGCTGGAGTCCTGATCCCACAACCTAGCATTGATANGTGGTAAGATACAGGAAGAATGTATTAGTTAGCTAGCACTCCCTTAACAAACAGTCCCTCAGACCAGGTGGCTTGGACTGTGGGCTTTACCTTCTCACAGCTCTGTAGACCAGGTATTAAAATCCACCCCTTGGCTTNCAGATGTCTTCTGCCTGGGTTTTCATGTGGCCTTGTTTGCCTTCCATCCTCTGTTCTCTTCGTTCTGTAAGGACAGCAGTTATTTTGGATTCAAGCCCATCTAATAAACTCATTGTCATTAGACGACCTTTCTAAATCCTGCCCTCCAGCTCAGCCACTTTCACGGTGAGGTACAGGCATTAGGACTTAAGCAGTGTCCTCCTGGCTCCCCCATGCCAGCTGGGGTGACTTCCGTGGACTGTCCCTCCTTTCATCTTCCTGATCGTCAACCAGATTCACGAGAGGGGGCATATAAGGTTTAAACGAGCATTTAGTTTAATCCTTTCTGATGGACTCCCCTCCTAGAACCCTGCCCGGTAGTTTGTCACTGTATGTCAGCAGGCAGTTTCTGTACGCCCCTCTACTTCTGTGTCTGTTCCTTTCTTCATACCAGCTTCATGTCAGTCTTGGCTGTAGTACTAGTCGTGGGATGCTTGGTTTATACACATAAGAAATAATTAGTTTTTTTTGCATTTCGGCTGAGTGACATTGCACACTTACTTCTGCTCAGATCTACCCACCAGAACTTCTTAGCTTCCAAGAAGATCCCAACCAGTCAGCGTAATTGCTTAGACTTGGATTTTGTTCTTTGGTTTAAAACACCCCATTATGCTGCCTCGAAACAGGTGTCTTAGTATTCGCTGTTCTTTGTTTCTGACCACAGAAGTGAAAAGGCTCTCAGTGTCCGAACTCAATGAATTGCTGGAAGAAATTGAGACAGCCATCAAGGAGTACTCCGAGGAGCTGGTGCAGCAGTTGGCCCTGAGAGATGAGCTGGAGTTTGAGAAGGAAGTGGAGAACAGTTTTATTTCTGCTCTGATTGAGGTGCAGAACAAGCAGAAAGAGCACAAAGAGACAGCCAAGAAGAAGAAGAAGCTTAAAAATGGCAGTTCTCAGAATGGGAGGAACGAGAGAAGCCACATGCCAGGCACAGTAAGTGATGTTGGCAGGAGGCACCCAGTGCTGCCCCCAGGTCACCCCAGCACAGCTGGTCAGCGGTGGGTCTGGTAGGTCACACCTGTGGGAGAGTGTTGAGCCTCTGACCAGAGCACCACAGGGACTCTTTGCTAGAGCGTGCAGCTTCTTCAGGAACGTGTTTCCTAGTGATGCCTATTGCCCTGTCTGGATACCTCAGCACCTGAGTGTGTACCTGGGACGTCAGTGGACGGAAGAGCAGGCAAAGGAAGGATGTCTTCAAGCAAAGAGGGCTGGCCAGCGGGCACTCCTTACTACATCAGAATGATAGTAGTGGACTGTTATGTTTGGCCAGCAGGCTTATGAGTGGTTTTATTTTCTTGTTTGTGCTTAGCTATGGGGTTGTATTAGAAAACATGAAGAGGGTCCTAGTAGGGGTATCTGAACTGTGCTGTGTAAACAGGTTCCTCCTGACTCATCAGAGGGTGTTGGCTGCAGCTGTGTGACAGCCGCTTTTTTTGGCTGCGTATTTAGCAGACCAAAATATTACTGACAGGTGAGAGCATACAGGCATATTGAAACCTCCAGCCTTCATGAAAGGTGTTTTGTTCTCGGCGTGATCCTTTTTCCAAAGTGATTTCATTGGNTAAAATTCATCACAAACGTTATCAGAGTTTTCTACCATTTTTCCAGGACCAGTTGGGGTCTTGTTTCTTCCCATCCTGACTTCATGTGTGAACAAATGTTGGTTGTATTTTTGGAGTATAAAGGCTGGGTAAAGTGATCCATTTTTCTAAAATGAACATTTTTGTCAGTCACGATATGACATAGTAATATGTGCCACAANCTGGTCTTTATGGCTTAAAGTAATCTCCATTCTCTCTTTATTAAGTCTTGAATTATTTACCAGAGAATGAAGTCTCATTGGCAGATGCTGATGGAATCCTAGGAAGGGAATCCAGTTGCTGGGTAGCTGGGTCACCAATGAGTGGGTAATACATCATCTTACCACGTAGTCCATTAGCCATCACTGTGAGTAACTTGTGAATAAATTCACATTGTCTTAGTGTGGTGTCCATTTGTCAAAATTTAGAAAGAATAAAACTTCTAAATTCACTTTGAAGGATTCAGATATATTTAGTTTTNGGGAAATACCAGTATTGATGGGAAGGATGCTTATTTAGTCATTTCTAGTGAGTATACTGAAGAAAAAACATTTGTTTGACTATTCTNTCCTGGNAAATTTACTTTAAAATATCAGAAATAGTATTTTCATCTTGTATGTATATTTTAATAAAAATATACCTTTTAAATTGCCCTATTATGGCAGTGGGATTAACTGAAATGCTCAGTTGCTAAATCCTAGCATGGGTGGTAATTTCTGNGTANCTGTGNTAGGGATTACATGCAAATCCTCTATTTATTGCTGTTAACACTTGGCTGAGAAAAACAAATTTATCCCTAAAGGGGTTTAGAGGTTTCTTTTTGTAATTCCCGTATAAATAGGGTTAGTGTGGACCCATTGTGCAATTTTGTATGGCGTTTATACCGAGAAGTGGATTTGGCAAGACAGCATGGGGTTAGAGTTAAACCTTCATTGGTCTTGAAATAGAGTCATACAAGACTCCATTTGTTTTTTCATAATATTTG
>LZPO01087235.1:89551-101250 GCA_001675575.1 Neotoma lepida | reverse complement strand
ANNTTTTTTTAATAGAAAACATGTAGCTTGAATCTCCATCATTTTACATGAGAACATGCCTGTTTGTCAACAAATAAAATGCTTTGTGAGTCTTAGTGGCTGAATAGGAGAGACTTAGAGATTTTAGGGTAAACACCCCACCTTCTTGTGAACGGAAAACCAGAGGTATTAGTTGTAGGGAGACTTCAAGAACATGCATTCAGTCAGCAAACATTGCTAGGGCCTGCTGTGTGCCAGGCTCTTTTCTGAGCATTGTAGATATGTTAATGGATAAAGCAGACAGAGCTACTGCACATGTGTGTGGCGGTACATTTTAAAATGGTTTGTGAGATTAATAAGTAGATGTAGTATTAAGCATGTCATAAAAGGCCACAGAAACCTGGTCACTTTTATTTTCAGGGATNTTCTTGGCAGTCACTTTCTCTTTCTTGGTAGTTTTGGAAAATTAGGATAAAAATATTTTCTCAGNTTACCCTTTAACAAATAAATTATATGACTTGGGGTAAGTCGCAGTCAGCTTGGCTTGGGCTGGAGAGGTGGCTCAGTGGTTAAGAGCACCAGCTTCTCTTCCAGAGGACCTGGGTTCAGTTTGTAGGCTCCCAATTGTCTGTAATTCTAGTTCCAGGAAATCCTATGNCCCTTCTGGCCTCCACAGGTGCCAGACACATAAATGATACACAAATAGACANGTAAGCAAAATACCTACCCACCCACACGATAAATAAACAAACAAGTAAATAGCTGTCCAAATCTCACTAAAAAACAAAAGGAAGAAAGAAAGTGAAGGGACTGAGCACTAGCCATGGTGGCTCACATATGTATTCCAGCACTGAGGGGNCTGAGGCAGGAGGATTGCCATGAGATTATGAGATTTAACCATCCTGGGCTACAGAGTGAGACCCTGTCTCAAGACAAACAAAATATAAAGGATTAGATTTGTTAATTGATTACTTCTAATTGTAAATGTTGTGATAATTGCTTACTAGAAGGAAATGAAAATGTACCATGTGGATGGATACTGATGGTGACACAGGGATGGGAAGCCTGAGGGGGACAAGCGGCTCNGCTCCCTCTTAGCCACTCGGNTGCCTGCTGACCTCAGTTGTTTACTCTTTTCCATGGTGAACAGTACATAAAAAATCTTATATTTAGATATAGATAAATCAAGTGATGCCGGTCAGTCTAAGATAAAGAAGCCAGAGCTCAGCTGGGTAGCCAGCCCTCTCATTTTCAGCAAGAGCTTGCAAATTTGTGAGTGTCCAAGATCACATAAGATGGTTAATTACAGGGCTGAGTCTCTTAATTCTTGGGCAACTCAACCCTGAATGACACTGGCACTTGGAATGTGATTTTTATAGAGAAGTTAAAAACGTTTGAAACCTGATTGAAAGCGGAAATGCTGATCCTAACAGTTGTCTAAAGGAGGGAGCATAAATACTGCTCAGAAAAACAGGAATTATTGAGCCCCCGAGCGCCTCAGCTCAGGGACGAGACCAAAGTCATTGCAGTTCCCTAGAGTGTTGCATCCCTAGAACATTCTTAGATGACTCTTAGNTGATGCTTTCCTGTATGGACACAATTCCTGTATGGAATCTCCGGGCATCTTTGGGCGANGGAGTAATGTCTACTCTAAGACAGCTGTGATGATGTTGTTGACAGTAGTTGTGGAAAAGTGTTTCTCTGGTGAAGACATTTGGGTACACCAGGGCCTCTGCTGTCACCACAGAACAAAAGCCATTTATGGATGTGTGGCCTTCCTCATAAGTCTGTGGGAAGGGAGTCCTGGCGTGATAATAGTAGTCATGAATTACCGTACTTGTGCTCCTGGTTAACGGGAGTCACTGTGTATGTCCTCTGTATGTAATGAGGAGTGGATCCTCACTAAACAGTCTCTGAGATAGACCTAGTTACTACCCTCAGGTTACAGATGAGGAACTTGGTACNCAGGGTGATAAAGTCCTCACTCAGAATTAGAGAAGTGATGGAGCCAGGGTTAAAAACCCCGGACNGCTGATTTGCAGTCTTCTCATCCATCCAGGGAAAAATTAACTGTGAAGGTACACTTGGGAATTTGTCTCTGCCTAGGTGATTTAGATTAAAAACCAAGACTGAAAACCTGATGCTGAGTGGCCGGTGTTTCTGTTTTGGTCTTCACATGCACGCAGGCACGCATGCAAAGCCTCTGAGATGTCTCCTTCTTCCCTGGCAGAGAAGGTGTTCAGAGCCTACCAGATGCAGAGTTGCCTCTTAGGCCTTTCTTCATTTGATGTTTAAAATGTTTTCACTAAATCTGACTAGTGTATTATTTGGAGAGTACAGCTAAATCTCCCCTTTCTCCAGGAGGTCCTCCAGTTCTGAGGACCTCTGAGGGTTCACGGCTCATCAAAGTGCACAATATACTGTCCTTCACTTCCCAGCATCCACTAGAACAAAGCAGATGCTCCGTACACAGCCCAGTGCCTCCTTCCTGCCTCCAGGCTTGGGAACGTTAAAGCAGGGAAGTGAATCTCACTTCTTCACTGTATTCCCTTATCCAGAAAAGAATCTACGTGTAAATTGTGTGAATCAGTCACACCATATCATTCATTAGGACTGAGGCTACGACTTTGAAATTAAACATCATTTTTGATCTGAATCTTGAGTTATCACCACTGTCTTTTTCTTATTTTGTAGTTCTGCGGGCCATGAAGGAGGACAGCGAGAAAGTTCCAGGCTTGTTAACTGATTACATACTGAAAGGTGAGTTTTATGGCGGTGTGGGAGCAGTGGCTGAGGAGCTGTGATTAGTCAGGAAATGCATCCTCTTGTTGACAGAAGAAAATGCTCGCACAGCTTTGTTAACGTACAGTGACGGTAGATAGGCGACTGATGGGTGACTGTAACATTAGGGCTCTACAGAATGTAGCTTCTATTTGAGATCCTGGGCTCGAAAGCATTCCCACAGCTGAGTGGTGAACACTTACTGGAGGAGGGAATTAAAAAGACATTGGGCTCTGGGTGTGGTTGTGCACGCCTTAATCCCAGGACTCGGGAGGCAGAGGGAAGGTGGATCTTTGAGTTTGAGGCCAGCCTGGGCTACAGAGCGAGTTCCAGGCAGCTACGGTGTACATAGTGAGACCCTGCCTCAAAAAGTAAATACNTTTTTAAAATAATTAAAAGATATGTCCACTCTTTCTGAGTATCAGGTGTGGACATAGTGGTCCTGGGAAGCTTGGGAAGGGTGGTGTCTGTTACCTCCAGGGCAATAGAAAAGGAAGGACAGATCTGCCAGGGCAGATGGAGGAGGAAATATTGTGGACAGTGCCAAGGGGANCACAGAACAGACCAAAGTCTCAGGGAGAGACGGGAAAGAGAAAAACGAGATTTCCCAACGGTGAGACNTGATCTCTAAATATTAGAGCACCCGATCTGGATCCTACAGGCTGGGGGTACTGAGGAGGGAAAAGAAGCCAGAAGATACGGGCCTCATTTTGCTGAGAAAAGAGCAAAAGTGTTAATAGTACGCCCTCAGTTGAGGGGACTAGAGAGCTCACTCAGTTACAGGAAAAGTGGATGCTGTGTGGTGGGCTCACTGTTAAAGACAGCGTTTGTTTACAGACCGGATTTGACAGCGGCACAAAATTTACATCTTGTAGTCTGGATTTGGAGAGCAAGTGCCTCTTGTTACNGCTTTCTTTGGCTTCTCTCTCCTCCACCAGTTAGCAGGAGATGAAAGTGCTGTGACCTCTGAGACATTTGCTGTCTCTGACGGACTTTTTATTCANCCGTAGTTTCATAAAAATGCAAGGGGCTCACCGTGAGTGATGCAGAAGTGTCATTTGTCGAGACTTGACGTGTAACAACAGCAGTCAGCCATTTGCCAGCGGTTAACACGGGTGGAAAGGGCTGAGTCAACATCTTGTTTGAAAGTGTTCTTTTCTGATGGATGGCCTTTTCTCCCTATGAAATTAATGATTTTTTTTTTTTTGTACCTGACATCTTTGTTTGCTTTTGTGTTGTGCTAGCATTGGTATGAAAGCTGGATGGCCCTGAGGTTTGTCCTAGATGTGAAACAGGAATGAGACGAACATGAAGATCATGTCTCAGTCTTATTACAGTGGGTCTAGAGGGCACTGCCAGGACAGATAGTGGCTTCTGAAGGATGGTGCAGCCTGGGGAACGGTGCTGTGGGAGAAGAGGAGTTTTTACTTTGAAAACCTAGGACCATTACTGTAAATCTTGTCCTTCCACTTGGGGAGGCAGGGATCCCGTCCTGGGCCTGCCCTCCCACTCAGGCTGTCTTTGAGCCCTGTCCTGTCGTGCTGTACCTGCTTCCTGTGAGCTGCTGTCTGCATGCGCTGTGCTTCTGTCTCCGGTTTATGCTGTGCAGACTGGGTTGGAAAGCAGCCAGAGCTCCGACTCCAGCAGTGATGCTGTAGTCCAGAACATGACAGAGGGAACAGAATGTACAAGTGGTCGGGGATCGGGGGAGGGGCCAGGGTGGGCTTGTGGGTAATAAAATGGTCTTTTCCACCCAGCCTGTCAACCTTGCTCTTCCTGGGGACCAGTAATAGGACCCTGCATGGGAGGGGCTGTTGCTCGGAGTGGAGAATGACTGACGCTCCTCCTCTTGGCTTAGCTGCCTTCCTACTGTCCTGACACAGATGCCTACGGCCTGGCTGTGTAAATATAGCTCCTTAGTTTTAATGCAGAGGTGAGAAGGGAAAGAAGGTGAGGTGGCCCCGTTTGGCCGAAGATGGAATGAGTCTGCTGGGAGAATGCCCCTTCTTACACTGATACCCCCTACAGCCACTGTTGACTTCAGTTACAGCACCCAAGGCCTGGGCCACAGGATGGCTGCCACTGTTCGGGCCCTATAGAGCTGACTCTCACACCCTTCTTTGACTTCTCCAGGGGCTGTTTCAGGACTTGGGGCTGGAGTGATGCCCTTACATCTCATATGATACCCCAAGAGACATGGCCTTTAGGTGTCTCATTTCTGGAAAATTCTAATTAATGTGTCTTAGAGAATTTCTCATTGTTGGTGGGAGCCTTTTGAAGTCTTTTAAAAATGCTCTTACAGGTNCTTGCATTAGTATTTAGTCTTCATTACACAGTGGCACTTTTCATATACATATAGAATGTATATAACATTTCATGTATTTAGTTCAGGTGTATGAGAAGATGCATTTCTACCTGTTTCTTTTCTTTGTTGTAGTTCTGTGTCCTACATAGAGCAGTATCACCTGGGAACGCTTCCCCTTCTGTGGACTCCAGGCTTGATCTCCTACAATGTCACTCTGGAAGNTGGCTGTCACGAGTCCCTGCTTTTGGAGACCCAGCCCACTTGAACTTGGATTTGCAATTCAGTGTTAATAGATCACGACTTCACTAATCCATCATATTCTAGCACCGAGAGAGTGAGCTATGGCACTCTTGAATTCTGGAGATAGGTTCTGGAAAACATAACCATTGTGAACTGGTTTCTGACTTAGCAGATCGAAGAGAGAGAGAGAGGAACTGTGCATGCTGTCATGGTTTTCGTTGACAGTGTGGCTGTTGGTTTTTGACTTCTTCCATCTGAACTGCACTGAAGAACTAGATTAAAGGACTGGGAGATCCACCCAGAGCTGTTCTCCAGGGATGGGGAATCAGTGTTGAGTGTCTAGAGCATCTTCAGAATATTACCTACCAGTATTGCTCAGAGCCTGAGATTGTGGGCTGTTGTGAAGCCGAACACCACCACCTGCACCACTTTGACCTATTCGTGGTGCTGGACACTGTTGGAAACTCATTTTGTAACTTCTGCCTATTTCACCATTGTTGACGTGTGAGCCATTAGGATGCCATTCGGGGTCATTATGAACTTGGTGTTCTGTGTCTGTGAAGAAGTGTATTTTGAAAGGGGTCCATGCCCTCTAAGGTGCTTAAGGAGCTCCTTATGGTACTGCCTGTTCTCATGGTTGTGTTGTTTATTTACACCTGTGTGCTTTTCTAGAAAAAGCTGCTCACGGCNACAGCACTAATCATGAACACTTTTGCCAGTTTCAATCAAGTCAATGACATTTAATAAAATAATACATACTTAAGAGTCTTTGTTTTTTTGCCCTCACAGTGCTGATTCTTGGACTGCATGTTGAATTCACCACTAAAGCATGTGCACGGGGGAGGTTCTGATTAGCCTAGATGGAGAAGTGGCACAGGGACCTTTCAAGATCACACCACACCACTGTGCAATGACGGCCATCCTCCTATTTTGCTGGGCAGTGAGAATCTAAAGCAGGAGAAAATGAGTGGACTTAAGTCTTTCCCATCATAGCGTCTTGTGGATACAGGTCATCTACACTCCCTACTCCGGTTAGGGGATGCTGCTTTCTGCTNTAGTNGTAGCTCAGCTTGAAGTCTGATGGCACTTGGCATTTACTAGGAGACTGTGGACCTCAGTGTCTTGCTTGATAATGAAGATGCGGGACTGTTTACCGCATCCCGTTGGATTGCTGAAGACACGGTATTAATTTAAGAAGGTGATTAGAACAGAATTTTGTAAGGTGCCTTAGACTAAAGAAACAGTGTTCTAAAGAGTTGTTTAGCAGCCCTTGACCTGCTTATGGCTTATTCCAGATTGTGCTTCAAGTTCCACCTGCTTTCCTACACCAAGACAGTTTTCTTTACATGGGCTCCCCAATTTTGTTGTATAAACACTTTGTTCTTTAGTAGTAAACTGCATAGGATGCCCTACCAAACAAAAACTAAGCCTGTAATGACTTAGTTTTGACCGGTTAAGCACCCAAGTCTTAAAGCCAAACATGTTTTAAAATGTGAAAGTTTGTGAGCACCAACATGATACCCCAGGGGTCATGTGCAAAATTCCACAGCTGGCTTCATGGAGCAGGTTAATCAAAGTGTTACTTAAATTACCCAGAGACTGTGTCTAAAAGGTACATATGTGAAACAGAAATACTTTTCATATTTAGGTCCCACCCCCAAGGTATCTCACTATGTATGGAGATATTGTAAAACCTAAGGAGGTCTGAGGTCTGGTGTTTGCAGTACTTTGGAACAGGGATATTCAGGTTGTTNTAATGATGAGCGTCTTTTTCCTTTGTGGTTGATGGCAGGCAGGCTGGCTTCTTGCCTTGGCAAGAGCAGCACTCCTGTGCAGTGTAGTGTAAGTCCCCAGGGAAGGGCCACCTGCTGAGGGACACCCATGCTTCTTACTGCAACTGGGGTGTGCTGACCAGGCCAACCTGGGAGACCCTTGGGTTTTCACCTCAGGTCANAAGTCCTTCTGAATTGCATGGTTTTGATGTAGTGTGCATTTGCTNNCAAGAACCAGCCTGGAAACCATCCCTCTACAGCTTTATGAAATCAAAACCAACACTACAGAAGTCTGGTGCACTCCAAGTGCTATATGCCCGGTTTATTCTTCAGGAAATTATATTTGTTTTTCTTTTACAAGAGCACAACAGGAACCAAAGTAAAAGAGTAATAGATACAGCACTCAGGATAAATCATATCTTTAAAATAAAAAAAAATTTACACCTTGTCCTATATCCTGTTAGTATTTTCATATGGCCATGATTGAAAAAAAACAAAAAGCAAGCATTTACAATTTTTTTTGATAAAGTTTTTTTTCTTATGCCAGGAATGGATAAATTGTCAACAAAATTTTATACTAATCAGGCTGATGTAAATCTATTTCAGTAACATCATATCATTAACAAATTTATTTTGGAAATAGATAAAAATATTGCCCCTTGATAATAAATCTTTTTCCTTTGATGCAAACAGCTAGAACACCTTTTTCTTTTTGATATTCTAAGACAAAAAAATGGTTAATCTTCAGATTAATAAATTAGGTCATTATAATAATAAATTAATTTTTTTTAAGTTCAGCAACCTCTGTCCAAGTATTTACAACAATACTTGAAAGTTCCTTTACAAAACAGAACACATTTTCTTTTCACATTAAGCATACTGGGTATCCGTGTCTTTCACAACAAGCATTTTGAAAAGGCAAATCAATGCACAAGTGGGTCATTAGTATAAAAGTGCTAAGAGCTGTTTGAAAAGTTAACACTATAGAACACAGTCAGTTATATCTGAGGCAAACTACAACAAACTTCCAGCTTATTGTGGACAATATTCCAGTAGTTGTTTCAAACAGTTGTTTGAAAAAAAAAAATATCCAGGAGCTGATTAGTGATGCAGGTACAAAACTGCCATCAATGTCTCTGACCAGTGAGCAAATTGAAAACCGACTGAAAGCTAATCCAAACGAGGAAGATTTTAATAAAGGAATATCCTTTCCGTAGCAGGTGGGATGCTGGTTGCTCAAAGTGTACACACACACACGCACACGCACACACACACACACACGCACACGCACGCGCACGCGCGCGCACACGCACGCGCACGCGCGCACACGCACGCACAAGCATGGACGCACGCACGGATGCACGCACGCACGCACACAAACACACACGCACGCACATGCACACTTGCGCGCACACATGCTCACGTCTTTTCTTTCCAATTAAACTGCAGATAAATGGGATTGTGTTATTCAAAAAACCCTAGGTGATCAGAAGCATTGCTATGGAATGCCTGTTTTATCTGCCTTTGTTCTGGTTAAAATCTCATAAAAATACATTCAACAGGAAAACATAAATTGTATGTGTATAAATATATATGTATATATATTATATACACATGCACACAAATACTCTTGTTTTTGAAGCATAAGATAGTTACATAAATATTCCTATAATTGCTAAAGTTTAAAGAGGCATCATNATCATTTTTTTTGAGCTTCAACAAAGGTGCTTGAGTAATATACAATTAAAATGAAGTAGTTTCTATTTTGTAGAATCAGTATATAATAAGGAAAAAAAAATCCCAAACAGTCTTTTTTTAAAAAAAAGTTTCTTCTTAAGCTAGAGCCTCAACAAAACTATGAACAACCAATGATAGAACAGAAGAAAACAACAACGAACAATGAAGTATAGCCCCTGGAAATGCCTGGTGTCCTTCACCCTCGCCCTCCTTCCTGCCACGTGGTAAGTAAAGTTCCAGTGCTCAAGTTAAGAGGTGACCTTGTCCTTACCCATCTGCTGTCTCTACTAGGAACTGGCTGATTGGCACGGAAGAAAACAGAAGCAGCAAAAAGAGTAACTGTATATATTCTTAATAACCCGCTTTCGGGAAATGTGGTTATCCATCTCCCTGGCTTCCTCACTGCCTACTGCAGTTGTGACTGTAAGAAGAGAAACGTGTGGCTTTAAACCGGGGATGGCTATCGAGAGTTCGGATGCGCTTGTCTGGTGGTACGGCAGCTGGGTTGCAAGGCCTTTTGTGTTCCTGCTCATTCAGGCCCGAGCTTTGCAGCGAACAACACAGTCTTCAGAGCAACAGGGAAAAAAAAATTCCTCTGGGCCATGAACTGCTTTTATTTTCCTGGCTTTCTCCCCGAGCCAAGCTGACCGATTTTTTTCTTCCCAACACTACCCTCCCAACCCATGTCCCCCACCAAACTCTCTGTCCCACCCCCAAATGTCTCTACAGCTATCTTACAAGCAAATATACTTTAGCAAGTTTTAAAACTTTGGTTCTATGAAAACATGTGGTCAGTTATCTTGAGGCCAAGTGGGAATGCTTGTTCTGCACAATGCTGTAGACAGAGCCCATCCCAGTTNCAGTCCTTAGTGCTGGACACCAAGTCACAATCTGATACAATCCACTAAGCAAGTGCACAAATTCTAGTTTACTTTAAAGAGCAGATTTTTGTCGTTTTCTGTCTTTCAAAACCTCATCCATGCTGCCGCCTGCGTTCACACCGTTTGGTAGAAATTGTCTGCCTGAAGATGGTTCTGTTTTTGCATGCTGTAGAAGCCACTGAATCGCGCATCGGGCTCAGCAATTCTTAGCATTGTCTGGGAACCGTCNGCCTGGACTCGAGTGCCTTTCTTGCAGTCTACAGATACCAGCTGATTATTCAAGGAAGATGGCTGTTCAGTGAGAGGAGAAAAAGAAAGAACCCACAAAGACTTAGTTTACTTCTTTTTGTTTGTTTGTTTTTTTGAGACAGGGTTTCTCTGTGTAGCTTTGGAGCCTGTCCTGGAACTCGCTTTGAGACCAGGCTGGCCTCAAACAGAGATCCACCTGTCTTCTGCCTCCTGAGTGCTGGGATTAAAGGTGTGCGCCACCACTGCCTGCTCTTAGCTTACTTCTATACGTCTAATGGACAGAAACTCAGGACCTAACTTAGGGGAGACAACAGTTTGACCATATGATGATGGCCAGAATGTGCTTGGGGCATGATGTCTTATACTAGCTGTAGGTACAGCTATAATACTGTCATTGGTGAAGTGACACAGTAACTTTTCAAATCCTTGGCTGCAGGCTTGCATTTAAGAGGGACGGACATTGGTAGAAGTTACCAGGCAGGCAGATTTCAAAGCAAAATAGTGATTATCTATAGCCTCACAGGTTGGGGCCCCTTCCATCTGTTCCCTGCCATTTCACCTTTTTTGTTTGTTTGTATTTTTATTAAGAAAGTTTTTATTCATTTTACATACCAATCACAGATTCCCCTCTTCCCTCCTCCAGCCCCTCCAGCCTCCTCCCCAAACTCAACCCCCATTCCCTCCTACAAGAAGGTAAGGCCTCCCATGGGGAGTCAGCAGAGCCTGGTACATTCAGTAGAGGCAGGTCCAAGCCCCTCCCCCTTTTTAACAGCGTTTTCCCTAGCCTTGGATAGTGTCGACTCTGCCTTGCCTTGTTATGACCCAGCCATGTGTCTAGCATAAAGGCTGCATAATTTACACACATACACACACAAAACAAAAAAACCAACCAAACAAAAAATCCCAAAAAGTTATTTTATATGCAAGGGGAACCCTAATAGACCAGGGAGGGGAAGTTGGATGAAATATTCAGGTTGTCTAATTGAATGCAAAAGGAAGGGTTAGAGTTGTAAGTCACTGCTTATTTCCTTAACATGTTTCTCTTNCTTTTAAAACAGGCATGATTAGGAGGCCCTTAGATTAGAACAGAAGCATATTTTTTTGTCCCGTGGTGAGAAATCTGCCTCTGGGCCTGGTGTTCACCCAGTGTCTTCACCTCGTCTTGCCTGCCCCTCTCTGCACACTTGTGGTAAGACTGCCTGACTTCTTTGCACCCTCAGTAGCGTCTTGCCCTCTCCTGTCATCTCTCTTCTTTCCTGATTTCTTTTCTCTCCCCATTCAAAGACCAAAAAAAATGACCGAGAAACACCAGATGCTCAAGTTTTGGCCTCAAATATAAATGAGAATTTAGGACTCACTCCAGGAGGTAGCAACTCATTTAAACACGTTTAAAACGTACATCCGAGGAGTTGGGTCCATGAGAAGTCAGGACTCATTAACCAGCNGATGATAGGTAATTTCCCCAGTGTTCAATCCAGCCCTGGGCAAGGATTACATGCTTGCTTGCTGCAGCTTGATAAATACTTGATGTTAAGATTAGCAAAATAAAAATGGCATTGCCTGATAGAAAATGTATTAAGAAAATTGAGGGAAAAAGGAGTGTAAACACTCTTGGACTCATCACTCAACANACTCTCAACTGGTACCTTAGTTGGTGTCCGGTACCAGCACAGCAGCGGTACCCACTGTTTCTTCTGGTTGATGAGCAGGAATGCTATTATGATGGACAGGCATATTATTATGGGAACCACAACC
>LZPO01087235.1:50693-63742 GCA_001675575.1 Neotoma lepida | reverse complement strand
CACAGGAAGCACTTCACCAACGGAGCCATCTTTCAGCCCCAACAATATGTCAGTAACTACGCTCCCTCTCTCAACTAGAGAAAGCTACTTCTGGTCCCACTCACTGCGGTTCCGTTTTGATCTGTGCCTCTTTATTTCCACCTGTCTAGCTCAGACTTCTTCGCTGAGCAGTAGCTGACAGAGAGCCAGGTGCAGGTTCCCAGTTGACACATACCTCTAATAAAGCGTGTCTGGAGGGAACAAACGCTTTTTCCTCTTCCTCGAAGAGCTGGCGTTGACACAACGCTATCTCACCAAACTGCCTCTGATCTGGTGGACAGGGTGGTTGCTCATATTCTACTTGCAAAATACGTGAAAAAGGAAGCAGCTGATAGAGAACACACCTCACTAACTGCACTATGGGAAAACAAGACGTTGATTCTGCATTTATGGGTCACGCACAAGGTATGGAAGCCACCGACTTGGTAATTGCTGAGGCAGGCAGAATCTTACAGCCGAGAGGGTCTTTATGTGCCAGGAGGTGAGGCAGGGCAGCNTTGGCCAGTGTGAGTTATCTTCCCTGTCCTGTTTTTCTAGTAACTCACCTTGACTATTATTATTATTAGGACTAGACTGTTCTGAATTTGTCACCATTCCAAATGTCTCCACTTGGCAAGAGTGCCACACGTCCATTTCTTTAAAAAAGAGCAACAGGCACAGATTTCTGTAATTCTCCCCTCCTTCCAGTATTACTTGGTAAGTTAGAAGCTTTTAGGAGTAAAGCTCTCACCAATCCCATCCAGACTAAGGCTGAGGTCTTCGGCCCTAATATACTAACAGTGAACTGGAGGGTTGGATTTACATATGTGAGTCCACAAACCTCTGGTGGGAAAAAAAAAGCTAGTCCAAAGAGCAATACAATCGAGTAAACCATTCAAAAATATGGAGAACCATTGCCACAGCTTTAGGATTTTCTTCGGTCTTGGGCTAATTATTTACAGTATCCGACCCACTCCATGGCTATTAATAACAGAAGTCCCAGACAGCTGAGACGTGTCCCGAGGACTGACCCCACACTTCCCCCAGAGTCGAAGGTGGCTACAGGGCCCCACAAGGCTGGAGGTGGTGTTGCACAACAAGAGGGCAGCCAGCTTTTACCTGCGCATGACGGGCAGCACTGTCCAGGACGAATGGTGGGGTTGCCACAGGCAGGTACTGGGCAGGTGATCAGGGCACACATTTCCCTTCCACTGTGACAGTAGCATTCCCGGCACCCATCATGCCAGCTTTCCTCATTTATATGATGGTGGCCATCCATGGACAGACATGTGCCTGACAGGACAGGTGGCCCGGCTGAAGGAGGGACCTCTGGACAGACAGAAGGTAGCCTGGTAAAGAAGCAGCTACGGCATAGGAGAAACAGCTTGTAGTGCCCTTACATGGAATAGAACCCAGCCACCAAAAATGATGCCTAGGGAGGGCAGTCAGGGATACAGGAAAGGCCCGGGAAAAGAATTCAAATCAATAGGACCCCAATTTTGAAAAACAAGAGAAGAAAGGAGCTTGCAAATATGCTTCTGACTGGGGGAATACTGCTGACTTTCACATATTTTATACAATAAACAAGCATTACTTTTGTAATGGATGTCACTATGTATATAGTGAGAGAGAGAGAGAGAGAGAGAGAGAGACTGAGACTCATCATTCTAGAAGTTTCACCCAATGAGGGGGGGATTCTGGGCCCCTTGCAATAACTAGATTTTTGATTAATAAGATGGCTGAAGGGATTGACTACATTAAGTCCTCCACATTTTTGCTTACTTAACTCCCCCAAGTACCATAAAAGTGTTCACCTTTGAAAAAAGCATGCTGCAGGAACCTTTTATTGTGTGACTGGCCTATCATCTGACAACCACAGCAAACTGGAGCAGGAGGCAGGGCTGGGACTGAGCTACAGGTTGAAGAAGTGCTCTGGGGCACACTCAGTGGCTTCGGGAATGTCACTGGAGGAGGAAGACCCTGGCATCGGGGTCACCTGGACGGAACTTTGCCGATATAACGTTCCAGCCTGCCGTGTGCTTCTCAAGGCAAGTCTAAATTCTCGTGAAAACTCTCTTCCTAGGGGATACCTCAGTGAACAGGAGTTGAGACACAGCCACTCCCAAGGATGCCAAAGTGAAGCCCTTTACTCTATCAATCCCACTCCAGAAGAAAGTGGTTTCCTCTGCAGAGACAGACATACACTAGAGCTTCAGGCTAATGTTTCTGAGACAAGTCAGAGTGAAGCCCTAAGAAGTGAGTGACCTGGTCACTGTGATGACCACATGCTTAATTTAAATTCTGCTCTGAGCCTTTTAATTCTATTATGATGAAAGACAAAGGGTGTCCTGTGGGAGGGCCCCACAGTGACACCCGTTTCAGGACAGGCACCAATCACTTAAATCATTTCATTTACAGGACGTCCTTCTGTTCTCTGTTACCAAGCTGCAAGGAGGAAGGGCTCACACTTACCTCTGCACTTGCAGATAAGACAGCCATGACTGTCCTGTTGAAAGCCCAAGGGGCAGATCTTACTGCATGGCAGCTCTGGACATTTCTTACAGCGACAGATGTCACAGCCATGCTTATTCTTCCTGGGTAATTAAAATTTTGCCAGAGGTCAGAAGATCAAATAATCTCAAATGATGCCCAAGTACTCAGACCAAGGGTCAATGATATCACCATTTATGCAGCATGATGGGACATCTGCACTCTGGACTCCTAGGTGAGGTGTAATTAGTTCTCATAAAGGTTTAGAACTGCCCAAGCATTTAAGTGCTTCTGGGATGTGGCTACTCCCAGAGACACAGGTGAGGGTTTAATTAGAAAGATGGTACCTCAATATAAAGGATGGACGTGCCACACTCCAGNATACAGAATAGTTGAGGGATGTACTATTGGTCATTGTTGAGCGATTAACATTAGGGACATTTTGTTAGGGCTGTGGGCTTTCCCAAATGGCCGTATCCTTTGAGAAATTCCATATGCTAGTAAAAATTTTAACTACCAAAATTTACACAAGACACAGAGGGCTGTAAGGACTCCAAGACCTGGGAAGGCTTAAAACATGTTAATAAAAGCCTTAGCTGTCAAGGTGGTTCAGTGGGTAAAAAGGAACGTGCCACCAAGCCTGATGAACTGAGTTNGATTCCCAGAGCCCATGGGATAAAAGAAGAAAATTAACCCCTACAAGCTGTCGGCTGTTCTGCATATGCACACCACAGCACAAACACTGCACACATGCACACACACACACACACACATATAGAGAGATAAGTAAATTGAAAATGAATAAAAACCTGTGGTCTTAGAGGCTATTAATTATTAATTGTTTTATTAGAGCTGGAGGGCACTTTATATTTGTATCAGCAGTTATGTTATAAAGTGATTCTATCTTTGAATTTATTTATTTTTACGTGTGTGTGCACGCATGTGTGTGTGTGTGTGTGTGTGTGTGTGTGTGACAACTGCTCACAGAAGCCAGAAAGAGCATTAGATACCTGGAGTTGGAATTACAGGTGTTTATATGCTGCTAAGGCTTACCATGCGAGCAGTATGTGCTCTTGACCACTGAGCCATCTTTCCAGGCCAAATAATTATATCTTTACTGGTATCATGCACGTGTCTTACAGCTAAGAATAGTGATGATTAACACTTGGAACACTTTATCTATCTATCTATCTATCTATCTATCTATCTATCTATCTATCTATCTATCTCTGAGACAGGGTCTCATGTAATCCACGCTGGCTTTGAACTATATGTAGACTCCACCTCCCGAGTGCTGACATGATAGATTTTTGCCACCAAGCTTATTTTTTTTTCAAATAGAACGTTTTAGAATAATGTTTCTAACTTAAGTATCCAATTAAAATAGGATTATGCTCAAATTCAATCCAGTAATTTTTAAAGGTAAAAGAGAAAATAGACAAAAGAGTATGAATCTGAGACCCTTGTGATGTGAGACATGTACATATATGTATATATCTTCACACACACACACACACACACACACACACACACACACACACACACACACACACACATCAGCCAAAAGACTAAAATAGAAGAGAGAAAAGAAGAATGATAAAACCAGAATTTGAATGGTTATTTTCTATTCTTTTCATTTTTTTGAGGTAGGGTCTCACTATGTTGATTGGCCTGGAACTCATGTTGTAGACCAGGATGTCCCTGAATTTGCCAAGATTTGCCTCTTGAGTGCTGGGATTAAAGGTGTGCACGACCACAACTGGCTGAAAGCAGTTGTTTTTGGTTTTTTTGTAAGTGCTCATTTTCCCCTCAGAATAATCCAGATTTGGGTTTGACTCAATAAAGAATATTTAATAATCTACCACCATGTACCTGTACCATCTTCATATAAAAAGTCTGAACTTGATGCCTACATTTGGAGACAAGGACTTTCCTCGTGTCTGAATCCCCTCATACAAACAGCGGGGTTCCTCTTGAATCACAGCACCAATGGCTCATTCAAACACACACACACACACACACACACACACACCATCCCCCAACACAGGTATGACCACTTCAGCAAGTTACACTTAATTTCTGAATGGGAAACAAACAAAAATACTGACAAATACGTACAGGAATCCAAGTGGACAAAACTTGTCGCACATTGTGGGTTTGCACTTCTTGGGCCGTGGGCGGCACTGACAGACCTCACAGTTGTGGGCATCGGTGAGGAAACCAAAGGGACAGTCCAAGGTGCAGCCCCGTTTAAGGCCTAAGCACAGTTCCTCCCCTGTGGAGACACATGGACGGCATGTTTCTTCCAAAGACAACAGACNAGAGAGCATCAGGTGAGGCTTTGACACCTGTCCTGAATTCTCCCATTCCNCACAGAGTTAAACTTCAGTACTACTGGAGCCCCAGCCACAGTTAACAGGTATAGANGGTGCTATTTCACGGTTCTCACAACACAGCTCTGAGTTTTGGTGGTGANACATGAAACAGAGTTCAATTCTGAAATGGAATTCTGAAGCCTAATTGAATCTGCTAGGCCTGGGACAGAGAGTGGACTGGTCACTATTAATAAGAAATGACTGGGTGCAGTTTTTCACGATTTTGCTTAATTAATTACCTCAAACCACTAATGATAACGCTAACATACNGTCCAGTCCAGATTCATTTCAGACATTTCATACTGCTTGACATCAGAGGTAACGCATACGTCTGGATGCTCACAATACCCTTACTTGTGGGCAGCAGGTGTCCTCACAGAACACTACACACAGTATGTAGCATTTGGGACTTCTTCTTTTCTTTGAAAAAAGCCTGCCTGCTACATGATAGCAAGCAACCAGTGTTCTATTTAGCTATGTTCGCCTCACTGTGCTGACAAATATCCAGGTACTGAAATGTACTTAGCTGCCTAAAAAATGTACGCTTTAGGAGGAATATTCATATTAATGTGTTACTAGTGACTATTTGAAATATTTAAGGTGTTCCNTGTTAGCAGAATCCTGAGTGATGTTTAATTGTGTTCTGTGAGTCACTTACTGCACTATTTTAGAGACTAAAGCAAAACGGGAGAAGCAATATGTCACAAGAAACTCTGAAGACATAGCTATTTGAGAAGGTGGCACAGTTTAATAGAAAACCAAGGAGAATAACAGTGTCAAGACAGAGTAAACGTGCCTCAGGACCAAGAGCTGTTTGAGGCCCATCTAAATCAAATGCAGGATTTGCAAGAGCATGGACCANAAGGAAGGANNCTGACATGGTAAGAATGGCAATACTTGCATGTTTTGTAGACTGGCAAGATGAAGACCACGGAGTATTGTTGTGAGGTTGACAAATGAACTGTTATTGTATTTGGGCATCGCTGATGTGTAAATACTGCATTAATGCACAGGTCACTAACAAAGCTACAACACATTTATCCTGTTTCGCAGCCAAGTCTTAGAGCCTAAAATCACACAGTAACTATAACGGATAGGTGAAATGAGTCTGCGTATTACATAAACACTTCTATGAGAGACTTGTCGGTGAATCTAAACATTCCTTCTATATTGAATTTGCTGTCTTTTTATAAAGGAGAATGTGATCTACGGTATGATTTTTCTACTTCATCACTGTCCAAAACTTTTCATTACATGTATTTAATGTAACCTCATGGGTCTGTAGCACACTGTGAGGCCTTAATCTGCATCCTTAAAAGACAAAGTCTAAGCGGCTCATTTAAAATTTGTAATTAGATGACCTGGAGGCAGGTCATTACTTCTCATTTTCCTGTTACAACAGGAACATTGAACGAAGGACAAGATCCTCAGAGCCACGTTTTTTCCCCCCAACACAGAAATCTAAGCTGATCCGGTTTTTCTATTATAATGGTTTTAAAGTCAAAGCATCCAGTGGATTATGTCAGGGAATAGATGGATTAAAAACACACCTAGATCTTGCCAGAGTCAGCATGCTTGGAGANTAATTTCCTCAAAGCTTTGGTGTGGAGGGACGCTTGTTTTCGTGTTTCTAGTCTGTAAAAATGGCCCTTGATCTAGCATGCTCTCTACTCACCCTTAACACCTATAGAAGCATCNTCAAGTTTAATGAATTTTTATATTTTATATTTGTCTTTATCTCTGTGCTGTGGGTTGAAAGAAACCCCAAAGGCCCATGTGTCTNAAGTCAGTGGTAGGTTTGTCACGCCACTTTCAGGTGGCAGAACCTTCCAGCCATGAGGCCTAGGGGAAAGAGATTACAGCACTAGAGACATGTTCTTAAACCCTTTCCTTCCCACTTGCTGGCTGCCATAAAGTTCCCAAGCTTTCCCATCATAATGGACTGGACTGGTGGGCACAAGCCCAAAGAACAGGGCCAACCATCAGTAGACCCAAACCTTGGAATCTGTCAGCTAAAACAAATCTTTCTTCTATAGAAGTCAATCCTGTTGGGCATTTTGTCAGAGCAATGAAAAGGTGACCAACATGTTAACCATGTTGGCTTTGAAATAGAAAAGGATCCCTGCCGTGCTCAACAAAGATACAGGACACTGACGAGAAAGTGGACTGGTGATGTCATTTCGAGCCATCCATCCACTCTGGGTCCATTCATCTGCAGCCTCTAGTCTACACAAGCTCAATTCTCCTCCACGACAGAAGAAAAAAGGAGTTTTGGGGCAGTTTCTCTTTTATGCCCAAAGTCCAGGGCCTATCGTATTTAGCATGACGTGGGGCGATAGCTAAGTATTGAATGAATGCGTTTACTGATGTTTCTGCTCCCCTACTTCACTAGGTATTGCTTCATTGATAGAGGAATAACAACTTCATCAAGCTTCCTCTGATAATACGGAAGGGTTTTAAAAACACTATTATTTGCTAAACATCTCAATAAAACCATACTGCAGTTCTGAAATAGAGAACACANAAGACCGGATGGCAGTCCTAGAAATCCATGCTTACCAATGACANACTATCCTTAAAGGAAATGTACTATCAAAGCACAAAGACAGATTAGGAGGTGGGGCTTCTAAGTTTGCTTACAAAGTTTGAGCATATGGCTTATGGCAATTATGAAACACAGGTGCCTCAGGCTGTTACTGTTTTTNAGGTATTATGAGATTTCTGTGATCTAAAAAGCTCTCTAATTGACAGAAGCAATTACCATTCAAGAGAAAGTGATAAAGAATGGCAAAGCCCAGGGACTGCACACTGTGGCTAGTCAACGGTAAGCACACAGTAAAGGCCTTTCACTCTGGAAAGAGGTATCCGTTCCAGGGTCAGGGGATACCCAACCGTGAGAAACATCATCCACACTTCACTGTCAGTGACTGCAACACAACCTGCATGTGTGCAAACACAACGTGGATGCAGCACTCAGAGCTGGGCTGCAACACTTCAAACTTGTTGACTACTGGAGATCTCTACCAACCTGGTTTCAATTTGTTCATGTGGAGGTGGCNGTGGATAGAGTTTGAGAGAGGCAGAGAAAAAGAGGGTGTGTGTGTTTGAGGCTGAGGTTTTTGTTGCTTGTTTGTGATAGGGTTTCTCTGTGTAGCCTCTGCTGACCTGGAACTCACTCTTTAGACCAGGCTAGCCTCAAACTCAGAAATATGCACGCATTTTAAATGCATACATAAAAGATGAAATTGTATATATGCCATCATGCCCGGCTGAGACCAAGTCTTGATACATAACCCAGACTGACCNAAAACTCACTTGTCTTCATACATGCTATTTTCCTGTAGGATTTTTGAGTGCAGGAATCATAGGCATGAAACACAATATCTGGCTTGTGTGGAAATTTTTCCANCTTTTTCTTTTCAGTGTGTGNTTTTACTGGTGAAGTTAGTTTCTTGTACACAATGCATTATTAGGTATTGTTTTTGATCTACTATGCTGGTCTGTACCTTTATGGAGGGGACTGAACCCAGGGCCTAGTACATACTAAACTGCTATTCTGNTGGATTTACACTCCCAGGCCTGGGTTGTAGGTTTTACATAGGAAATTCATTCTGTTTATGTTTGAGGTTATTGTAGATATATAAGGACACAGACCTGCTGCTTTCTTAGGTTCCTTTTGTTTGTTTTGTATATCATATCATTTGTTCTATTTTCTTGTTTGCTTTTGTGGTTTGGAATTATATTAATAAAGTTTGATTATTTAAAAAAAAAGAATGATCACAAAGTTCCTGAGACTTTTGGATCAAGGAATTTGAAAATGCAAACGCTGGTCCCGGTTCTGTGCAGTGGTATGGTGTCGCGTGAGGGGTACAGTGAGGTAAAAGCGGGAGCCTTTTACTCAGACACTGACTTCATAATGGACACACACTGGCTTCCTCTTCTTTGCTGCTATTAGTTTTCTATGTCTGAATCAGTTTTTAGATAAAAGTGTTATCAGTTCCTAAAATCAAAGAATGCTAAAACTGGGAAAGAGGTCACCAATAATTCAGTCAAACTCATTTGGTCGAAAGCCACAGAGAGTGAGACATTAAAAGATGGATGCCATTCAACTCGCAANTTGGGCAGTAAAGTTGAAGTATATTCATCTTCCCGACAGCAACCAACATTTTAGTTAAAAAGTTAATGTTATTAATGCTTTGTGTCAACAAAGTGTTAGATCATTAGCTGCTTAAAGAGTTTTTGTTCTAATTTTGTCACTATAGCACTTTCTTGGACATTTCTTATCATATTCCTCTTTCTTGCAAACATGTCTTTGAGAAACTGAGTCAGCGTGATTTAAATTCTTGGTGAGTCCTACCCTGCTTAGCAGTTCGGCAAGCATGTTATTGTTACAGGTTAAAACACCAAAACAACACTATGTTCAAACAAACAAACAAACAAACAAACAAACAAACAAACAAACAAACATCCTGTGTCTTGTATTTCCCAGGTACTTTATTTCTGTGGCCCTGGGAACTGAACCGATGTCTGTTGTAGGATGGATAAGTGCTTTATTCACTAAGAAACATCCTGGCCCTTGGTTTTTTGTTTTTAAAACAGTGTTTTGTCACGTAACTTAGTCTGCCCNGAAACAAATGATTCAACCATCTCTGCCTTTTGAGTTATAGGATTATAGGTANGCATCACCATGCTTGGCACATGCCATATGCTTCTGAAGGGCATGTTTCTTTAAGGCGTTTATTTTAAGCCTAAACCAACTGCCTATGTCAAGTCTAAAGACAATTTTTATCATCTTTGATAGTCTTTTAATAAAAATCTCTTATAAAAATGATGCCCTTTTTATAGTCTTAGCTATAGTAGGCACTCAACAAATGCTAGATGAATGAAAGAATGAGTGAGTGAGCAACAGATAAGGAAGGAAGGGGAGACACTGGCGTTGACCTTATTTTAAGAATTCCCTTTCTCTGTGTGTATGTAGATACACACTTNCGCATTCACGTTTGGAGCCCAGAGCTCACTATCAAGTGTCTTTCTCCACTGGTCTCCACCAGGTTTGTTTTGAGGGAAGGCCTTTTAGGGAACCTGGAGCTTAATGATTGACAAGATAGGTTGGTTCATGAGCCTTCAGGATCCTCTTGTCCCTGNCTCCCATGGTTGGGATCACAGACATGCACTGAATCCCAGCTTTCCGTGTGAGTGCTGTGGATCCAACCTCACGTTAAAACACTTGTGTATCAGGGACTCTACCCACTGAGCCATCTTCCTTAGGCCCTATTTTAAGAAATCTTGATGTCAATAGGAGCTAGGTATAATGTCCAAGAGACACTTAGGTATAAATGGTTAGGACTGTTGTATATGAAAGGTTTTAACAGGATGCAGAAAAAAAATAATGCAAAGGAGAATTTCGGTTCAGGTGAATATGTACTGTGTGGCTAAAATGGGGAAAAGAAGGTATTTCCCTCCATGACTACAAGGAACTATTCCAGTAAAACCAAGATGAGGCAAAAGCATGAGGCACAAATGCAAAAGCAAAAGACTGGTTCTGGATGAGTGTGTCCTGAAAGGACCAGAAGAGCTACAGGCAGGCAGGTGAGGAGCAGGAGGAAGGGGCAGGGGTCTTTCCATGTTAGCAAGCTTGGGCTGAAGCGGATGTGGTAGAAACAGCTGGTGTGTCNAGGAGACAACCACCATTTGTCAGCTAATAAAAGTCGCTTGGCATTCACTCCCTTAGTCCTCAAATCACCCCACTACTTAGGTACTAGTGTCTGTCCTCTACAGATGAGGACCCAGAGTAAAGGACACAGGAGTAGAGCCCCTCATCCCTATCCCTCTGATGTAGTCTGCTCTGACTCGGAATCATCAGGATGGCTAACAGGACTGGACAGATGGAAGCAAAATTCATGCTTCGACTTGTGTGGGATCAGACAAACTGGTAACTTCAGTTTTAAGCACTAGGTTTAGGGGAGCAGTGAGCAGATTGCCAAGACCAAGTCCGGACCAGTCAACTCAGTGTGATGAGATAGATGTCTGATTGGAGCAGCCAGACCTCCAAGGGGGATCAGACAGCCCTAAATCCAGAGGCATCCCTGATCNGAAGGTTCTCTGCTTCTTCATTTAACCAATCACTGCAGAGCAAAGTTGGGGTACTAAGCATGCCCTGACAGAAGGCAGTGACCTCGCTACTTCCCTGTGACCCAAAGCTTGAATCCGTAGGAAGGAGTGATACACTTCAGAAGGAGCTACTCTTGTAAACTATAGCACTGGGCTCAATGTGGCGGGTATTTCCTTTATGTTTCGGCTACTGGCGAGTTTTCCTTATGTCACGTGTTGTATTCACCACAGTAGTCTGAACACTTAACTCAATACCTGGAAAACAGCATGTGGTGAAAGAAAATAGGAAGGAGAGAAAGACTGGATATTTCTAAAAGTAAGTAAAGTCTGCAAATACCAAATGCAGCATTGTTATGTTAAAAAAAATCATAGGCACAAAATACAACATTCTCCTCTATATATTTCTTCCTAAATGTGAATTAAATGGAAGTTTATGACACGTAGTGTCCATAGTTATGCCTTTGAAAACTTCAAAATACAAGAGNAACTTAATGTCAAGGCAGAGCAAGTGGGAGGGGAGCAGCTTCCTCCATCTCCAGCTTAAAAGCCTGGCCACAGCCTTCCACTTGCCTTGGTGACAAATGAGGGACATTGCTTCTTCATGTTTAATGAAGTGATAGGAGTCTGACATGAATGTGGCTGGGTGGCCAACATTTTATACTAACAAAGCCCAGGTGAGGAGGTGAGTGAGGCGACTGGCAAACGTTAATTCTGGATTTTTAGGCTTCATAGACGTTCAGGGGAAAAAAAACTTAGGTATGACCCCATACTGAGAAAGAACTGTAGCTCGAGAGACACTGGGAGGCCTGCAGTGTAAACACTTCCTGACACAACTACCAATTATCCTGGTGTTAAGAAGACAAGGTTGGCGATTTCTGTAAACAGACGAGGCTGCCAAGGCAATTCCCCAGCAGACTTGGGAAAGCCTAAGAGGCAGACATGCGCAGAACCACNGCCGGTCCTCACGGGACACAGAAGCAGGTGCAGGAAGGCAGGACCACCCCNGGTGGGTGGAGACTTACCTGAAACCCTAAGATTGCAACAACTATGAGCATGTCCGGTTTAGACACCCTTGAAGCAGTAACANCCCACTGTGCAGATGGCACGGTGGTGGTGTGGAGCTGGAGTCCACGGCACTATCCAACTCCTAGACTGTATTTTATCATTCATCAGAAATACTGGCACAGACGGTGAATCGTTACAGTTGAGAGGCACCTTCCACCAAGAGAGCTCATACCCCAGGAAGTGTACATTCTCGCCAGTNAGTCCAAGTCTCTAAGCCCAGGATAATTATACCCTGAAGCCCATGGAGAACTTGCTTATTATAGAATCATTGTCTGTGTTTGGGAGAGATCAGAGATGATAGTGAAAGATTTCAGAAAATAGGCCAAATGTCACTCAAAAAAGGCAGAGGATTCCAAACTCCCCCAGTGTTAAGTCTAGGAAGAACAATGGCTCCCTACCAGCTTTGGTTTATTTTGAAAACAGAGTTCTCAGTAAAGCAGCCTTGCGGGTGTAATGAGCCTTGACTTCAGACAGGTCTGCAGGGGTGTGTGTCAAGACCTCTTGGGGCCGGAGCTGACATGAGCCATTTGAAGAGTGAAGACGATGGTCAATGTCATGACACAGAGAANTCTCTGGTACTATCAGATTCTGTCCTTGTTTCTATACAGTTTAATTTCTTTTAATTTAGTGATTTAGGAGGGCATGTAAGTTGTACTTATTTACTATAAGCTGGGAGGCATAGGACATAAGATTACACTATCAAGATAAAAAAAATCCAATTTCATCTACTTGGAAAATGGCTTGAAACTATTAGCATAATTTCTTGTTATATTTGGCCCTACATTAACAGAATTCAAAAATGGCAACATCTTAACATGGAACAGAGAAACACCTAACAGCAGTTAGCCTCAAAGTGCTCAGGGGCACTGGCTGCTTAGAAACTCAATACCAGTGCACAGTGTGCAAGCCATAGAGCTCATGGAAACACACACAAGAAACAGCATTAAATCCAGACCAAACTCTCTTTTGTCTGTTTCTGAGCCACTTTTT
>LZPO01087235.1:34375-44559 GCA_001675575.1 Neotoma lepida | reverse complement strand
GCCCTTTGTACATGGAAATTATCTAATGGATCTTGGCCTGGTATAAGGAAATTCTCATTTACATTCTACATTCTGTGTTCCTGTATGATAGGCGGGTGTGATGCTGAAATGATGTACCACATAGTCCATGCCTTCCAGGAGGATAATGGCAGACCTCTGCCCTTGGCAAGTCTGGTGGACAGAGCTGGGTTGAACAGAGGTCCAGGTAACACTTCTGGAGCTCTCCCTGTAGATGGTGTCTGCTGAAATTGGCNGGGTAGAGATCACTAGGTCTCTTGCAAAGGAGATAAATAGTTAAGTGTCTCCTCTTTGAGGGTCAGGAAAAAGCTTGCACGAGGCAGGTTTCGGCAAGGGGTAGGTAATTCAATGAATTGCTGCTTCAAGGATCATCCTGAAAGTCCTTCTTATCTCGTATTGAATCAGCTGAGGAATTAAAGAAATACCTTAATGTCCTCCAAAGGAAGAAGGCTGGAAAGAGCAGGGAGTCATTGCCTTTGTCTACAACTATTTCTAAAGGGAACCCTGGACCAGCTTCTTTGTGGAGAAGAATTCTAGAAATGGTTTCTGATCNTAGAAGCAATAAAAAACAAAAAATGGGTGTTCGCTGTGTCTTCATCCAGTTTCTGTTTTCCTACGCTGCATCTGGGTGGGAACCATTGCTCTCCTCAACCTGACGTTTTCCTCAATGACTTTTAAAAGATTTCCTGAGCACCCTAAACTGCCCAGAAGAAATAGTTTTAGAACAACTGTTGGAATTGTGTCAGGGGTGCAGACAGTCAGCCACCAATTTTTGTTTCAGGTCTGAGAGGCCAGAAGTCTGGAAGGAAGCTTTTTATATTACGCAACAGTGTAAATGAATGTATACAGTCCATTTTGCTTTTTTATATTTACTTAAAACTTAGGGATTTTTCATATTCTAAGGAAGGTCAACAAACTATTAGTAAAAACACCTTCAAGAAAATAATATTTTTGAGAAATTAGCACCAGATGTTGTGTTTCTGAGAGAAACCACCAATACTTTGAGCATTTCCTAGGAACTTTACCCAGTTGAGAAATTAAGACATTGTGATTATGATGAATTTGATCAAAATATAAAGTTTAAACATGGTTCAAACTCCAAGGCCACAGCAATACATCATAAAATAAATGATTTGATCATTTAGGTTTTATAATGTGTTAAGTTACTGTAATCTCAGCCAGGCACAGTGGCACACACTTTTAATCCTAGCACTCAGGAGGCAGAGGCAGGTGGATCTCTGTGAGTTCGAGGCCAGCCTGGGCTACAGAGTGAGTTCCAGGACAGCCAGAGCTACACAGAGAAACCCTGACTTGAAGGTTCCCCTCTCTCCCCCCCCAAAAAAAATCCCCCCCCAAAATCTCCCTACTTGCTCCTTGTTATTTTCTCTTATGGATCATTCTCCAAATCAGAAGCAAGGGAAGGACAAAGGAAGAGCTCAAATTCATCCTTGAAAGATGCTAATTTAAGCCTTTACAACGGTCACGCATGACACAGTTTCGTGACTTTGGAAGAAGACAGAAAAAGTATGTATTCTGACCCTCATCCATGTTGAGATGTGTGCTAATTATGTTAATCCATTTCTAAAACAACTGGTAAAATCACTGGTGCTTATTTTCCACGTATGTTAGCATAAACGAGAATGTGAATGGGTGGTTTTGTCTTATCCGTTTTACTCTACTGAGCTTCAGTTTTGAGTGGACCCGCGCAAAGTTCTTCTCACTACCTTGACGACTGGGAGCTGGTTGTGTCTTCCAAATAATACCAGTTATCTCCATGGAGATATGACTGAAGCACTCTTCCTGATTAGCAACCCTGGGAAGACTCGTTAGCAGCTCAGGCATGGGTGGACAGAGATGTTGGAAATACAACTGCAGAGGACACACAGAGCCCACCCCCTAGGTTGACTGTAGCACTGCTTCTGCCAGGGATAATTAACCAGCTCTAGATTTGGAGGGTCTACTGTAGAGCTGCCTCGTGGAGCTAAGCTCTGGGAGAGCAGCAAGGCTGGAGGGCCCCAGCTGCTGACAGCAGCTGTCCAGCAATGCCCTTGACTCCTGTGCCTCCCTATTCGTACCCACCCATACACTAAGAAAAGATTTTCTGGAAAACAACTTTCACTATAGGCAGATTCCTAGGAAAAGTACTTTTTAAGGGCAGAAGCAGCCTTACATTCTCTTAGTAGTGCGATAAATTTCAAGTAGGAGCAAATAGATAAATGAACTTAATTTCTGTCTCTCATTTCTCATNGTACTTCTCCTTTTGGGCTTAAATTATGCTCTGCATGTTTTACATAGCTTTTCTCAGTAAATTCCCAAGCCTGCTTATTTGATTATGAGAGACAAAAATGAGCAATTATGCTCTCTTTTCAGACTTAATTCAGGCACTCTCTTCCTTAAGCTGTGTTTTTCTTTTGGCTGGGGCTGGTTGAGCCATGTGAATAGCCAATGTGTGGGGAAATTCCATAGCTTCTCTCACTTTATATGGCAGTCCAATGGCTAAATCAATCAGGGCTCCTCCAGCCCCCAGCGCCCCCTCCCCTCCAGTTAGTGGTAGCCCATCTGGGGCCATAAAAGTGGAGATAAACTTGGCCAAGACAGAACTGGGGGAGAACTGTTACCATAGTTGCTTTACAGATGTGACCCCCACCTCCAGTCACAACGCCACTCAAATAAATCACCAAGTTGTCAACGAAACTGCAGGCTGGGAAGGGACGCAGAGTGAAGTTAAAAATTTCCCAAATGAAGATAGAGAAAAGGCCGGTGCAGAGAAATTCCCTAATCTGGAAGTGGGAGTTTCCATGGAATATTTATGTGTACTTAAGAAGGTCTCATTAAGTCATGGAAAAAAAAGTGACATGTGGAGTTTTCAAATTCTTCAGCCCCTGCACATCAAGTTATCCCTTTTCCCTTTGTATATATTTCTCATAACAACACCTACATCCTTGTAGTTCCTGTGGCACTTATCTGCAAGCACTTTCTCTGTTTTATTTTAAAGTGAATAGTGTGAAAATGTTCCCAAGATCTGTATTATTTTGTGGTCAGATAGAGAAACAACTATATATTTATTTTAGACCCATATTAACTTTGCATGTTTTTTCAAAAGAATCTTGGCCATTGGACATATTTTTCTTCCTTTACCAATCTCATATTTAATAGGGAAAGACAGTAGTATGATTATAAGATTATTATTAAGTGACCACAAAAGAGAATTAAAAAGAAATTCCTATACAGAGTGAGGAAACCATTTCCATTTACTTAGTTGAGAGAACTCAAAAAAGTATCCCCGAGTTCCAAGAATAATCTAGACCTTTTACATTAGTCTGACAGTTTTCCATTGTTCATTTTCAAAGAGGATGTACCCTGGCACCTTTTAACTGACAATATGCTACACTGCATATAACATGTGTGAGCACACTCTAATAAGAGATATTACGCCAGTGGGTTAGTCAGTCAGAATGCTGATAATTTCAACCCATCCTTTGGGAAACTATTGAGGGCCAGGGAGGAAGCGGGGAATCTCACTTTAGGAATGATGCCTCACTCACTGTAACCTCAGTACTCAGCAGGTTGTCTGGATTACATATTTAATTACTGATCAAACAGGGACGAGAGACAGCATCTACACACTTTAAGTCAGGACTTCCTCCCTGGCAAAGAAGGGTGCACATCTGGTCAACCTAGTCTCTGTTTGCCTTCCTTTTAGAAGCATTGGACAGTAGGTCTCTCAGGACGTTCATCTCTTGACCATGACCGGCACTTAGTGAGAGCCCCTAAAGCAGGGAGGTANATCTGAGGGCTGCTATGAATCCAGTAGACTTGGAATAGTGAAAACTCATGGAAACTGCAACTTCTCACATCATGAGATACTCAGGAAGGGTGCTTGGGTTCCTAAAAGTTCATCTCTACCTTTGGCTACAAAATGCACCGAAGTACGTGGAGCACTGCTGAAGGGCTCATGCCCGCATTCTTAACACCAAGGTGGAACCCAATCGTTTGGAGAATTTACTTCTGGGGATACTCCTTTTCTTCATGTCGCCCACCAGTCCAATGGTGTGAGAATACTCCTGACAGGAACTCATACTGCACTGGAAGAAGGATGGATGCCTTTGCCGACGGCTCAGCACACTTATGATCTGATTAAGAACAGATAACCGGGACTCAGAGGTAGAAAAGGAAGAGCTCAGACCAGATGTCAAGCGTTCTGAAGTGTGGATGAGGNTACGGAGAGAGCTGGGGGGAGCAGGCAGGCTTCCAGGCCGAGAGCTATTCACGGGCAGAATAGAAAAAGGAAGCAACCACCAAACAAGCAGAAGTAACAAACAGTCAGTTTTCCCGGTGGTTTAGTCAGCAAGGTCAGAATTCTAGGCAGAGGCTCAGGAAAAGAACTGGAGATCAAAAGCCACGCCAGAGGTCAGAACAACAGTTGCTGGGGGCCTCAACAGTGAGAATGCAGCCAGGGACAAGAACAGGCTTTGGATTCTTAGCATGACTGTCAGGTGCTTTCACATTCCCATCTCATTCCCTCACACCCTCTCTTCAACAGTGTGAGTCTAAAGAGAAACAGTGCCAAAGTCATGGATTTGGAGGCAGGAATCTACAGCTTAAGTCCTTGTGTCAGCCATCACTAGCTCTCATTAGGTGGCATGAGCATCCTTGGGCTTCGGTAAGATGGAAGGAGTCATTATCCCTGTCTCGATAGAGGTTACCAAGTGAGACAATACACAGGAGTCAAGCTATGTGTTACATCAGCAGCACTTGTTGCTGTAATGTTACCATGATTGTAGCTGTGACAATGCTGCTTGACCTGGCCACAGACAAATTAATTAAGGAGACAGGCCTCAGAAGTGCAGCTGGGAAGTGGAATGACAGCCCGTTTCACAATCTCAACCCTGCCCATTGTAACTTAAGCATCACTTTCTATCTCTACCGACAACAAGAAAAGCATCCGGGCTCTGTGATGTCTTTTCATATGGTCTGGTAAGCTTTGGACCACGTTAGTGACCGGCCACTGGCGCCTTTCACCTTTGCTGAGTGGCAGACTGAGGTCATTGTTCCACAGTCTGACTACATCTATGGTGTCTCCAAGAGAACAGAAATCTCTTAGTCGGCAGCTCATCCGGTGAGAGCTGGAACAATGTGATACGCCTGGCTAGCCTTGTCCTTCCTCTCATGATGGGGGCCTTAACAGATCTGTAGGGACAAGGCCAAACTCATCACAGTAGCATTTAAGCTATTTTGGTATCTTTGTGAATAGTTCTGTAATTCTCAAGTGAAAAGAAGGTNTGGGAAATCCAGCNTCAAAAAAANACCAAACTATCTTTTGATCTTGGTTTCAGTAGGCCAGTGATCTCAAACTCATGTCAGTATGAGAGGATGCTCAACTGGGACCTTTATGAATAAATATCCGAGCATTTTGCCCAAAGAATAATGGTTTCATTCCTGGTTTTATGGCTGTGGAGGCCCCACCCCGATTAAAGTGATCTGGCATACAGCTGCATGGAATCTTTTAAAAACCTGGTTCTCAGAAATGATGATGACAACTTCACGGTTTTGAGGAGATTTGAGCTTGCTGATCCCACTGAACAGTCAAAGCCCAAGGCCATCTGAAACNGACAGCTTATTATCTCTGAACATACTTTAGCTTCACTAACAAATCGAGCCTCTAAACTGGTTAAAAAGTGAGTTGTTATGCAGAGCAACAGGTATCCAACANGGATGAAAGATCTCCAGGTTTTCCACTACATGCCATGTGGCCAGGCTCAGGATTAGACACCCAGAGGACACTGAAACACAGACACTCACATAAACAGAGCTCANGGGATGAGACAATTGTGGCAACACAGATTCCAATTATATCAGGGATGAGTCCAGGTACAGGGGGCTGGAGAGATGGCTCAGTGGTTAAGAGCATGTGCTGCTCTTGCAGAGGACCTGGGTTCAATTCCCAGCACCCACATTTTGGCTCACATCCATCTAGGGCCCCGGTTCTAGGGGATCCAACAGGCATGCACAAAATGCACATGCATACATGTAGGCAAAACCGTCATCATACAACATAAAGGAANTAAATCTTTAGAAGGAAGATAGAAGAGAGAAGAATAAGCCGCAGTCACAGATGAGGTCAGCNCTCGAACACACTTTGTGAGGTCTGGTGCTAGGTGAGGAGGTAGCTTATGAATAACTCTTAAATGTGCTCCAACAGACAATGTGAAAAACAGACCCTGAGTACTACAAGAATATGAAGAGTCCACAAAGACTAAGGATTTTCTTAGATTATTTAATATTGGTACACAAATCTTATTTCTGACAGGTAGTTAGCATAACTTCTGCAGCCCCAAGGGGTTCAGATGCCCAATGAGGGCTCACTTTCAAATCAACCTGATGAATCCAAGCAATCTCTCAGAAGCAAGAGTAAAAATCAAAGAGCAAATCACAATTTGGCCAAAGTGTGAATAATCAACCCAAACTAAAACAAANGACAGACAACAGTGACAACAACAAAACCTCACTAAACTTGAATCAACCTGATAGTCCAACCCCTAGACTTGGAGTGCATGCTGGGAACATCTGAGAGGTGGACATGTAAATTGATGCTGTTCCCACCAACTTGGCAGCCACTGAAGCACATCCATAGGTAAAAAACCAACCTTCTTTAGGGGATACCTCTTTCCCTTTGGCATGCCCCGACTGTTGTACAACAGTGCTACAACAGACATTTGATAGACTGCCTGGCATTTTATTTAGTACTCAGATAAAGTACCGCAGAGACCACATTCTACTAAAGCCTTTGAGACTGTCTCCCACGGACTGTATCTTGCTTTTCATCAGAGCCCTCATGATGATGTGAAATAAATTTTTTTCTTATAAGGTACACTGCAGAATGTTCCTGAAAATAGCTGAAAAGAGGAGAGTCATAAATGGAAACAGAGGCCTAAATTATTAAAACCAAGTTGTATTGATCACTGTCTATTTCAAAGTTTCTTTCTATAGGCCAATTATCCTGGTCTAATTTATTTGAAATCATGTTGAAGGAAACACCTGCACCCATTTTTAGCCCATGCCTCTAAGCCTCATAGTAGGTGACTTGGTATGCTTTTAAATAAGTAAGTCAAGAGCTGTATTTACAAATAAATATTACTGATAAAAAGCACTCATTTCCAATGGCTAGATGCTTGTGCCAAAATGCTGCTCATGCTAAAAGTTCTATCTGAAACTGGTCTTCAGTTACTTTCTAAGCAAATTACTGTGTCACAGAACATAAAGTACCTTTATTCTGTCACTTTTCACTTTTTTGAAACAGTTTTACCAAGCTAGACCACCTGGTTTTCTCCCCAGACTCTGACACGAACGACTTCAGTCCTTTCAGAAAGTCTAGTAAATCTTCAGAGTCCAGAGTCTACAAAGCAGAGGGTCCTGCCACAGGATGTGCAAGCTNTCAAGTCAGTCTCGGAAAAGAAGTATCAAAAAAACGACCTGGGTGATTATATTCCTGGAACAGGCGTACAAGCTGCTTGCAGAATTATTTTGAAAGCAGGAACACTCNACTACAGAAGTGCTGCTATGCTTAAAACTAACTTTATTGGCTAACCAGACCTTGCAGCATTGATGGCACTAAGTAAACACGACCCCAGGAAAAGTGCCACTGTGTGCTTTCAATAGGGACATGCCATGGACAGTCCTTTCCTGAGAGCTAAGGCATACAGTAGTGGCAGACTGACAGTGAGGATTTTAAAAGTAAGAAGNTCAAATGACACCATTGCCAGCAAAGCACCGTGTCTTCGATGTTGGAAACTGTGGCAACGAGTTAAAATGTCAAGTCCTCTTTTTCAGACAAAAGCTCAAAGGGGACCAGTTCTGTCACTGATGAGCTGTACTGTAAGGGCAACAGTTTATCGAGTTTTGTCAGTCTTCAAGCCTTTTCTGAAGGGCATGCCTCCTAATAACCTTCATTAACTTCTGTTTGGTTGCCTAAGAGTTGTCTCTTATCCAAAAAAAGTTTAACACAGTCTCAAAAGAGATTGTGTTTATTTAAGCTTGTTGGAAAAACATTCCTATCATTTCAAGAATGACTAAATATTTTTCATTCCCATAGTTCGCATTCCAGACTATGTTTTCCTGCCTCTGTTGATTACATGAAAATTAGCAGGCCAGGTCTGATCTATTAGATGCAATTATTATCTTCCTGAGAAAACCACGAGGCTCCTTAGCAATAATACCCTTTAAGGTAGGGGAGGTGGACAGCAGGGGCAGAGCCCATCCCTGCATGCTGCTTCAGCCAGGAAACATCCAACTGCCACAACTGCCAGATCTGGGAACCCAGAGGCAGAGCCTGAGCATCAGCTCTGAATAACTGTGAAGGATTCAGGCACTGGGCAATTGAAGAGTGTAAGGACCACCGTCATTTGTATTTGCAAAGTTCTGGTCACCCTGGGAGTGTCACTCAAATCAAGTGCAAAGTGAAAGGCACAAACCTGCAGAAATGGAGCAGCAGTGGCTGCCTTGGCTGTGAGCAAGGACAGATAAGCATTTCTTCCCAGCTCAATGACTTCTGCACATGTTGGCTCCCACCTGTTCAGCTACTATCNTATGTGGGAGATGTAACAACTCTAAAGAGCCACTCATGGAATGTGCATGATACATCTATGTATAGCTGGGAAAATCATAAAATCTTGACAGTCATACTTAGTCAAGGTGGGGGGTGTCTTTTACATCCCTTTCATCTATATTTGAATTACTATTTTAAATATCTCAAGGTATTTCAAATGATCAGAGAAAAACCAAAAATACCAAAAAAATTCATGACTGAAATGTTCTGGCGCTTAGGTTCAAGACCTAGGCTAACACACAGTCATGTGGCATCCAACATATGACCTTATTTGGACAAGCAGAAAATAGACTGTGTTATATTTTAATTTCCATTTATGGAATATATTTCCAGGACATTCAGAGTTAAAAGATGAAACAGCATGCCTAACAGTCCTGAGGCTATTACGAGTATTTTATTATTCTTGGCTTACTAATAATAGCAGCATATATGGCACCAAGGCACTACCACCCATAACTGAGTTCTGATCTCTGTAATGCAGCAGACTGTTAATAACATGTGACCCTGTGGCATCTCTGACTTCACTGCCCTTCTGGGGGGGTCAGCCAAACTATCCTTGACTCCCCACTACTGAAGCAGTAGCTTAATCATTTGAGATCCTGTGCAGTAAGGAACATTATGGGTAAGGCGGGGTTGGAAACATTTTTTCTTGTTTCAAGGAATTCCCACCCAGATATGTGCCTGGTACAGAATTTTCTGGCAGGCCAGTTGAAATCTCACTTGAAGGGCAGCTTGACTCAAACTGTATCGTCAACATTCATGAGAACGAATTATGCTACTCTTAAAAACAGTGAAGACCGATGTTAAGGAAGACAGTGAATCTGACAGCTCACAGACCTCCAGTGAGTTGGAGGAGCACAGCGTGAGATTTCTGATGTTGAGGTGAAGTGGCTGGTTAACCCCATACAGGTAAAGACATGCCTGATGTCTGAACCTCACAGTGTCCCAGGCAGAACCAGGAACCCCNAAGTAAGTAAGACATCCAAGAAAGCCAGGTGGTAGGGGTAAAATAGTTGATTTTCTGGCTCAATCACATTCCATCTTAAATCTAGAGAATTGTGTGTGTGTGTGTGTGTGTGTGTGTGTAGGGAACCCACACAGTGGATTTCTTATTCCTCTGCTATAAAAGTTTATTTAAGTCCAGGCGAATGGAATTACAAGGTCTGCCTTATACCCAGCAGAATGCGTGCTAACAGCTAACAAACAACACTGCTTTAACTTAGTGCAGGAAAAGTTACAAAAATACTGAAACAGAATAATAAGATGGACCCTCATGCACTCAACTCTGAAAACCTACAAAGAAGTCTTGAACTCCCTGGTCTAGGACAAAAAACTGGATTTTGCTTTGGTTTCAGAGAAACATAAAAAATGGAGAGGAAAGTCAGTTCACCCAACTCCAAGCACCAAGTTCACTCACTGGCAACTGNACCATCACTCTGAATGCCACCCTTTACAGTGTGACCTACGTTTTCAGTTCTTGGAAAGTGATGTACTCTGGAGTTGGCTCCAAATCTTCAAGGTCGTCAGAATTATCAGCTCTTCCCCAGAGGAAGCTCTGCAT
>LZPO01087235.1:22168-34017 GCA_001675575.1 Neotoma lepida | reverse complement strand
ATAGTATTGAGGAGAAAATTACCAAGTTATGAGAAACACCTAATTGTGGCAAAAAAATATCATTCTTGCTTGTGTAAATAAGTGAGTAACAATACAGTGGGGCATTTACACATGCACGCTGTGTGCTCTGAAAGCAGTATGTATTAAACAGGACAGTTGGCCTAAGCCTGGGGAAACCTTAGCAAAACTTTGAAATTCCAGTCTTGAGGAGCTTAACCAGGAAAGAACTACTTCAGATTACACACCAGTCATGGAAGGCCTAAGGGGCTACCTCTGCGATGGCGCCAAGAGCAGTGTGCTTGGTCTAACTCCCAGCATGAAAAGGGAAGCTGGCGGTCCATTCCACCTGGAGATATAGGCCCACTGATGTCTCCGCACCCTGACCTCAAAATGTGTTTCAAATACAAGCATCCCAAAGTTGTTCTTCCTTCAGCTGGTCAGGGGTCCAGATAGCGGTTCAGGCTCTGGCTAAGGTGACCCCTTCTTATTAGGCCATTTCTCAGATAAGAAGACTCGGACTCAAGGGAATTATTGGGTTTGCTACTCCATTCTTAATATCCTTCCTGCCTGCCTATGCTCATTTTTTATTCATCTGAAAAGTTTTTAAGCATCTACTTACATGCAGTCACCACTTAATAATTCAAAAGAATATAGGAAATTCCTTGCCTGCCAAGTATGTAGCCTCTTTCTGGGGGTGCAATATATGGTCTGAGGAAGTGTAGGTACAAAGTCCAGAGCCTGAGCTTTGAGGACACAGTGCTGCTATTTGCCTGTGTACATCCCAAAGCAAGATACAGAACCTCTGAGCTGTGAGTTCTGTGACAGTATAGCACCTGGGCTAAGGATCTTGCAGGATGAGATGAGGTGATGCTCTCACTGTACTCAGGCCTGGCACACGGTGAGTGANCAAGCAATGTTTGTTATTAAGGACTGCAAGTAAGATGTCACTTATCCCGTTGTCCTTTCCACTTTAAATTTTAGATTAAAAAATATGACAGGTTTTTCATATATATACCTAAATTGCAAACCTCATATTTATTCCATGCATTTCTACCCTAGCTCTTTTTGAGTGAAATGAAAACTAATGGGACTAGCTGGGCATGGTGCCATNNATCTTTAATCTCAGCACTGTGGAGGCAGAGGCAGGCGGATTTCTGAGTTTGAGGCCAGCCTGGTCTACAGAGCATGTTCTAGGACAGTCGGGGCTACACAGAGAAACCCTGTCTCCACAAAAAAAACCAAAACAAACAAACAAAAAAACCCAAACCGAACAAGACTGATGAACAGGAGGGAGGAGATGTAGAGAAAAGCCAGCAGAGCAAAACAGGAGGATTCAATCCGTTCCAAGCCTACAGTCTGAAATGGCTTAGGCTTATCTGTACACCCGAATGGGGTGTTGACAATGACTCCGTAAGACTACATTTCGAGAGTACTTAAGTGACAACTTAAAAAAGCACTTAAGTACTTCTGAATCAAGTTAGCTGTCAAGTGACAGCCTTGTCTTCAAGGGCTCCCAGATTCGTGCTCCAGTCCTCTGGGAGTAGCCAGTCATATTATGCTGTCACTTGGAAGGTAAGTATCCTTAGTAACAATGGCAGCCCCAAGGTTCTCTCTCTCGGGAGGTCCTAACACGATATATTTGGTGGTTTGTGAATTGTTTTGGAAACATTCAAAACCACAATGCCTGTGTGGGGTTGATCTTCTAATTTCACATTCGGAGTACCCTGAGACAAAGCTACAGAGAGGATCAACACTCATTAGGCAAGTGTGTGTGCAGGAGTTTACTACAGGTCTGAAGCTCATACACAACCAGGAGTTCTGTTTGTAAATGATTCTGGCTGATGGCTCATTTCTTACTCCAGTGACATCTTGGGATTTTTTTTTTCTTATTTCATACCATTCTTTTGCTATTCTGAAATCACTCGACATTAACAATACTATGGAATGGCTACTGAGAAAAATGTTTTCAAATGGTTGCATAGATTTTTCTTGCACTCTATACAATAAGACCCTCTCAGCTTGTATGATTTTTTAAAAAAGTACTTAGTAATGCTTATTATTTATCAGTAACTTTTCAGTATCAGTCTCTGAATTTTGATTCTGTATGAAAAGAAAATCATTCTGCCTTTATTACGTCTTATAGTGACAATCACAGAGAACCAATACCATCCTAGACTAGGCTTGCTTTTTGGCTCAGGCGACAAACAAAAAAGAAATACTAGCCGATGAGTTCTCCGAGGACTAGAAAATGCAATCTATCGGGGCGGTGGTGGCACATGCCTTTAATCCCAGCACTCGGGAGGCAGAGGCAGGCGGATCTCTGTGAGTTCGAGGCTAGCCTGGGCTACAGAGTGAGTTCCAGGAAAAGCGCAAAGCTACACAGAGAAACCCTGTCTCGAAAAACCAAAAAAACAAACAAACAAACAAACAAACAAACAAACAAAATGCAATCTTCTGAAGGGACCAGCAGGAGCCGAGGGGTGAACTAACAGAAACACTGTGTCATCAAGGCTGAGAGGGCCACCGAGACAGAAGGCTGCCAAGGCAATTCTGAAGGTGTCTCAAGGGCACCCTCCCCTGAGTTCTAGGAACCAGGGTGGACGGTCAATGGGTGATCACACCCCAAATGCTTATAGAAATTTCCTGAACTGCAAACAATCTCCTATCCTGCCACGTCACTCCAGTCTCTCCCTGACAAGGGGCCAGAAGCCAGTAGGGAATGAAGATTCATAAAGGGGAAACACCGGGTACAAGGACAGCAGGAAAAGCTAAATAAAATTAGAGCTCAACTATGCCACGTGGTGGCAACTTATTTAAGTCTCTCTGAGCCTTTATTTGCTCATCTCTAAAACGGGACANTAAGGCCTTCAGCACAGTGCCCATTACAAAGGATACACAAAGTTGGGTGCAAATGGCAAGTTCATACCTCACAACACTTCAACGTAGACATGCCTTCTCTCTTTCCTGGTTTAATTGAAAATTCAGCCTAAGTGTGCTCTGTGAGGTATCTCTTCTTACCTTGGCTTCTCTAGGCTGCAGGAGGTTCTCCATTAAGCTCTTGGTATTAATGGCTCACTCACACTGTAACTCTTTTCTTAAGCTGTCAAGAATTAGGTCACAACTCTATGCAGATGCCACAGAACCCAAACACAAAGTGACGCAACTAACAGTGGCTACTTGGACACCTCTATGAGCTCTGTCTCTTATACACATCTAGATGTGTATAAGAGACAGCAAAAACACAGACACACATGCATACATGTATTACAACACACACACACACACACACACACACACACACGCACACACACACACGCACACTCCCACCCCAGTTCAGTAACAAACTCTAAAAGCTTCATTTTGTTCATTTTGAACTTAGGTAGCAATAGTTGAGGTTAAAAGGTTGGTTTTTTTACTGAACTATGTGATTGTTATTATTATTATTATTATTTTGCTTATTTTATCATCCACACACTGGGACTTAAATATTCCATGTTGACAACAGACTGTCCATCATGCTTAGGGTCGGGCACTGCCACCCTACCCCCATCAGCAAGGCACTCTTGCCAAGTCCACCAGAGAACAAGACAGCTTTCCGCATGCTCCCCTTTGCAACTCCACGATGCTGCCTTTAGGGTTGGAAAGGAGTGTGTGAGGGGGTGGTGAGTTCCACGAAATCCGCCATCTGGAAGCTATAAAGTCTTGGAGGGTGGTGGCTGTACTCTGTGTAGGGAACAGTGAGGGGACTGGTGATGTCAACAGTACAAGGGTCCTCCAGCTTCTATTTCTTTTACATGGTCTTTAAGGTCTTACGTAAGTCTGATCCCTCTGAGGCTAGCTCAACGCCATTCACCAAACTGAAGTCTTAATGTCCAACAAGTCAGGTGCTAGCAAAGGATTTCTTGATAATACATGTCATAGGCCGAGGGGAAAACCAATTACTATTATTCTGCTAAATGAACATGGCAATCAAATAACTTCTGATGACATAATGCTGTACCCATAGATCTGTGCATCAGGCAACCCTCNTCAGAGAAGCTGCTTCTTGTGGTAGATGGCAATTAATACACACAACTGGTCCATAAAAAAAAAAATCCTTCCTACTAAAAAAGACCTTAATTAGATCATTTTCTGGAAGAAAGCCTGCCCATTTCTTATTACATGCTTTACAAATTCTACAGGGATCCATCTTCAACGTGGATTTTGGTCTATATTCATNCATTTTACTATGCAAAAAGCTTCTTAAGCATGAATTGCCTATTGGCTCTGTCAGAATAAAAAAAAAAATTCAATCATCTCACGTCTGTGAAGACTGATGTGAGTGAGTTAAGAATGTATGCAAAGTGTCTTCTCAGGGTCCAGGAAGTGAACTTAATCGCAGCTGGCTCAGAGAAATGAACCTAGCATGCCTCAGCTGCTCTCTACAGAGCAGGAAAAGACGCAGTAAATGTGGGGAACCAGGTCATAAGGCAAAGAATTAGAGGAACCGGAAGCCACGGTCATCTCACCCTTAGCTGTAGAGGGAGCAGGGTGCTCAGAATGAGGCACCAGTCAGTGTGAATTGCCATTGAGAGTTCTGGGATTTTCTTCTGGCCTTCAGCATTCTTGGGCTATGAAGTATCCCAAGTTGAACATGCTATGCCTGAGTTAGGGCTCTAACTTCTGATTTTATTTCCTTGTCTTGACCTTTGGGTATTAAGTAGGCTTGCAGCGAACTCAATCAGAATGTATGCATCCTTGCACTGTGTAACGTGTTCAGGCAAGCACATGTGCCATGGTAAAGTAAAGCCCATGCTATTCTCATTTTAGATTTGCAACACTTTCCCCTAATGACGAATTTGGGTTGTATAATAAATTTGTCTGCAACTGGTAACAGCTCGAAGCAGACATTATGCCTGAGGAAATAAAAGGGAAAACAAGACCATACTAGCAGAAGCTTCCTCGACAGGAGACGCTGTGCCAGACACTCATTAGAATTGCAAGGTTTACCTTCACACACAGGGCAACACTCGCCAGGCACTTTCACGGGGTGCATGCAGCTCTGCCCACAGGCCGTGGCCACGCAGTGAGGTTCTCCATTGATGCATTGGCAGAAGGTGCAGTCGTCTTCCCGCCACCGGTCCCCATGGGCGCGGATCTGGCCATTAGCGTAGCAGCCAGCCGGGTTGTTATAAGGATAGATGGGATCTACAGCAAAACATGAGTTCAGGATGAGATTGAGCCTTCCAAACCTGACCTCCGCCTGCACCTGGAGACAGTTTCCTCCAGGTTCCACCCCTGAATGCTATTCCAACTGTGATGAGGACTAACAGGAAGGGGCACCTGGGATTACATCCAAAGGCAGCAGTCATAATGGANTTATCTCTTCTCATCCTGACACTACTGTTAGGAGGAATGTGACCTAAAAACAGGTATGCAGGTGTCATCACTCCTAAGACTGGCAAGACATGGGGATAGAGACAAGCTTTGGTAGTCAGAAAAGACAGGTCCATTTTAGGCTCCGAGAAAGTCTTTTGAGCTGCTGAATTAAATATTTTTTACACCTCAATTTCACCACCTGGGAAAGGAGNAAGAGCAATGTCCACTGAACTCAAAATGATAACTGTTACTTCTGGGACTAGNGAACTGACTGTGGTGGTGCCCACAGGCCAAAGAGGACACTGGGAAGGAGCACAGTAGGTCTTCAATGCAGCCTTCTGCACAGCAAGGCTTGTTTGGACATCCCATGGGTCACGGATAGCTTCCTGGAGGAGGACTGAATTCACACCATTTTCCTTCCCGTAATCTGGGCAGCTAAGTAACAGACAAGGTTGGAAGACAGAATGAGAGAAGACTACCATAAAAAGAAATATTCTGAAATGACGGACAAGAACATAAAAATAACAGATGCAAAAATAGCCCCAAGTATCTCTGTAAGGAGAACCATCGGTAAATTACTCCATTTTCTTTACTAAAAATACATAAAAACTGGCGTCAAGGAATCAGATGAGAGAGCCCAGGTTTAGGGGTTAGTGCTGATTCTAATGAGGCAGAGGGCATAAAAACAAAAGTTAGATGGAAGTGGTCTACAGACCTCAGGCACTTAGGACTTTCTCAAGTCCTTTATAAAAACTATTACAGTGCATANTTCATTCCGCTTTGAGCTTGGATCTGAGTTCTAGGAAGTGAGAGGTGATCAGATGTATGCACAGGCAGCTCACCGGGACTATTAACACAGAGGCTCCTATCTGACTTTTACAACACCAACTGTGATGTAGTTTCTGATTCTCCTGCGAACTAGGGTTGGCTAGAGAGCAATGAATNGGGAAAGTTAAAAAGTTTGAGGTGATTTTCTTTTTTCAAAGCCTNAGTGACACATAAAAAGTGCACTACTTTTCTCCTGTCTTGACTAAAANATTTTCCAAGCAAGGAAAGGCCTCATTATTATGAACAACTGCTCAGGGTTAGGAACAGGGTTGCCCTATATTAGATATTTCAGGTCTTCAATACTGTACAATAAATAAAGCACAAAGGGATTTTAAGGGAAAAAGTGTAGAACTGAACAGGCCACTGTGCCCTGTGCTTTGTGAGCAGAGGGCAGATAGACTTTGCACTAAAGATTTGCGACCCCGTCAGGACAACAAGGGTCATGTGACCATCGCTCAGGACACTGTGTGTCAGATGATGCTGTAGGCTCTTTAAGGCCCTGGACCATTGTTCTTGGCTTCCATGCAAACTCAGGTGATCGGTGGTTTTTCTGAACTTCAGTTTCCTGATCCTTAAGGGGGCAGGGTGGAGTGGATAAGAATCGGGGTACCATTCTGAAATTTCACTACTTATGACAAGCAGAAATGGGAGGGGTCTGCAGGAGGAACATGCAAATACTACTGCTTGAACAAGAGAGGAATACAGAATCAACCGGTCCCTAAAAGTCACACCTGATGCATGCCTGGGCCTGAAGCTGCTTCCGCAGCCACACCAAATCTACAACCTGACTAACTAGCACACCTTTTCCGAGGAGAAATGGCAGCAGGGTCCTGGTTCTGAGCTGACTGCCAGAGACTGCTGGTGACAGGCCAAACTAACTCTAGCTGAGCAATCCAAGGACAGCAGATGACCATTTCTAATGCTAAGGTGTAGACATGTTGGTCTTAGAACTTACTAAGTCACCACTACAGGTGCAGGGCAGGAACAGGAAGCAACCCGGAAATCACGTCAGCTGGTAGAACCTGTGATCACGGACTGTGCCCCAAATGGAGCTTTCCTCAGGGAAATATTTCCACATATTCTACTAGGCACTATCAACGTCTTAAAAGACAGACAATGGTACCATTACAAGGGGACTTAAATTTCCTCCGAATTCCATCGCTTTTGAAATAAAACCTCTGAACCATTCAGTTCCCGGGGAGCTATCCCCTACCTTCACACACAGGGCAGCACTCCCCTTCAGGCACATAGTATCTTTCGCAGTTCAGCTCCCCACACTGAGCAGTGAAGCAGATGGAGACGCCCCCTTGGCATCGACAGAATCGACAGTTGTCCATTCGAAACATGTCTCCGTCGTAATACTCCACGCTGTTGAACACGCAGGCTGGCTTAGTTTCTGCAAAGAGACAAAACAATCAAGGCACGTGGAAGGGGGCATATCTCATGGGGCCCCACCCATANACAAAGAAATCCACGTAACTAAGGGATGCTAAGGGGGGGAGAAATAATCCTACCTGGGTTATACAATGCTGAGTGGTCAGCTCTGAACTCAAATACGTACAAGTAACACTAGATGGACTGAATATTTATATATTTAGGCACACACACATGCTCTCCTCTCTCTCAAAAGAGGTCATGATTTCAAGAGGAACAAGGTGGGAGTGGGGAGATACTCAGGAGGGGTTTGAAGGAAGAATGGAAAGGGAGGAAATGATGTAATCATTTTAATAAAAGAAACAACTAAACAAGGCATATTTGAGGTCATTTTTGAGTGGTGTCTTTGTATGTTTTGAAACAGCCTCTAGAACGTTCTGTCAGCAGGAAGTTATAATTGGATGGAAATGCACTAAACTGAACTTAACCCTCACAGAGGGACTAGTACGCAGTTAAAACAAAACACACAGTTATCCCATCCACACAGAGGAACTGAAATGCTCCTTGGCAAGATCTCTCCTGACTTCCTCCATCCCAATACAGGTAACCCTCTAAGACCGTGACACTCACTTGTATGTGAGACTGTGGTTTACTAATTCTCTATCTTTGAACAGGGATCCTGTTCTCACACTGGCTTTTGTTCTGCTTACAAAGATTTAGTTAGGCCCATTCTCTCCTCAGCTCTTTGTTTCTCTCCTTGGTTTAATAATCAATAATTATTAGTGCTTGGCCATTAACACCCATTACCTCATTTAATCTCAATACAAAGGTATGATGCAGGTATTATCATGAGGTTAGAAGCAAGGGAATTCTAGATAATTTGTCTCAAAAATACATATTTAGCAAATCGCAGAACTAAAAACCATAGTCCTTGAACTGAGAGCTCATATTCTACATTCCATCCCATGGTTATTTCTACTAAGGAGTTAATAGTTTCAAAACTCTCAGTATGAGACCAGTGAGTTTTTGCTGAAAACTGATACCAACCAGACAAAAGACACCACCAGAAAATAAAACTACAGATCAGTATCTTCTGTGAATCGAGACAAACATTCTCAAAGATGCTACTACCGGGCCACATTTTACGGCATATAAAAGGGGTTGAATACTATGACTNATTGGTATTTATTACATAATGCAAAGCTGGTTCAATTAATCAAAAACAAGTTCATTTGAATAGGACATGCCAGCTGAATAAAGGACAAGAACTATTGCATTTTCTCATATTTTGCAGAATAAACATCTGGAGGGACCCAAAACTCTTCCATTATAAAAACACGCAATAAGGGTCAGGAGGGGACTTTGTTAACTTGATAAATAGCATTGTTATGAGTTGGATACGAAGTGTATTCTCAGTCCCACTATCACCCAGGGACTGTGTGGTGAAGATTCGGCTACTGAGATACACATGGCTTGTAAGGACATGAACTTTATCAACTGGTTAATCCATTAAGCTCATAGCTGAATAGATTATTAGTGGAACCTTGCTGGAGAAACTTGGGCATGCCTTTAAAGGGTACATCTTGTCCCTGGAACCTTCCTCTCTCTCTTTGTTCTTTGGCTGCTTATACCCTTTCTGTCATGATGCTACTGTCTTGCCATAGCCCTAAGAATAATAGGCCAGGCAACAATGAACCTGGAACCATGAGCCAAAATAAATCTTTTCTTTTTAAGTTGTATTTCTTAATTATTTTTTTTATCACAGTGGGAAAAAAGCTAATGCAAGAATCTACAAGGACTCACAGATAACATCATACTTAGCAATGTTCAAAGATTAAACTTTCCTCCCCTAAGACCAAGAAAAAAGACAATGATGTCTGTTCTTAGAACATCAGTTTAACATTATAATGCCAAGATAATTAGGGAAAGGAAGTAAGTAAAAGGCATCCAGAGTGGAAAGGAAGAAATAAGTCTCTCTCTAGAAGCACACGCCATGATCTTGAATAAAAACCAAACCAAACCAAAACTAAAAAATTCACTGAAAATCTATCAGACATTCTAAACAACTTCAGCAAGGTTACAGGGTACAAACTGCAGTATAAGAAAATTGGATTTCTATACACTACCAATAAACACTCAAAATAGAAATTTAAAAAATCCCATTTTCCAATAGAATCAGAAAGAATAAAATACTTACAAAAATTTTAAGTAGACACAGACTGAAAATATTGTTAAGATGAAAATATTCCCCAAATTAATCTAATACTCAGTGCAACCCCAATCAAAATTCTAGCTCATTCTTTTGTCTAAACTGACACTCTGGTCATAAAACTCACATGGAAATGTAAGGGATTAAGAATTGACAAAATAGGGGCTGGAGAGGTGGCTCAGTGGTTAAGAGCACTGGCTGCTCTTCCAGAGGCCAAGTTCAATTCCCAGCAACCACATGGTGGCTCACAACCATCCTTAATAAAATGTGGTTCCCTCTTCTGGCCTGCAGGCATACATGCAGACAGAACATTGTATACATAATAAATAAATAAACAAACAAACAAACAAATAAATAAATAAATCTTTTTTAAAAAGTTGACAAAATCAATCTTTAAAAGAAGAACAAAGTCAGACACTTCACACTGCCTGATTTCCAAGCATGACCCCATGCTANAGTGACCAAAACAGTGTGGTGCTGGTGTATGGACAAGACAGGACACTTCCAGAATTTAGAATTCAGAAATAAACTGTCTGTATGACCGTTTTTTGACAACAGTGCCAGGACAATTTGATGAGGAAGGAAAAAAAAAAATGGTGCAGAGACAACTACATACCCACTTGCTAAAGAATGGAACCCAATCTCCTACATCAGTAACAGTGTATTAAATGAGTCACTGTGAGAATGAGTATTCTTTCCAGACTTCAACATCATGTCAACTGTGAAGGGACACTAGCCTGCTTGAGCATGTGGCTCTGGGCAGGCCCTGCCCTTCTCCCCTATTCCCTCTACCTTGCTAAAAAACCATTAGACTACATTCCTAAAGCTAGCCACCAAGGTCTATTCCCTTATTTGGCCACTTCCTCCTCCTGAGGCTGACTGCCAAAGTCCAGCAATCAAAAGGCCCCTTTGGCTCACCNGATTAACTTGCCCAATTAAAATTAAGCATCTCATCCTNTCACAGGGTTTCCCCCTTTACCCTTATAAACCGCCATTTGCCTATGTGCCATGTCTGTCTCCTCCCTTTGCCTTGTTCCCTTCCCCTTCTCCCTCACCCCTCTCTCCTTTACCACCGCATCCTACCCCATTCTAACACAGACCCCCCCCTCTTTCTCTTCTTAAAATGACACCTGCAAGGTCACTTGCTGCTGTTTTTCTGCCCGAGTCAGGAAGCAGCCCCTTTAACTTTTCTTCCCTGCTTAATAAAGGATCTCTCTGTGGAAACAGGTGTTTGGGTGTGGTTTGTGCCTAATTCGGGGTTGAAAAGGAGCCCATGCTGTGCGGGGGTCCCCTTCAACATCCATTCACACTGAAAAAAAAAAGTAAGCCAACCAATATAAATTATTTAGCTTAGTTAATTAACCATATTTACCATAGGGGTGAAGCCACAAATCTCAGGGCAGGGCTGGAACAAGGAAGCAATGAAAACTGGTCATGCACAGAGCTGCTGCAGGACTTGTTCTTACAGTGAGGTGTGTAGAAGCTTACATGGAAAAGACTTGACTGACAGGAGAATGGGGACAGTTAGTCAACCAGCTAAAGCACAGACAGGGATGAGGGGCGGGGGTCAAGTTTAAGAGAGATGGAGAGTCTCCAAACTTAAGAGTCCAGAAAACAACCTTTAGGGTATGGTATGCCTTTCTGGGTACAAACAANAGAAAACCAATCAGCAAAATGAAGTCTTGATGTTTGATGTTGAAATTGATTAGTAAGAACTTTCCAAACAAGTGTATGATGAGAAAGTTACTGGTGGTCCTGGAGGAGCAATGCCCAATCACTTCTTCCCCTGTTGAGGATGGATGGGGACCTTAAGAGTGATGAATAGCTGGCCACTCCCCTCTCCTGGAACAGAAACAGGACCAAGGTGGACTTTGCACTCCTCGGTATGCAAGTGTCTTTCAGTGACTGCTCCATGTGCTTTGTGTTGGGCAATATTTATTTCTATAGTCTGTGAGCCTCTCTTCCACCTAACATCCCACAGTTCTTGAAAGAGAGAGCTGTACTATATAGACTGCTGGAGGCCTCTAGTTCTGATTGACCGAAGGTGACCGGTAAGTATCAAAGGGAAATGTTGAAACAC
>LZPO01087235.1:6805-18486 GCA_001675575.1 Neotoma lepida | reverse complement strand
GATTTAACAGACAAAACCCACTGGCTGGGTGGTAACAGGAGTAACTTCAAAGGGATTTAAGCACATGGAACTTTCCCCACATCTTCCCTTGTAGGTTTCTATTTATAAAATCTGTGTATCAGGATGCCTTCCTGTCTCCATCCTCCACCACTGCCACGCAGAGCGGTGTTCTGTGAGTGTGGGCAGAAAGGGAGCACACAGAATAATAAAGACTATTTACACTTGATGCATAATTACTACTACTCATTTCTTTCTAGAGNCGTAGAACTGAGGCCCCCGGTGACCACAAGCCTTCCCCACCAATCCTCATCGGACATCGTTTGAGCTGAGGTTTTTCTTAACCACCCAGCAACACTACCAGTGTTCCTTCAGTGCAGACCAAAGCAACAAAACACATGACCACGTGACTGGAAAATACAAGGTCACAATTCGAGTAGGATTCAGCTTTAGGAGGACCTCTTTGTGTGTGTGTGAGCGTGTGTGTGGGAGTGTGTGTGTGTGTGCGCGCGCGTGCGTGTGGGACTCTGAGAGTGGGAAAGAGACCTCCCAAAGCCTGGATTCTCACAGGCAGTTGTCATTGCCAGGTTCTGTGTGTGCAATGTATTTTGTGACAGCTGCTTAACAGTCCCTACTTTTGCCCATGCACTGACAGTGGTCTATGCAATTATGTTGTTCTGTTTTTCCTGAAAATTCCAACAGAGAAGCATGGTTCAGGCTTTTCTACTCTGCCAACGTCTAGATTTAATAAACATCAAGTTGCCGGATACCAAGCTGTCCTGTGAAGGATGAAGGTAAGAGGCAGGTTCTGTTGAGGGAATCCTACGACATGGGAGCCCTTGNTCTAAAGCCAGGAGGGCCAAGTCTAAAGCTGGCCGATNCTGATCCCAAACACTGATCTAAGATGTTCTCTAACTAGGGAAACACTGGCCTAGAAGAACGAGGTCTTTTCTCCCACGTGGTTTGAGTGAGATTATCTCTGGACAGCAATGGGGACAGGACACTGGATGACAGAAAGTATGTAACGGGCTCTATGATTTCCCCTGCAATTCCCAAACTGAACTCTNGACACATCATATCTTATGAATCTGCTACTGAATCTGTGACATTCTCTGTGACAGTATGATGCATCCCTCTCTACCTTTCTTAGCTGCGCAGTCCCCTCTCTGAGTGACCTTCAGCATGTCCCTAAGCATGCTCCCTGCTCTAACTGGCAGAAAGAGCTAGGCTGGCCCTCCCTCCTCCTCCTGCTACACAAATGTACACTCTCTGAGAACAAGAGAAACCCCACGTACCATTAACACATTCAAAGACATCACAGCACTTTCCAGGTGTCCCATCTCCACGAGAGACTATGCGGGGAGTGGATCCCACCTCACAAACGGGAAAACCACATAAGCCAGAGAGACACTCGCATCTGAAACCAAAGAAAAGGGAAGGAAAACCCCATGAATAAATAACAACACAGAAGTCGGGAGACCCCCAAACAAAGTGGCAAGTACCTGGGCTACATGACACAACCTGGTCATCTGGTACAATAAAGGAATGAGGGGGAGGGTTCCATTTAGTAGTCACTTTCCAAACAACTCTAGCTCATGTCCTATTTATACAGCCCCATTTTAACTTGGACCATCTTGGGAGACACATTTGACCTCAGTCTTAGTTAACCAGGTTGGTATTCACTGTAACATTGTCAGATGATGTAGGGCCATTTCTACATACACACTCATTATGTCGGCCAGGGATGCTCACAAGGAATGAGTGTTCCCTCCATTAAGCAGCCCCAGGCTACAGCCTTGTTTCCAGTGATGGGTAGACATTCTCTAGAGGTTTTTCTTTCTTCCCCTCCCAACAANTAAGTTATTGGCTTTCCAGTCATTCCTTGTCAGTACGATCATTTCTAGGAGCACAGTCATCTTGGGCAATATTTAATTTATGTTTGCATGCTGTATATACATCAGACCNAAGACTGAAGTCTCTATATGCAGTGGGGTATGAGGTGTAGGCAAATGGACTTTGTGACAGCTGTCTCGGAAGTAGAAGGTTTTCATTTTTTGAATTCTAAGCTATCGTACGTGTATGTATCTCTGCATGCAGGGATGAGATAATGCATGACCTATAAGCTCTGGTCACTCTTGACTTTAATTCTGCTGTGAAATCAGCAGAGAGCCAATAAACAGAGGTAAGTGAAGAAAACAAGAGAGACCAAACTGGCTTCTCAGATGCAACAAAATAAGATACTGGAGATGAGATGCTTGGGCAGCTGGGTACCAGCATACAAATGTAGTAATGGGAGGTAGCTGCTAGCCTCTGGTCCTGAGGACTCCACCNGGAGCAGAATATGGGTCAAATAGTAGAAAGAGCGATGGAGTGAGATGCCAGGTTGAAAGAAGTAAATAAAGGCACCCTTAAGAGAGAGATGCTGGAAGGAAATGTGTGGGTTCTCATGTAAAGTGGGGGTGTTGTTTGACCAGGGGAGGGGGCATTCACATCAAGAATTATTAACAGACTCATTAATTCTGTTTTTNCCCCTTTCCTGCTTAAGTGATTGGTTTGTTCTCCTATTATTTGAATCTTCAAGAAATTAAAATATGCTTATAGTCCTCCAGTATCTCAATAATCAGGCCCAGAATTTCAATGACNTTTACAATTAGCCGTAGAACTGAAGAAACGGAAACAAAGTTAAAGTNTGCACCAAAGACCATTAAAAGCCACTNGAAAGATGTGAATGAAACACAGCTCCTGCCACTCCTCCTTTGGTTTTTCCACACGTGATGACGGTTAGATTCCTGGGAGAGCAGGAATGAAAACCACATTAAGGTTTTACTGCAATCATATTTCTGTCTACAATTTAAGATAAATGCCTGCTTGTTTTGTGTGCGGAGTTTTGTATTCCTGCAGGACAACTACCTTCCAGGGCCGTGTACTGTGAGCTGGCCTTTTAGCATCGAGTACGATAATCTCATAGTCTTTCATGCTCAAGTGCCTAGCCACTACAGTTTTAAGCACGCAGTCATATTGCTATGATCGTACAGTTTGGTATATTGCCTACATTACTGCACTTGACACTCTGTACAACTTAAATTCTTCATCTGGAGGGTCCACACCTGGATCCTAGTGTCTAGATGCAGTTACAACTGACAGCATCCTACAGGAAGAGCTAACTGTTTCTATCACGTCTTCTAAAATCTAGAATCGCATTCTGCCTGCTCACGTATTGCAGAGAATCCCTTTTAAACGCCAAACAGCACATGTATGCCCAAGAAGCCCTTTCCATGGATGCTGTTCTTCCACACTTTAGCACTTTCTGTCTGAACACATGTGTGCACTTCTGTGCTAGACTCGCTGGCTGGACTGTGGGAAATCACGTCACACTGAAAATCATTACTAACGCTGCCCTGTATCTGCCACACTCCACAATGTTCTGGTACCCCTATTATCATCCTTAGAGACCCATATCGGCACCATGAAGATGAACTAAAACTACTCAAAAGTNCTCAGCAACCCACTTAGAAAACGGAGTTCCCTTCCCCCGCTGAATTCCCCCACCCCCGGAACTTTACTACTGAGCCTAAATGGTTGATTGGCAAAGAACCATGGTGTTTGCAAACTGGTATGTTCTTGGATCCTGTCCTCTTACCTGACCCCACCCCTCAGCACATGCCTCCTACCCAGTGCCATCCTCTGACTTCCGACAGATTCCTCTGAACCGAACATCAGCACTTTAATGGATGAACTGGGGAAGGAACTAGAAAAGGTGAACATTTGGGCTAAGGCCTGGTACATCTTATCATCTGCTAGGCTTAGATCATGCAAAACCACGTTTAATTTTTTGGGGGGCGGGGGGCAGGAGGAGGTTAGAAACGGCCCAATAGCAATTTCATACAGTTTAACACAATTCACACGAACATCCCATCCTCTGACAAATCTTCGTTCATTCNGTCAGGTGGTAGNTAACTCATGCAGACCTCCTGGCTGACCCACACCACACAGATGGGGGATATTCCTACTCTCTGGGCTTTCCAATTGAGGAAACAAGACTTTCTTCGGAGTCACCTGGAGGAAGCGCTGAGCTACGGAACAGTGGAAGCAGGCAGACTGTACTCTGTCCTCACTACAGACCTTCTGCCCATTTTTCATCCCCCCCCATCTTCCCTTCCCTCCTACCCCATGCCTGGGTAAGAGCAAGCAAGGCAAAAGAGAAAACAGATGGATTAGGAAACTAACAGGAGACAGATGCTTAAAGAGGTTGATGTCATCACTNACCCCTCCTGTTGCCTGCGCTGTTTTCTCTCACTCCAGCCATGCCCCACCCAGCCCATAGCTTTGTTCCTGTACTCACTTCCACAGCCAACAATCTTCTCCTCATTCCATTTATCAGTGTCTCAGCATAGCACTCATCACCCTGAGGTCCACATACCTTTTCTTTCCAACTCTCTCTCCCAGCATTTCACTTAGGCTACGCTCACTCCCTGCTCCGGGCAAACACTTGCTTTACCGTTTCTGCTGTGCACCCCTCCTGCCTCCTGAGTGGTCTCTGTCTAGCCCATGGGTCCAGCTGCTTTTCAGGCGCCGGCTCCTTTGAACACCTGAACACACTTGTCTGGAGCCCTTCTCTCTCTGNTGGGGTCACACGCTCTTTTTGCGCCTGTTATGTATAGCTGGTATACAAAATGAGACAGAGTTGGAAANAAAGAAAGGATGGATGATATTAGCTAGTCCAGCAAACCAAATGCAACAGCAAGGGAAAACCAGACAGAGATCCTAGATGGTCAACTCAACAAGTCTCCTCCAGACAGGGCGATGTGAGGATACTTTGAGCAGCCAGTCTCTGCTCTAGGAGATGAAAGTCACACACACACAGCATCTACCCTTCTAAAATATAGGTTTCTGTACATTGGTTTTCTATTTGCAAGGTTGTGCAGTCACTACCCNTATATCTTTATGCCAAGCAGAAACCCTGCACCCTACAGCAGCCCCACCGCCCCCATCCCACCCTGCTTTTCCTGCCTCCTGCCTTGGCAACTACAAATATAAGATATACCTCTGTGTGCTCACCTATTCTATGCGGTTCATATAAATGGAATCATAAAACATGAGAGTTAAGGATATTTTTTTAATTTCAAAGAAGCAGTAATCTGTATCTGCAATTTGCCAGGGTAGTGGGGGAGCCTCTAATGTCATCCTCAATATTAAGATAATAATGAATCAAAACGTCATGTTAATAAATTTCTGCATAATGTAATCACAGCTGCAGCCGTGGGGGACTTGGTTAAGAGGGCCTCCGCTCTCCTTTTCCTNGAGTAGGTAATGGATTCAGTTTGGTGGGCATCTTGAGGGCCTGAGTGTAACAGTGAGCAGCACTGAGAAATCACATGAACCCCTAGAGGGCACTCACTTCCTTAGGAGGCTTGCATTGCTGGGTAGCTGGTTAACAGGCAGTGNTTATACATTTCCTCTTNACCTGTATGTCCTTTGCTTCTGGGACTATATACACAGTCCCAGGCAATGCAGAAGCTTCCAGACAGAGCTTACTGGGTGTTTGCAAGCTTGGCCTCTCGTATCTTGTAGCTTCCACACCCCACTGGATGCTCCACTAATTCTCACTCTAGCACCAGTGGCAATTCGCCATTCACTGAATGCAACAGCCAGCTGCATGCCGGAGTTCAGATGCTCACCCATCCCTGCTTCCTCTCATTTAGCCCCTAGTGAAGACCTCGGAGCCCTTAGGACCACATACCCGAGAGGATTTCTCCACGATTAATGTTCCGTCCTCTGACTTTTAACAATACAAGTACCTGCTTCTTCTACTAAATCAAAACCATATTGATTCTCCTGTGAGTTCCTCTTGCGAAGGANGGGACGGCTTATAAAAGAAAAAAAATGAGCAAAAAATCAACCAATAAAAATCTGGAACCAACACTTTCTATATCCATGGCTATTAAGTTAGAGCTTGGAGCATGTAGTGTTTTTTAAAAAAGAAACTGTTTACATTTATTTGGTGTGCGTGTGTGTGTGTGTGTGTGTGTGTGTGTGTGTTGTACATCATGTCTGGAAATTGGAGAACAACTTTTGGGAGTCAGCTCCCCAGTTTCCCCCTTCCTTCATGTGGGTTCTGGGGACTGAATGTAGGTCACTAGGCTCAGTGACAAGCACCTTTATCCTCTGTGCCACCTTGCTGACCCTGCATTGTTTTTTATACAATACAAATGAGAATCTCAGAGGCCAGTTTTTTCCAGATCTGGAAGACAGACAAATGGAATTTGCTGACAATGCAGGCTCTGGGGTATTGCACTTGAGGACCAGTCAGAGGAGGAACTTCAGAATCTGCTGGACACACGCTCTCCAGGAACCACCTTCTAGGACACTTGCGCAGGGGCTGGGTCGCCATGGTTTAAATTTTACTTCCCACTTGAGAGGACCAAGTACGCCTTCACATTTTAACAGGGATGATAATTGTCAGCATACGCTCTCAATCATTTACAAAGGCTCCTCCTGCTCTGGATGTCAGTTCTCAGGCGTGAGGGCAGAAAAAAAAAACCAACGTATTTACTTAACTGTCACCCACCAGAAAAATGTNAAACCATTAGCAATCCACTCCAATTCTCGGNAGGTTGGTTTGCTCACCCATAAAGTAAGACACATGCTCAGAAAGCATTCTTCTAACTTTGCAATCCCATGACTCTACTACCACCGTTACCGTCCCCCTCGATGCTGCCACCTGATCCAAGCTCTTTTTTACTGCATCTCACTGGCTGGTACCCAGTTCCTAAAGTGTGTCACCTCTGCATCTGCTTGCTTCTCTTTCTTCTTGTTCTCCTTGAATTCCAACTTTCAGACCTGGTTCACTGTGTCCCCTGACATCACTTTCCCCATAATTTTTGCTTTTCCTGGGGGTGGGTGGGGTAACAGTTGCATATCTATATCTATATCTATCTATCTATCTATCTATCTATCTATCTATCTATCTATCTATCTATCTAAAATGAGAAGAAACAGCATGCTAAATGCTGGGGTTCTGGTATCATGGAGCAGGTCTGGGACCTGTCTTGACACTAGCTAAAGAATCAATGCTTATTTGTCTGCTTACCAGAGTGAAGAGAGAAACTTTAAAGGACACTAAACAAGAGGAATGACCATTGAACCTGAGGGAAAGGGGTCCTCTGACACCCCCACAGCCCTCTTTGCAAAGCACAGGAGTGCCTCAGGAGTGTACTTTGTGGTGGGCACTGGCACACAGACAGCAAACATTATTCTAACATCCCTCCTTAGGAACATCTCTCCAGAGGAAGACATTGGAAGCGGCATACCACTGGCATCCCATCTTTCCCAACACAGACACTTATCTCTCTGACCATGTTCTTTAGTCCAAATTGTGAAGTATTCTAGCAAAGAGTTCATCCAATACTGGCTTTATTCCACGTCTGAAAAGGCTGCCTGTGCCTTCAAATGGGGAGACATTTTTGTATGCAACTGAAGACAGGGAGGTTTCCCTTGGTCAGGGAACAAGAAGAAACGAAGCATTTAAGCACTTGTACTACTAAGGCTGTAGAGGCTATTAATGAATAGCTTGTCAAGAATGGAAAAGATGTCACATAAAACACAATCCTATTCTATAAAAAGCAGCTTCATCATTAATGAAATTTGATGCCCTATCGTTCTACTGCTTCATTTTCTTACCTCTTTCCAGGAATATGTATGTTTAAAACAAGACTGCAAATAAAACATCCCAGAGAAGGAGGTTTGACAGCGAGCAGTCCAACTACCACTTTGGAAAACAGTGTAGCTCCCTATGGGAGTGCCTCAGGCTGGAATTTCCCTCCTGTCTCCCCCTAGGAGATTTACCACTCCCTGGAGAACTACTGACCCTACTTCACCCCTTCCTCCAGCTAATCCCCNTATGAGCTCCTTGAATCTTCATCACAGCCAGCCACAGGGGATCAGTCCCTGCTGTCCATCAGTGGTCCTTCTCCAGGACAGGGAGCTGCTCCCAGCCTCACAGGTAACTAAATGCACATTCCTTACGACTGTGACCTCAGAGACAGGGGGAAAGCAACTTAGTTCTCTGTGGCTGTTATGCTNCAGGAGGAAGAACTCGTGGGCATGCTCTCATGCACGGGAAATAGAAACCCAAGACAANTAACTAGGACAGCTTCTCCCTTCCTGCCTTTCTCAAGAGACAATTATGACTTCCTTCTCAAAGATGTCAGGTGCCTAGGAAGCAGAAGGTGTGAGGCTGGAGGAAGAGTGGTAGGAAAATACAAGCTTTAAGTAGACATGGTTTTCCTAGAACTGTGCCCACGGTAAGTCAGTATGGTGAGGATACAGCAACAATGCTTTCTACCAATTACTATCCTGACGTGACTTGCTAATGAAATGCTGGGGCAGGCTTGAAGAGTCTCCAGTCTTGGCAGGAGCTCGACCAGAGGCTCAGCAACCACAGAAAATATTCCTTGGCCCTTGTTGAAAAATGTTAGGGCTAGGACCCCACAGGCATTCCCAACCACCTTGTCCAGCTCAGCTGTTTGACACTGAGGGTCCTCAGCCTCCGCTTCCTTAGGTCTGAGAGAAGTCACTGGTGTATCCTTTCACGGGCTGCCAGGATAGAAGGGAGAGATGCACAGAGGACCATTCACCATAAGGAAGAAGCAGGGCGGTGGTGGCAAATCCCTTTAATCCCAGCACTTGGGAGGTAGCGGCTGGCAGATCACTGTGAGTTTGAGGCCAGAGTGAGTTCCAAGACAGGCTCCAAAGACAGAAATCCTGTCTCAAAGAACCAAAAACCAAACCAATCACCCAAACAAACAAAAAAAACAAGATAAGAAAGAAAGAAGAGAAACTGGCATATTGCAGCCTTAAAAGGAGAGATGGACATGAGAATATGATTTTTTCAAAACATTCTTTATGTGTGTATATGTGCCTGAGTGTATGTCTGTGTCCCCCAGCTGTGCCCCCCCACCATGTGCAAGTAGGAGCTCACAAATGTCAGCAGAGGCCCTGGATCCCCTGGAACTTACAGATGGTTGTGAGCTGCCGTGTGGGTGCTGGGAACCAAACCTAGGTCTTCTGCAAGAACGGTAAGTGCTCTTAAGCACTGAACCCTCTCCCTGGCCCTGAGAATAAGTTTTAATACAGCCATGTAAAGTATTCTCATTTCAAAGCCTGGAATTATCAACTGCATTAGAAATGGAGGCCCTGGAGCAAGGAATCAGCTTGTCTACAAGTATGTAATCGGTTTGTGTCTATTTACAGAGAATATACATGAAGCAGGCATGAAGTTAGTCGGACGCTGGGAGTGCCAGGAAGCTTCCATTTTGGGAAGCCCTGAATATGAGAGCACAATAGGCTGTTCAACACCTGCCCTGGAACATCATCTGAATAAATCTTCTGCTTGAAAACCTAACCTCAGCTTCCACTGCTGGGACTGCACATATCACTTCAGGCATCCAGAGTCATCTGGACCTGGGCTGGCACTGAAGCATATGACTGCAGACGTCCAATTGGATCCCTGTGGACAGTCAACTGCAAGCCTCTTACCCTTGTCATTAGTGTAAAGTAGCAGACGGTATAGTCTCCAATTCTCTGGAGAACATACAGGTGCCAAGTACTGATCTGCTCCCAGGGACTCATCTACATCAACCTTCCTTCAAACAGAAGCCCGGGAGCCAATCAGGGCATCAACAAAAGTTGCACCATCCAAATCTTTTAACACCAACCTGGCTCTCCCCTAAAGATACCCTTCTCACTCCAGTGAGACTGGGAACCTCCACACTCATTTACTCCTCTATGGTGGCTGGGAGGGAAGTCAACAGTCTTAGAGGGCTTTCCCCTTTACACAAACATTTCCTCTCTGCGGCTCTGATTCCTACCCAAGACCCAGAGGCTTCGAGAATGGACACTGACATACAATAGTGTCGTATCTGAGTTCTGGCTACTTAGGAACGATGTGACCATGGGAACTTGGACAAGTTATATAATCTAAGTCTCAACTGAACCACGTGGAACATCGAAGTGGTTAAAGTTTCCATATGTCACATGACTGCTGTGTGGACTTTTTTTTTTCCCAGAGCTGAGGACCGAACCCAGGGCCTTGCGCTTGCTAGGCAAGCGCTCTACCACTGAGCTAAATCCCCACCCCCTGCTATGTGAATTAAATGAACTGATACATGAGAAACATCTAGTGCTATGGTTGAACCATGAAAGCACTCAACACTTGTTCTCTCATTTATATAATTTAGGAGGCTTCAGGGGGATGCAGATGAAGCACTTNCAATGCTCTGACCTCACACAGTCCCTGAAGATCCAGGGTCCTTGCTTCCGTCCCACTTAAATAACTCACTCCATCAGCAAAGTCACTGAAGTCATACACCCCACTTCCAGATGACAACTGGCCACCTTCCGAGTTCTCCACACTCTGTGAAGTTGTCCACTGCAAGATTTTGCCAGTTTCTGCTCAGTCTGAGCCTCCTTCTGATGGGCTCTCTTTAACGTATGAGCCCCCTGTCTGTGGCATTTCAGTGGAACCCCCTGAGGTTAATCTTTCTAATATCTTTCCATTTCCTGACCCTGTTCTCTCCTCCTGCATCTGTTCTTTCAGCTGGAACTCTCAGTTCTATCAACCAGGGACAGCAAGCCTGGAAGTCGGCAGGAGTCCGTAGAAGTCTTAAGAACAGAGCAGACACACAGACAGCTCACTCTCTAAGAGGTACCACTCTCATCCTAGGCAGAAACGAACACTTGTTCAGAAGAAGCCTGTCTTTTATGCAAAACATGCCAGTTCAAAGATGCTGGCAATGACTATAAATATGGCCAAGAAAGTAATCTCAAGGAATGGAACATGTCTCAGGGGTGAAGTGAGTCCCAAGGATGCCCGTTGCAAACTGGGCCTGCCTTTGCACCAAAGGCTGCTNGGAAGAGCACACTCCTTGCAGAAGCCATTCTATCTGTGACCCTTTGTGGGAGACAGGTCTCCATTTATCCCCAAGGACTCACGTCTTTGGTGATGTTCTAGAGGTGCAGTGGCAAATGGCTGATGACGGGGGCTGAGAGGTTGTGAAAAGTCACAGATTGTGTAGAGTTCACCAAGTATGAGAGTGGGCACGGAAGGAAGACATTCTAGGTACAAAAGATCCTAGTAAGAACAAGAAACAATCTACATAGCATATTTCAAGACAAAGACAGGGCAATATTATCAAGGGTTTGGCAGCTGATATGGTGGAGAGGCAGGCGAAGGCTGTAGGATAATAGGGGATCTGCCTACTATTCTGAGAAGCCATCATTCCTTGTAAGAGGAAAGCAAACAGAAATCTTAAGCAAGTGACGCAGTCTGGCTATGGGGTGGTTATCTGGAGGGGGTCCATTCCATTTCTCTTAAGTCATAAACATACATGAGATTAGTGCAAATATTTTCAGCTGCAAGACACATTTAAAAACTGAAAAGTCAATGACTCTAATAGCCTAGAATGCCCTTTTGACTTTCTCCATCAGATGAACTCTGACTCATTCCTAAAGACTCAGCTCCAAAGTCAAATATGACAGTTTTCCAAATAGGAATTAGTATCTCGCTGCCTTATAAGCTTTTCCTTATTTTGCACATTTCAACTTCTAAAACATGTAACACTTAAAACTACAATGATTTATTCACATTTGCCACCCCGTAAGCTAAAGGCTCCTTGACATCACGG
>LZPO01087234.1:258611-309203 GCA_001675575.1 Neotoma lepida | reverse complement strand
GAAGGGATGAGAGCCTAGGTGACATGCTGCCATCGTCCTGGGGATTCTGTCCTGGGCTCATCTTTCCCAGAGTCAGGAACCCATGGCCTGCCTGGCTGTCTTGCTTGTCTCTCTGTATTTGGAGCGTGGGTCCAAAGGACAAAGCACATTTACTCTTGACTATGGTTGATGACGCCAGCAACACTCTTCAGAAGTGTGANTAGTCACAACTCGATTGGTCCAACTGTAGCAGGATACCCGTTCCCTAGGAGAGAAGATGACAGAGGAGGCATTTGGGCCCCTTCCATCCTTAGACACAGTTTACTGAGCGATAACTAACCTTGTGACACACAGTTCCATCCTTAGACACAGTTTACTGAGCGATAACTAACCTTGTGACACACAGTTCCATCCTTAGACACAGTTTACTGTGCGATAACTAACCTTGTGACACACAGTTCCATCCTTAGACACAGTTTACTGAGCGATAACTAACCTTGTGACACACAGTTCCATCCTTACACATAGTTTACTGAGAGATAACTAACCATGTGACACACAGTTTGCACACCATTACTCTTCTTCATTCCCACATCTCAGTGGAAGATTGGCACGTCNTAGATCTCCATAGATGAGATAACAGAGCTGCCCTATGGGCATCTCCACATCTCTGTTGATCNTTGTGAAGCCCTGGGCAGGAAGTGCTCACTGAATATAGACAGCCCGAGGCTTCATTANTGCAGCGCNNTAAGCAGCTGCATCTAATCCATGGGTCTCTGCCAGGGTGATGATAGGTCATGAGTCACAGTGACTACTCTCTGCTCACTCTGTTCTTCATCAGGGCAGGCACCTTGACTTGTTCATGTCTCCATCCTCAACAACTACCATGGTGCCAGATGCATAGCTAGAATGGCTGTCTTTCTACCANCCATGAATACTGTTTCTCAGCTCGTGCATTTTACTTCTGTAGATTCAACCAACGGTGAATCAAATATTTTTGAAAAAAAAAATGTTTTCTTGAACACATATATTTTTCTTGTCATTATCCTCTGAATAATATGATAGCTATGATGAATTTTTACATTTTAAAAGTTTTATTTATTTATTTAATATATGTGTGTGTGTGCCTGAATATATGTATGTGCACCATGTGTGTGTGCAGGGCCTGTAGAAGCCAAGAGAGAGCATCAGATCCCCCGGAGCTGGANTAATAGGCAATTTGTGAGCTGTCTGANATGGGTGCTGGCATCAAACCCAGATTCTCTGAAAGAGATGCAAGTTCTCTTAACTGCTGAATCATCTCTCCAGCCTCAGCATTTACATTTTATTTGGTATTATAAATAATCTAGAGGTGATACAAAGTATAACATATACAGGAAGATTTGAATAGGTTATACACTAACAGCACACCATTTTATAAATAGTCTGGAATGTCTGTGATTTTTGTTTCCTTGAGTGTCTAGACCCAATTCCCTGTGGATACCAACAGCAAGAATTATGTGTGTTTAGATGCTATCTAGAGCACAGTGAGATCTCAGTGAGTGAAGAAATTAAATAACCCAGCACATATCTTCGAGTTCAGGACTGCGTGAAAGACTGTCACATCAGCCCAGTTATGGAGATCACCTCACCAGTGAGTGATAGCTGCCTCATTAGCATGGGACAGTTGGGATGGGTAGGAATGCTGGCCGTTAAAGTACTACTTGGCTTCCAGGCACAAGGACACTTGTCTTCATTTAATCAAGGACACTTGTCTTCGTTTAATCACTCANGAGCCCTGATGAGTTAGTGCATTCTCATTTTTATTTTAGGGATGAGGAAANNGAGGCTGAGAGAGGCACGAGACGGTTCTTGGGGAGTACTTGACCGTTGAGTGTTAGCGCTCAATCTAGAGCCTGGGTTACCTCAACTGCAGGCCTGTGTGCTTTCTCTGATTACTGTGTTATGTTTTCTGGGTCTGTAAAGGTTTTACCTATGGTTGTCCTATGTCATGCTTGATTTGGAAGCCTTTAGGAGTCCTAGTCTAAAGCCCCATAATGGATTCAGGGAGGTGCAAGTGTTCTGAGATTCCACGTCCCATTTCATANNTAGTGTATTTCTCTACAGAGATTCTGAGCTTGCATCAGGCCTTCACAGAGGGGCTCATGGCCCATTATAAATTGAANAACCATTGAGCATATGAACTTATGCAATAGACTTTCCCAAATCCGTAAGCACTGACCAGAGAGTCCATTTCTCTTATCCACAGAGGACTGATTATCGTGAGAAGTAACCTCAGCTACATCATCGAGCCTGTCCCTGACANCGACAACCAACACCGTATTTACAGATCTGAACATCTCAAGCTGCCCCCGGGGAACTGTGGGTTCGAGCACTCCAAGCCCACCGCTAAGGACTGGGCCCTTCAGTTTACACAGCAGAACAAAAAGCAACCTCGCAGAGTGAGTTTTTAGNTTCCCAGTGGAGCTGGCAGACGAATGTGAGTTTGTCCCTCCTGTGCACCCTTANTTTGATTCCAGAAGTACTTCTAAATTGAGGGAGAATTGGTAAGAAAGAGGAAAAAGCCTCCCTCTCTTTCTTTCTTGGAATTGTTGAGTGAGACACCGTCATAAGAGAACCACTGTATTTAGAATGCTCTGAGATGCTGATTTTTGAAACTGTACAAGGTTAAAAAAAAAATGCCCACTTCCCCTCTTGGAATAGCCACNTCATCCAATATACAAAATGTTTTTTGTTCACACTGAAAACAGAGGTCTGTGGTCTCAAGGTTATTTGGGAACTAAACTGTCGACACATTCCCTCGTGGGTTGTTGGCCTCAATTTTGCCTGTACTAGCCAGTTTGGCTTCTTGGTTTTTGAGAAAAAAAAGGGTTAGATCCCATGGCTCAGAAAGGCCTCCAGCAACAACCAGTTGCAGATGGAGATGGTGGGCTGCAGCCAGGACTGTCGCTTACACCTAAATTTAAGAAGTAAGGTCACAGCTTGTGAACCAGCATGGTCGCTCAGCAGCCTTTTAGAAGGAGCTGGAGCCAACTGTTTCTATTGCACTGATCTGCTTCTGTCTCGTCCCTAGATGAAACGGGAAGATTTACAATCTATGAAGTACGTGGAGCTTTACCTGGTGGCTGATTACTCCGAGGTAAGGGGTCCGTGATAGATTTCAGCAGAAAAACCTCTCTCTTGAGAGCATCCATCCAGCCTTCAGGATGCTTTGGGGAGATGTGGACACATTCATCTTTTAGTTTATCGTATAAATTTGACGTTAAATCTGGCCAAGGGCTCTTTTAGCCATTTTAAACAGGAAAAAAAAGAAAACAACAACAACCAAAAGCCAAGGAAAGCTCTTAGTGTGGACACATAAGCACGGGCGTTACTTAGATGGGGTATCACAGTCCTGGTTCTGATATTTGTTCTTTAGAGAATCTTTTAGACTTCTGTCTTACAAAGGTAGCAAGTGGTTTCAGCGTCTGATCAGATGCCATTTTCTCATATGTATCTATTTTTATATCCATGTTAGTGTTCCCCACATGTCCCCAGGGCAGCAGCATGTGTGACACCTGGGAACTGTGAAAAATGCAGATCTCTGAGCCTCACTCCAGACCTCTTAAACCCCAAATTGTCAGGGCGAGGGTCCCACANTCCATGTTTTAATAAGACACCGCGGTAGTTTTAATGCATTGCAGGTGATCTTGGGAACCACTAGCTTAATAGGCAGGGTAGTCCCTTAATTCATATTCCTCAAATAGGACAGGCCCTAAGATTTCACAAACACCCACCCGCCTGGCTCCATCATTTGTTTCACTTTCATGGGTGACTTCCTGATTTTTCTAGGATGTGCCAGCATAGTGCTTGGCATTGGGCTACATCCCCGAGCCAGAGCTGAGCCTTACTCTGGAGTTCATAGCAGAAGCCCCAAACCCTTGTCATTCTAGAGCATGACCCCTGCTGGAATGGTCCCTCTGTGTGCTTAGAATGCACACAGAGGATCTGATGTGGTTGGGGGACTTGGGAAAGCCTCTCTGAGGTGGTGATGTTGAAGGTGGTAGCTCACACATAAAGCTTCAATGGAGAAGTATCCTGGAGTCACAGGAGTCCTGCTTTCTTCCGAAGCCGACCTGATGCACTCACCACCCACAGTTCCATTAACCAGGTGTTTCCTTCAAGTCCCACATCGCGCAGCAACACAACCACAGCCAAGCACACGTCTGTGCCCTGGCTGAACACTGAACCCAAACTTTCTGTCCTCCGTGAAGGCGGAGCTCATCACTCTGTCTCATGTCCCGTCCACTTGAGGCTACAGCTTTCCCAAAGGCCTCATTCTAGGTAGCGTTGCCTTTTCCACAGCCCCACAGTGTGGATCTGGAGGAGGGCCAGGGGGTGGGAGAGGCAGGAAGAGACNGCCCTTGAGCTCCTTAGAGAANGGGGGAAGCTCATTGGGCAGAAGAGTGGGTGAAGGGCTTTCTAGGGCGGGAACGTTGTGTTCATTTCAGAAGAGGTTTTTAACTGATGTTGGCATTTTTTTCCCCCAGCAGCTGGGGGTGGGTGGGTTCTAGGGTTTTTATTTTCTCTCTATAGACCGGTGTACAGATGGGGAGCAGTAACAAAGGTTGGTTTTAAAGCCAACCAGGCTCTCCACTCAGCCCTGTCCTACAGCATCACCTTCACCACCCTGTACTGTGAAGGTTGCTGGGAGAAAGCAAAGCCCCTTCCTCCAGAAGAGTTCTCCATTTAAACCTTGCTTCCAGTGTCATCTGATACAAAGGTCTTTGACCATTTTTTCCTAAGCCACAAGATTCTTTGATCAGATACAAGGTCCTGTGACCCCAATAGTCAGCACCTAGAAACCCCATTGCTCTAGTTCAAAGGAGGAGGGTGANTCCTTGTGTCCCAGTGGGTCTTTGGTGCAGGGTTTTAAAAGCCACCTTGTGTGAGTCTCCAGCAGGCACAGAAGAGGAGGTAGGTGAAGATGGAGTGCCTTCAGTCTCCTGCCATCTAGACTCACAGCAAGCCAGGGAGGAAAAGTGTCTGCTGAAGGTGCCTTCATGACTGTGGGGCCATCCAGAGAATCTTATTGTTGAAGAGGGGTACACCTTAAACACCAGTAGCATAGGCATCTGCACCCCCTTTGCTACAGTGCTGTGACTCTTACTTCCTGGTAGGTGAACATCCCTCAGCTGTAGGCTTTGAATGATTCATGTTGGGGTGGAGTAGGCCAGGCACGATTTGTAAGCCCCGGAATCTGCATGCAGAAATATATTTCTGGAAGTTAATCTGAGACTGTGGGAAGGGAAGGATGCAGGATTTGTGATTTAGACACAGCAGCCTTCTCCTCTGGGCTCTGAACTCAGAGCATTGGGGGTAGGGGAGCACAGGGACAGTAGAAAAGCAAGTGCTGGGAAGTGAGGCTGTGGTGTTGCTGTCTAGAGAGCTGTCTGCAGTAAAAGTGAGCAAGCAGTGTCTCTCTGCCTAGTTCTAGGTGGAAACTTCTGAGCATGTCCATTCCATAGGTGATGTGCAGTATAAGAGAGATTTTTGGGTGGTTCTGGGCATACATATTCATTCATTAAGTGAAACAGAGTGTAAGAGAGCAAAGAGTAATATTCACATTGGAGAAGAAGAATGAATGGCTATAGATGGAGGCCTGTAAAGGATTTGGATGGTACCAGCAGGATGTGAGGTATCTGGGAAAGGCTGGCATANTGTGTTATACTTCCAGGGTCACCCCAGAAAGTATAACTTTGAGACACATTTTTCTTATGACCAGGGGTTGTAAACTACAGCCCATGGCCATGTGAACCTACCACGTATTTCTATGAGTAGTGTACTGGAGCAGAGCCACACCCTTTGATATATGGTATCCCGGAAGCTTCTCGGCCACCAAGGCAGAACTGGGTAGTTGTGGTCTACCAATGCAGAACTGGGTAGCTGTGGTCCACCAAGGCAGAACTGGGTAGTTGCGGTCCACCAAGCCTAAAAATGTTTACTCTGTGGTACTTTGCAGAGTAAGCTTGCCAACCACTGCTCCAGAATCTTCTGGAAAACATGATACACTGCTTCAACTATGGTGGCCTTATTGGGCCTTACTGTTTGAGGATAGGATTAATATATTTAGAAGCCTGAAATCTCATGCTGATGCTCTAATAAATATTTACTAAATGAATGGAAATACTCTGCCACAGGGCTAGTTTAGAAGCTGGGAAGTCTTCCTAATGGAAACTTCTAGGTTAAACACTCTGCAAAGGTCTATGTAACAGGGTCCTAGAACTGAACTCTGTAGGAGGTAAGGATAGCAGTGGAGTTCTCTTCTGGTGAGTGACAGTCCCAAGGAAGTCAAGGAATGTTCTAGAATCNACAAGAGAAAGGAAAATGGTGCCCTTCTNTGTACCAGAGCTGGGACACAGCCCTTGCCAATCAAGTATTTCAGAGTNTTTTATTTGGCTGTTTATTCTTTTTCTTCTTTGGGTATTCTGGTGGAGGAGGTGGAATGAAACATGTGATAGCTTGAAATTGAGCGGACATAGTACCTAAACAGTAAATCCACTAGTATTCAGATTCTGTGTAAAAATGGCAGCAGATAGGCGTGTCTGTCATTTGGGGTGTGTGTGTGTGGGGGGGGGTTACAATTCTAAATTTTTTATCTTTATATCCTGACAATTTCCTTACTTCATTATTGAAGGTAAAAGAAAGAAGTCTGTCCTTTTCAGACAGAAGTGGTAAATATGAGGCCTCCTCTTGGGACTCGAGGCAGCCATTCTAATTGAGTACAGCACAATCTTCTCTCCTATGCTTGATTAGCAATGTCTGACTTCACAATGATGAAGTTTCAGAATCTTTTTCACTACAGAAGGCAGTGCGGGTTGGAATGGAGTGCGGGTTGGAATGGAGTGCAAGGCAAAACCTGTTTGCTGATGCCACGTGGTCCTGTTGGCGGCACCTTCTATGTGACATTGCATGGCCCTCCGCAGTTTAAATCGTGTAGCTCATTAGTAGAGGAGCTGTTATTGTAGTTATTTCTGGCTCTCTNNCCTTTTTAGATGAAGCTCCTATAGTCTGGGGTCAACATGGAACATTCGTATCCCCCTTTTTGTGTTTAACACAACAGCTTGTCCGTAGAGTAATTCAGCCACCATCAGATCAGGATTAACTGGTCNCATGCAGGGAAGCTTTGTAAAATGTGTGACAGTGGCTTCCTAGTAGGGTGATGAACAGAGCAAAGAGACCAGTCCCCCTTCTGACTAACCAATGAGTTAGCCAGAGGCATTATAGTTTAAAGCGTGGGAAAGAAAGTAAGACTTACTTGAAGGGCTAGAAGAAGAAACTGTGTCTGCTCCATGTGCTGCCTTGAGCTGGGAGATGGAGGTGCCAAGCGGGATCTCTATCAGGTCCTACCCTTGGTGAGCTGTGGGATGGACCAGTGCCTAAAAATGACTGCATACCAAAGACAGGAGAGTAACAGCACANTCAGTGACAAGAAATCAGGCCCCAGAAAGGCCCTCGGATGAGAGTTGTGGGAGGGTCTCACCTGGTTCTGTTTGTCCCATNTAGTTTCAGAAGAATCGGCATGACCAGGATGCCACCAAACACAAGCTCATGGAGATCGCCAACTATGTTGATAAGGTGAGACCAGGTGTGCTTTCTGGGGGAGGTAGTAGCACCTCAGATGGTCTGCAGGACGGGTGGTCACACGTATCTGAGCTCTTATTGCTGAAGTAGGCACCCCCAGCAGGTCCTTGAAGGAATGTCCTGTGCCATAGACGCTGGGGAGGGAGCATGACAAAGTCCTGACTGTAAACCAGAGGCAAGTCACTCCGCTTCTTTGGGTTGAGTTTTGTTTTTGTTGTTGTTGGTTTGTGTGGGTGTTTTGGGGCTTTGTTTTGCTTTGTGTCCGTGGTCAGGGTCGTTGACAACATGCACTTAGGAAATTAGCAGAGGTCTGAGCTACACTCAACAGGGCATTCTCAGACCCGGAAGTAGTCTATGTAAAAGCAAGTTCCAGCATAAAATGCAGAGAAGGTAACGTTGCAACGACAGCTCCTCTCCACAGGCTAATAGTGTGGACTTTAAAAAGTAAGCCTTGGCCTGCCTGGGTCACATGCCTCCTTTTGAGGGTTGAGAAGGGGCGGTATTGGTGACTGAACCTAAGGCTTCAAGCATGCAAGGCAAATGCTCTGCCACTGACCTACAGACTCAGCCCTTGGGTCACAGGTCTCTTTGAGGCTCTGATAACCATTTCAGGACACTGTAGAACTTGGAAGGCTTAACTCTTGGCCTTCATGGGTTCATGGGTCCCAGCTCTTGAACTGGAGAGATGGATCAGCTGTTGACACATAAAAGTTTTGAACTTTCAAGGCTTAAAATGCAAATTTGGTTGCTGTGAAGTCATTAGATGGGAAGTTCTCACTCAACCTTGTATGCCCCTGCCCCCTCCATCCTCAACAGCTGTGGAAACAGTCCACTGGCATGTAACAGGTGAAAGTCAAACACTAGTTTTTCCCGGAGGGAAGGATTCTAGGACACAGTAGAGTCCTGTCTCCAGCTCCTACTTCAGTAGCAATAGTGTTTCAATGTTCATATAACCAAACACTCAACATCTGGGAATATGTGTTTTCCCTGGAGAGGTGGGGGTGGGGTACAGGAAGCTGATCCAACTGTCACCTGTGTATCAACCATTGTCCTGGAGGCCAGGGAGGTGGAGGGCTTGGCTGGCTGGCTGGCTTTAGGAATTTTCCTCCTGCACTGGGTGATAAGAACCTACCTNTAGGCACTGATGAAAAATGGAAATGGTATGTCAGTAAACACATCAAACAAACCAAAAACATCAACAACAGCAAAAATGAAAGATGTGCAAAAGAAGGTAAACCATAGACCCCAGGTGTGGGAGGAAGCCCAGCGCCTTGCTGGATGGTCCGTTCTTCAAAGCCTCTACTTCCCTCCCAGCACATGAGGCTAATTCCTCCCAGGGGGGTGAGGCACATCAACGCCTCTGAAACTTGCTGAGCCAGCTACTCGGATTGAACATTTTGACGCTAGAACTAGAAGTACACGCATTGCTGAATCAGGAGCCCAATCCACAGTTTTTTCCCTTAATTCTAAGAAAGGCCAAGCTCACTTCCTTAAAAGGCTCCTTAGTGAAGCAAATTCAGATGCTTTGGGCTTTCTGTAATGATTAATGTGGCACAAGAGGCAATCCGGAGCCCATCTCGACTGTGGTTTCTCAGGGGCAAGTGAAGGATTTGAATGTGTGTGTATGTGTAGTACATTATGGTATATATAGTGTACAGATCATATACTACACGATCCCTGCTCTTCAGCAGCAGGTGGTCACAAGGGCCCTGAGGGTATAATCTGAGTTCATCCTGGTTCCAGAGTCTTCCTGCTGAGATGTTTCTTAACCTCTTTGAGCCTCAGTACTTGCCTTATTCATGAAAAGTGCTCGACAAACAGTGGTGACCCAGTTATTATTTTTAGCTGGTAATCTGTCCTTTTGTGGCCTCTGTGTACATGAGAGGTTTTTTTTTGTTGTTTTGGCCTGGTGTGTAAAGTATCTGCTGGGCAATCATAAGGAGCTGATTTTCTAGCCCCATGTGAAAGCCAGGCATGGTGGCATGTGCCTGTAACTGTGTGGCTGGTGGGGGGGACAGAGACAGGTCCATCTCTGGACCTCATAAATCAGCCAGCCAGACTGAATCAATGAGCTCCTGCTTTAGCGAGAGACGTGGAGAGTAATGAGGGAAGACCCAACACTNACCTTTGAGCACACACAGGACACATGTACATATAACATACACAGTCACTGACTCAGTAGCGTCAAGGTCAGATCATTAAAGAACCCCTTGATGGTTGGGGTGCTTTTCCCTCCTTTTTCTTCTCACCTCAGTGTTTTCTAAGGCAAGATACTCCAGTTTGACCACCAGAATGCATCTCTCTGAAGACCCCATTTCCCTCTTCCTGAGCCAGGGGCAGGAGAGTGATCCCAGCTGCTGTGCTCCGAGCTCATAGACTGGGTGGTGAGAGAAGCTGGCTTTTCTGTGTCTTTTCAGTTTTACCGATCCCTGAACATCCGGATTGCTCTTGTGGGCTTGGAGGTGTGGACGCATGGGGATAAGTGTGAAGTTTCAGAGAATCCGTACTCGACCCTTTGGTCCTTTCTTAGTTGGAGGCGCAAGCTGCTTGCCCAGAAGAGCCACGACAATGCGCAGCTAATCACGTAAGTAGTCCTTTCTGGATGTGTTGTATCAGCTTTGGCTGCACAACCTCTGCCTGCCACAGGGGTACTAAGTTCACCCATTTCTTTCCCCAGAGGTGAATATTGGTTGTGCAAGAGCTGCCTGGCTCCCTGGCTAAATAGCCAAGCATTTTTCAGACCCAGCACACCTTGAAAAAAATGTTAAAAAGTCGAAGAATGATAATAGTCCTCTGACATGTTTCCATCCGTGTGAGAAAATGAGCCTCACCCGTAATCAGCTGAGCAGCTGAGGCACTTGAGTGTCTCTTAGGGGAGTGGATGACTCTTGGTCACAGCTGACAGCCTGAAACAGATGTTCTTTTAGCACCACAAGGTGCAGGTCTTCAGGTCCTTCACATGTGTCTCCAAGCACCTCAGGGCCAAGTGCCTGGCAGAGGTCGAAGTGGCAAACCGTAAGCCCTTCATGAGAAGGCTTGGTGAGAGGAAGTGCTGGCCAAGGACTGTGTTGAGTTTTCAACTGCCTCAGAGAGAAAAGAATACTGATAGAGTCAGGGTGGTAGGTGACAGCCCCCCAAGGGCGATTGNTATATATCAGTGTTGGCCTTCTAGGGTGATTTGAGGTGGTTACAACAAAAGGCACATAGATAATACCCTTTGACTTCTTGTCCTTGAACACAGCTGAGTCAACAGTCATTTCAACCTTGATACCTTAATTTACCCTTTCATAGCAACTGGGATTTCCAGTATTTACTTCTCCCCAAAAACCTGAGTGGTCACGTGAGGACCGTCCACTCACTGAACAAGTCTTTGTTTACCGAAACATTTGGCCTGAACTTTTGGATGGAACACCTTGAATCTGTTTACAGTAGGGCTTCTCCAGAGCCAAGTGCAAGTCTGTAAAATAACAAGTTGGGCTTCATACAGTTTGGCAGATATTGAAATTATTTAGCAAACATTTATTAGACATCCATTTATTCCTCTTTGCCTCCTCTGTTTGGGTGCACCAGAGCAAGGGATATGTTAAACCTGGGGAAACCAAAGCTCGCTGTTGACATGTTAGGGTCATCATCGCAGAGCAGAGGGGAAAACAGCTCATCCCTGCACCCAGCTGTGGTTTGTGAGGCTCCCAAAGAGACGCAGCTGTTTCCTTGGCTCTGTGTGATTTGAGGATGAGACATCAACCCCACAGCTGCTACCCGGCATCCCCCTTTTGCCCCTCAGACACATGCCGCTTGTGGAAGTGGACATGATTCACTTGGACACCACAGCCTGTGCCGCACCCTTTGCCCCCACTTCTACCTCTGACTACTTTTTATGAATCAGGAACGGGACACAGCTTTTCAAGCCCTGCCTTCTTCCTTTCAGAGTCTTTGGGCACATTGTGAGGGGAAAGTGACCTTGCTTCTATGCTACTAAGGGAGTAAGTGAGAGGAAATCAGAGGTGTGGTGTCCTGAAAGTTGTCCAGTTGGCTGGGTCAACTTAGGAACTTAGTTGGCAGGCTCGTCCCCTTAGGTCCCCTTAGGAATAATCTGGGAATGTCAATGGGGTCAGTGCACAGCATGGTAGCCATTCACTCCTGACCCAGGGGAACAGCTCTCTCAGCTCCCAGATGAATTACATGTCTTTTTCCTTCCTGCAGGGGCAGGTCCTTTCAAGGTACCACCATTGGCCTGGCCCCACTCATGGCTATGTGCTCTGTGTACCAATCTGGAGGTGTCAGCATGGTGAGTCTCAGACAATACAATGGTATTGCATAAGGGGACAGTGACTCCCGAGATAGGANCAATAATGTTTCAATGATCATATAACCAAACACTCAACATCTGGGAATATGTGTTTTCCCTGGAGAGGTGGGGGTGGGATACAGGAAGCTGATCCAACTGTCACCTGTGTATCAACCATTGTCCTGGAGGCCAGGGAGGTGGAGGGCTTGGCTGGCTGGCTGGCTTTAGGAATTTTCCTCCTGCACTGGGTGATAAGAACCTACCTNTAGGCACTGATGAAAAATGGAAATGGTATGTCAGTAAACACATCAAACAAACCAAAAACATCAACAACAGCAAAAATGAAAGATGTGCAAAAGAAGGTAAACCATAGACCCCAGGTGTGGGAGGAAGCCCAGCGCCTTGCTGGATGGTCCGTTCTTCAAAGCCTCTACTTCCCTCCCAGCACATGAGGCTAATTCCTCCCAGGGGGGTGAGGCACATCAACGCCTCTGAAACTTGCTGAGCCAGCTACTCGGATTGAACATTTTGACGCTAGAACTAGAAGTACACGCATTGCTGAATCAGGAGCCCAATCCACAGTTTTTTCCCTTAATTCTAAGAAAGGCCAAGCTCACTTCCTTAAAAGGCTCCTTAGTGAAGCAAATTCAGATGCTTTGGGCTTTCTGTAATGATTAATGTGGCACAAGAGGCAATCCGGAGCCCATCTCGACTGTGGTTTCTCAGGGGCAAGTGAAGGATTTGAATGTGTGTGTATGTGTAGTACATTATGGTATATATAGTGTACAGATCATATACTACACGATCCCTGCTCTTCAGCAGCAGGTGGTCACAAGGGCCCTGAGGGTATAATCTGAGTTCATCCTGGTTCCAGAGTCTTCCTGCTGAGATGTTTCTTAACCTCTTTGAGCCTCAGTACTTGCCTTATTCATGAAAAGTGCTCGACAAACAGTGGTGACCCAGTTATTATTTTTAGCTGGTAATCTGTCCTTTTGTGGCCTCTGTGTACATGAGAGGTTTTTTTTTGTTGTTTTGGCCTGGTGTGTAAAGTATCTGCTGGGCAATCATAAGGAGCTGATTTTCTAGCCCCATGTGAAAGCCAGGCATGGTGGCATGTGCCTGTAACTGTGTGGCTGGTGGGGGGGACAGAGACAGGTCCATCTCTGGACCTCATAAATCAGCCAGCCAGACTGAATCAATGAGCTCCTGCTTTAGCGAGAGACGTGGAGAGTAATGAGGGAAGACCCAACACTNACCTTTGAGCACACACAGGACACATGTACATATAACATACACAGTCACTGACTCAGTAGCGTCAAGGTCAGATCATTAAAGAACCCCTTGATGGTTGGGGTGCTTTTCCCTCCTTTTTCTTCTCACCTCAGTGTTTTCTAAGGCAAGATACTCCAGTTTGACCACCAGAATGCATCTCTCTGAAGACCCCATTTCCCTCTTCCTGAGCCAGGGGCAGGAGAGTGATCCCAGCTGCTGTGCTCCGAGCTCATAGACTGGGTGGTGAGAGAAGCTGGCTTTTCTGTGTCTTTTCAGTTTTACCGATCCCTGAACATCCGGATTGCTCTTGTGGGCTTGGAGGTGTGGACGCATGGGGATAAGTGTGAAGTTTCAGAGAATCCGTACTCGACCCTTTGGTCCTTTCTTAGTTGGAGGCGCAAGCTGCTTGCCCAGAAGAGCCACGACAATGCGCAGCTAATCACGTAAGTAGTCCTTTCTGGATGTGTTGTATCAGCTTTGGCTGCACAACCTCTGCCTGCCACAGGGGTACTAAGTTCACCCATTTCTTTCCCCAGAGGTGAATATTGGTTGTGCAAGAGCTGCCTGGCTCCCTGGCTAAATAGCCAAGCATTTTTCAGACCCAGCACACCTTGAAAAAAATGTTAAAAAGTCGAAGAATGATAATAGTCCTCTGACATGTTTCCATCCGTGTGAGAAAATGAGCCTCACCCGTAATCAGCTGAGCAGCTGAGGCACTTGAGTGTCTCTTAGGGGAGTGGATGACTCTTGGTCACAGCTGACAGCCTGAAACAGATGTTCTTTTAGCACCACAAGGTGCAGGTCTTCAGGTCCTTCACATGTGTCTCCAAGCACCTCAGGGCCAAGTGCCTGGCAGAGGTCGAAGTGGCAAACCGTAAGCCCTTCATGAGAAGGCTTGGTGAGAGGAAGTGCTGGCCAAGGACTGTGTTGAGTTTTCAACTGCCTCAGAGAGAAAAGAATACTGATAGAGTCAGGGTGGTAGGTGACAGCCCCCCAAGGGCGATTGNTATATATCAGTGTTGGCCTTCTAGGGTGATTTGAGGTGGTTACAACAAAAGGCACATAGATAATACCCTTTGACTTCTTGTCCTTGAACACAGCTGAGTCAACAGTCATTTCAACCTTGATACCTTAATTTACCCTTTCATAGCAACTGGGATTTCCAGTATTTACTTCTCCCCAAAAACCTGAGTGGTCACGTGAGGACCGTCCACTCACTGAACAAGTCTTTGTTTACCGAAACATTTGGCCTGAACTTTTGGATGGAACACCTTGAATCTGTTTACAGTAGGGCTTCTCCAGAGCCAAGTGCAAGTCTGTAAAATAACAAGTTGGGCTTCATACAGTTTGGCAGATATTGAAATTATTTAGCAAACATTTATTAGACATCCATTTATTCCTCTTTGCCTCCTCTGTTTGGGTGCACCAGAGCAAGGGATATGTTAAACCTGGGGAAACCAAAGCTCGCTGTTGACATGTTAGGGTCATCATCGCAGAGCAGAGGGGAAAACAGCTCATCCCTGCACCCAGCTGTGGTTTGTGAGGCTCCCAAAGAGACGCAGCTGTTTCCTTGGCTCTGTGTGATTTGAGGATGAGACATCAACCCCACAGCTGCTACCCGGCATCCCCCTTTTGCCCCTCAGACACATGCCGCTTGTGGAAGTGGACATGATTCACTTGGACACCACAGCCTGTGCCGCACCCTTTGCCCCCACTTCTACCTCTGACTACTTTTTATGAATCAGGAACGGGACACAGCTTTTCAAGCCCTGCCTTCTTCCTTTCAGAGTCTTTGGGCACATTGTGAGGGGAAAGTGACCTTGCTTCTATGCTACTAAGGGAGTAAGTGAGAGGAAATCAGAGGTGTGGTGTCCTGAAAGTTGTCCAGTTGGCTGGGTCAACTTAGGAACTTAGTTGGCAGGCTCGTCCCCTTAGGTCCCCTTAGGAATAATCTGGGAATGTCAATGGGGTCAGTGCACAGCATGGTAGCCATTCACTCCTGACCCAGGGGAACAGCTCTCTCAGCTCCCAGATGAATTACATGTCTTTTTCCTTCCTGCAGGGGCAGGTCCTTTCAAGGTACCACCATTGGCCTGGCCCCACTCATGGCTATGTGCTCTGTGTACCAATCTGGAGGTGTCAGCATGGTGAGTCTCAGACAATACAATGGTATTGCATAAGGGGACAGTGACTCCCGAGATAGGANGCCAGCTTTGAAAAACCAATTTGATATTTATAGTTGCAGGAGAAAAACACATNAAAAAGAACAAACNTTTCAAATGAAGTTATTAGGTCCTAAGGATGCTAAATTTTCATTCATCCTAGTTTATATTGGTTTTTAAGCAATCCTATAAACAGACCTCTAGATCGCTGGTGTATTATTCCACACCNTGGACTGGAGGAGTAANAGCAGGGACTCAGGGAAGAAAACAGAAGTAGAAGTGTTTCCAGTCCGGGTCTTGAGTCCTTGGGTATTGTGTTGTGAAATAAGAACCTGTCTCAAGAGTCGCAATTAGGACATTTCTGTCTTTTGAAATTCTGACTTGGTGAGAGTAGGTTTTTTTGTTTTGTTTCTTTGGCTATGTAGCTGGGGCTAGCCTGGAACTCATTATGTAGACCAGGCTGGCCTCAGACTTGCTATCTAGCTGAAGATGACCTTGAAGTTCTGTTCTTCCTGATTCCATCTCTTGTATGCTGAGACTAAAGGCATGCACCACCATGCCTGGTGTAAATATCCTTTTTGCTGCTTTTGTTCTCCTGTTTGGGTTTTTGAGATGGGTCTCACTACATTGCCCAGGCTGGTTTCAAACATCTGGGCTNGAATGACTCTCCTGCCTCAGCCTCTCAGTTAGCTGGGACCATAGGTTTGCATCAGCACAACAGCTCTACTTGTTTTATGTTTTTTTTTTCTTTTGAAAGGTTTTTTTTTCTTCTTTGATGATTAAGATCACACACTATGCCGGGTTGTGCGTGGGTGCTCTCAGAAAACAGTGAGCTGAGTGTAGCTACTGCTCAACTCAACTCAAGGTGATGGTGNAGAGATGCAACAACAGGTCGTTCACAGTCTGCGACTTTTCAAAACACAGGAAACACAGTCTTTTGAGCATGTGATTTCCTAATGAGGACAGTGTTAATAGCAAGTTATATAGAGAGAGCCAGTGTGCTCAGTGTCAGGGGAATCAGTGGAGAGCTATCAGGCTCAGGTAACAAGAGGACATGCAAGCTAAGCGGTGGTGGCATACACCTTTAATCCCAGCTCTTGGGAGGCAGAGGCAGGAGGATCTCTGAGTTCGAGGCCAGCCTGGTCTACGGAGTAAATTCCAGGACAGCCAAGGCTACACAGAGAAACCCTGTCTTGAAAACAAAACAAAACAAACAAACAAAACAAAGGGGGGGCGGGGCATGAAAAGCAGAAATAAAACCCTGACCTTCAATTGAANTCTTCTCTGAACAGGACCACTCTGAGAATGCCATTGGTGTGGCTTCCACTGTGGCCCATGAGATTGGCCACAACTTTGGCATGAGCCATGATTCTGCACATTGCTGTTCTGCCAGCGCAGCCGATGGCGGGTGCATCATGGCAGCTGCCACTGGGTGAGTCAACTGGAAGGGTGAAGGTTGGGAGAAGAGTGAGGAGAGAGAAACAGGGTCAGTGTGACCCAAGTAGTCCTCCTAGATGGCCCCAGTGAAAACTTTAAACTTCTGATGAAGACAGTGATGTGTTGTGGGACACTAAGTTCCTTGAAGCAGGTTGGTGCTGGTAGAGCACCTAGATTGAGTTACATTTTGTTGTAGTTTTCAGTAATAAAATTGGCGTTGACACATTTTTTTTTTGAGAGTGTACATGAGAGAGTGTCTTACCCAGTCTAGTCCTGAACTTATGAATTTAAACACTTTGTCCACCTCANTCATCTAAGTATCTGGGGCTTTAAGTATGTGCTACCACACCACCCACGTGCCCAGTTCTTTAGGAAGCATCTTAGTTAGGGTTTTCATTGCCATGACCATGGCAACTCTTACAAAGACAACATTTAACTGGGGTGGCTCACTTACAGCTTCAGCACTTCAGTCCATTATCATTATGACAGGAAGCATGGTGGCATGCAGGCAGATGGTAGAGCTGGGAGTCCTACATCTTGTAGGCAACAGGAAGTTGACTGACAATCACGTTAAGGGAAGCTTGAGCAAAAGAGACCTCAAAGCCCGCCCCCACGGTGACACACTTCCTCCAACAAGGCCACACCCCCTAATAGTGCCACTCCCTAGGGGACCATTTTCTTTCAAACCACCACAGGAAGCTTTATGAGGCCCTGTTTTGATCAAAACCACAACCCTTGGTCCTTCCATGCCAACGTGGTCAGTACTGCTGTATCTCAGGCCTCTTTGGGAGCTCTGTAGTTTATAGAACAAGAGGAGAAGGGGGCCATCCACCCACTCCTCAGGGAATCCATGAAGAATATGAGGAAGACTACTGAGTATCCAGCAGATTTTCCAAACCAGAGCTTTTGAAAGTGGAGCGCTTATCTTCTTGTGTCTGTACTTGGCATACATCATGGCATTCTTCAGGACCCGAGCCCCTCCCCAGAAGGCCTTGTAGTAGAATTCTTATTACAAACCATTGGGGTCTGCTTATGCTTTCTAGAGAATGGTGGTTCCATGCAACTTTCTTGAGTGTAGCACTAGTGTTTGTTCACCACATCTTGACTCCTATGACACCAAAAGGATGATGGTGACATGTGGGACACAGCTCCATGGGCATATTCAAATCCCTCTGCATTCATAGTTTAAGTCCTTTCTTTGTCANTCCCAATAGAGCAGGGGTTCTTAACCTTCCTAATGATGAGACCCTGACCCTTTAATACAGTTCCTCATGTTGTGGTGACCCCCCAGCCATAAAATTATTTTGTTGCTACTTCATAACTGTAATTTTGCTATCGTTATGAATCATAATGTAAATATCAGATATGTGACCCCAAGGGGGTCATGACCCACAGGTTGAGAACATCTGCAGTAGAGTATCTGTAGACAAATGGTTGACAGTTATATTCATTACGACTCTAATCTGTTTTCAAGTTATTCACACACTGTAGTAGTGTGTGTGATTAGTAGCATATTCCTTGGGGCATACTGTAGTACTGGAGGATGCCTTTGGAGTTTAACCTTTAATTGGTGAGAATTAAGGGCAGGGCCTTACTGGGGTCTCTCTACACACCCTTGTTGTCACAGCAGTTTCCCCATATTTATAGCTTGTGCTATGCAGCTGTGTGATTTTCCAAACATGCCTATGTTGAATTTAACTTGTGAAGTGGGCACAGTACGAGGTTAAAAACACTAACTCAAAACACACTAGAACATTTAAAACAGTGATGATAATAAAAGTTACTTCACCCTTAGGACTTGACCATTTCTAGAAGTTTCTATTTAATNTTTTCAGGTCACCGTTGNCTGTGGGTAACCAAAACCATGGGCAACAAAGCTGCAGATAAGGGAACTGCTACACTTTTGGTTCATTTACATAGTAGCAGGTGACTTGGGAGCTTTCGTACATACTCTTGTGATAGAGACCACACATTTGTGTATTGGCTGATGGAGTTGGCTTATTCGGAGAACAGAGATCAGCCCTTTAGCCCATGAGTAAATTAAACCCGTGATTTCGGGCTTTCTGGTTCTGGTTTTTGTCATGAGAAAATAGATACCCGTCTGACATTGAGTTGGCTGGTGTTCTGTTCAGCTGTCAGCATGGAAACCTGTCTTGATGCACTTATTGCCCTTTACCTACAATCACTCCCTCAGGGAAAGGACGGAAATTGCTGTTCTGCTTCTCAACTGCCTTTTTTATTTTTAATAAGAAAAAAATGTAACCATATGGCATGCTTATCATTTCATGATTCAGGTAAAAGATTCTAAGTTCATGTATTGATGAATGTCCTGNTGGAGCAGGGGGCANGTGTGGGGTGAAGTTAGCCTCATGGGTGGCAGGACAGCAAGCTCTTTGGTGTACTTAAACTCTCTGCTAATGGCTCCTTGTTCTCTGACAGGCACCCTTTCCCCAAAGTGTTCAGTTGGTGCAACAGGAGGGAACTGGACAGGTATCTGCAGTCAGGAGGTGGGATGTGCCTCTCTAACATGCCAGATACGAGGACNTTGTATGGAGGCCGGAGGTGTGGCAACGGGTACCTGGAAGATGGGGAGGAATGTGACTGTGGGGAGGAAGAGGTAAGTGTCAAGGCCATGCTAGAGAGAGGGAAGAATCTGCGTTGTTTTCAGAGCTTAAGGACATCAAAAGGACAATGTGACAGATCATTTCCTAGTTGCCAGCATTTCTCACACATGGCTACTACAGACCGTTTGTGTGTAAGATGTAGACAGTGACTCTGCCAGGTGGACCGTTTCTATGGCCTCTGCAGCTGTGGTCAGCACAGTCATATCCAAGATCAGGGTGGAGCCCGTGTGAGCAACTGCTCTAGCCATAGACCATGATTCCAGGGCACGTAGGTCCCTCCCCCCGCTAGAGGGGCCCCAAATGGCGTCTTTGGCCCTCCAGCTGCACTGAATTTACTCTGAAGGCCATACAGCTGGATAAGCTCATGAACATGAGCCTTAAGATAACAACCTCTCACAGTCCTGGAGAAGAGATGATTCAAAGGGATTGTTGAAAGTGTGGGAAGGGCTCCTGAGGAAGGAGAAACAGAGCTCTTTGTGGATAGGCCTTTCCTCCTTCAGAGCTTCAGGATGAGTGTGGAGAGCATACACCCTAGCTCTGTCATTTTTATCAGAAACATGAAAAAAAAAAGCAGAACTAGATTGTTTCATCTCTATTTTTTGAAGGATAAGAAAGTGAATGTTAACCCATGCTTGACAGTTGGTGAACAGTAAATGATGTTTGGGCTGTGAGACCTGAGGTGTCAGTATAATGTCTATGTAGAGATGTTCTTTTGGTTTTTTACATTTATTTATTTAGTGCATGTGTGTGGGTCAGAGAATAATGTCAGAGAGGTTTTTTTTTTTTTTCCTTTTCCTTTCACCATGTGGAACCCAAGGATCAAACTCAGGTTGTCAGGTTTGGCAGCAAGTGTCTTTACCCACTGAGCAATCTTCTGGCCTCGTTTTTTAAAAATATAACCCTGTAACTTTCATAATAAAAGAACTAGTAAAAGACTGAGAACCATGAACTAAAAGCAAGGATCAGCCCTGGCCCTTCAGCAAAGAGGTAGCTCTGTTAGGAACAGCGTGGATGTTAGGATTNNNNANGCTCAGTATGACCTCATAGTTACAGGATAATACCTACCCAGAATCACCACCACTACCCAGAATCCCATCTAAGTGTGGTTTCTCCAAGGATGGTGCACCTGTGTCTTCTCTGTGGAAAATACTCATTACCATAATAAAGAGCTGCCAAGTGATGTTCTAGGGAGCAGAAAGCAGGGCACACCAGGCAGGCTGGGGATGGAGGTGGCAAGGGCGCCCCCTGCTGGGCTCTGACTCTTGCCCTGCTGCTGCAGAGGCCAAAAGCTATCTGTTGCCTTCACAGGAATGTAAAAACCCTTGCTGCAATGCCTCTAACTGCACTCTGAAGGAAGGGGCTGAGTGTGCTCATGGTTCCTGCTGTCACCAGTGTAAAGTAAGTGCCCCCTTCCCCCTGCCTCAGGCTTTCAGATGACAGGCTAGTGGGTGATGACTGTGTTTTAGCCTACATCAAAAGTTCTAGACACAGCGCTTGGGAGGGTGGCCCGTGGTAGAATCTTGGCTATTGATGGTATTTTTTACTCTTTTGGCTCTTTGGGGGGGCCTGCCACCCAGCTCCCAAATAAATATACACGGAGACTTATTATTACTTATAAATGCCTGGCCTTAGCTTGGCTTGTTTCTTGCCAGCTTTTCTTAAATTATCCCATCTACCTTTTGCCTCTTGGCTTTTATCTTTCTCTATTTCTGTATATCTTTTCTTCTTATTTCGTGTCTGGCTGTGTGGCTAGGTGACTGGCCCCTTCTTTTCTCGCTCCTCCATCCTCTTTCCCCAGATTTCTCCTCCTTTTTATCCTCTCTGCCTCCCATCCCCGCCTATCCTTTCTCCTGCCTCACTATTGGCCATTCAGCTCTTTATTAAACCAATCAGGTTTTTAGACAGGCAAAGTAACACAGCTTCACAGAGTTAAACAAATGCAACCTAAAGGAATACAACACACCTTTGCATCATTAAACAAATGTTCCACAGCATAAACAAATGTAACACATCATAAAATAATATTCCACAACACTGTGCTTTCATGCTCAAGGCTCTGGATTCAACCCCAGCATTGGGAGATGGGAAAGGAGAGAGGGTGTGTGTGTAGTAGATATTTGGACCTGAGAATGTCCCTTCAACTAAGCCTACTATTTTTCCACCCTGGGCCTCCTTGTGTTCAAATCACCCCAAGAAGTATATATATACATACATACACACACACACACATATATATATGTATATATGTATATATATATATATGCTCTATATAAGGTTAAGATATATATGTTTTTATTTTGAGACAAGAGCTCAGGGTGGCCTTGAATTTACTCTGGAGTCCAGGCAAGTTCTGACATCACCTCCCAGGAGGGATTGTAGGCCTCAGCGGGGCCCAGCTAGGCTTCATTTTTATTTGAACAGCTCAAAAAGAAAATCATGATTTTGATTAACATCAATGGCCATCTTGGTAGCTGTCAAGCACCAGCTGAGAATTTTATATAGGCGATCTGACTCAATCTTCACAAAAACCCCATGGAGTATATATTACTGCCTTCATTTTAAGGGGAGGAAACTGGGGTCATTAGAACATGGGTGATGTGTTCTAGATCAGGGCCTGAACCCAGTTCTCTCNGACTTTGGAGCCCACATTCCTAATAGCAATGCAGGNAATAATTTATTACTATTAATGATCACATAGCACTGCNTAAGAGAACTTTTTAAATCTAAATTTGATAGTTCAGAAAGTTCCAAAATGGAAAAAAAATGAAAAGTTTTGGTGATAAAATCTGACTCAAATGGATCTGAGACTAATTATAGTCTTTATGGAAAAAAAATTACATAAAGTAAATATTTTTATTTCATCTTAATATTGGTTATGAAGCATATCTTAGGCCTTGCTGGGTTATATATTACACATATATAGTGACAGATATATATTTATAATTATACACATCAATTCATACATAACAATGTACATATACATTGTTAGGCATACACACACACACACACACACACACACACATTTAGGTCTGTCTCTTATACACATCTAGATGTGTATAAGAGACAGCACTTGATGATGTATTGTTGCTGAAGAGTTTGGAGTTGCAAGCTTAGTGTTGTGAGACATGTTTATAATTCTAGCACTCCAGAGGCTAAAGCAGGAGGATTGCCATGAGTTCAAGGCTAGTCTGTGCTAAATAATGTTTGAGGCTAGTTGCAAGAACAAAACAAGAATGTTGGAAATTGAAAATTTACACATGCCAACTTTCTGTATGTGGGTATGTGCCTGTGTGCATGTGTGTATGTACACATATCAGGGCATTGATCTGCCACATACCATCAGACTTTGACTATATTGTGTTTCACTTNTTTAATTATATAGGACTGTCATGCAAACTAAATGAAGTCCTAATGACACTTAAGTGAAGCTGCATGAAGGTAGCTATAATTGCCAAGGCACAGAGTAAGCTATAAANTGTTACATAAATATTATTTTTCGCCTGCTTCCTAAGACTGCTGTGAAAAGGAAGTGGGTTGCGTTTATCTTTTTTGGATACAACTTTGAAGGGGCTCAGTCACTGTTCATATCAGGAGGCCAATGATGGCTTGAGCTAATGAAGNCATGTGATAAGTGCTGTGATATCAAGGTAATGGAAAATTGTGTTCCACAGATGAGATGCTAATGAGCTCTTGGATGAAAGGGTTGAGGGGCAGGGAAGAAATGACTGCTTTTCTCTTCTTGTTCTCCAACTCAGCTGGTGGCTCCTGGCACCCCGTGTCGTGAGCAGGTGCGGCAGTGTGATCTCCCCGAGTTCTGCACTGGCAAGTCTCCCCACTGCCCCACCAACTTTTACCAGATGGATGGCACCCCCTGCGAGGGTGGCCAGGCCTACTGCTACAATGGCATGTGCCTCACTTACCAGGAACAGTGCCAGCAGCTGTGGGGACCTGGTAAGGACTCTTCTGGAGAGCATGTTCTCTTCCACCTACCACTTCTGAGACAGTCTCCCCACTGGCCACTTAGCATGGCCTAGCATCTTGGCTTCAGAACATCTTCAAATACCACCTNTTCTCCTCTTAGCTTAAGGGAGACATCCAGGGGCAGCCAGGTGACAGCATTCTTCCTAGTCTCTTGAGGCTTTTAGTTCTAACAGTTCTAACAGGGTATTGTACAGCAATACTCCTTCTCACACACACACCAATGAAGCAGAAATAGAGAATAAAATGCAAAAGACTCTTAAGCTACAAAAGATGTTTAACATTAGTCATATTGAAGGAAAGCAAATTGTAACTACCATGAAGTGGAGTTTTTCATGTATCAGATCACAAAGACAGCAAGTGATATAATAATAGCAACAACTATCCTAACATGGAATTGTGGAGGATATGAGGAACCAGATACCCCTNTAGAAAGCAGTTTAGAGATAGCAAAAATTTTAATGCACTTACTGGTCCCATTAATTAAATTAGGCTTGAATTTTTTTCCATTTACCCTTTTTTTTTCTGAGACGTTTTTACATGACATGAGAATATATAAATAGTATATACAATAAACATTCAGTAATAAATCATAAGGAAATGTATTTTAAAATCTTTCATATATATAGTTTTGTCAGCAAATTTGCACTTTAATAAATGGGTNTACTTGTTTGTTTTTACATAAAGAATTAAATCTTGGTTGAATAGTTGGTGGTACAGGACATAGAGTNTCTTCAGCAGTTTTTAGAGTTGATTGATACTGTGATTTTTTTTAGTTGTCAATGATGGGAACACCAGCTCACATCAACATGTGGTACAAAAATTACAGATGTATGTTTNGGGCCTTAGTAGAAATTGTTGGAAATTCTGTTTTAACTCCAAATCATGATTCATTTAGTGATTTTTATTTTTATTTTTTGAGACAGGGTCTCACTGTGTATTGCCTGCTGGCCTAAAATGTACTATGTAGACCAGGCTGGCCTCCAACTCCCAGAGATCCACCTGCCTCTGCCTCNCAAGTGCTGGCATTAAAAGGCGGCCACCATACTCAGCTAGTGTTTTTGTTTGTTTTGTTTACTTGTTTGTTTGTCTTTTAAAAGAAACTCAAGTCTGCAACTCAAACAGCAATTTGATAAACCAAACCTTCTAACAAAATATTGACATTAATCTGATGTTTAACTGTTGAGGTACAATAGTAGGGAAAACATTGTCTTTGTTTTCCTTAATTAACCCATTGCTTGAGAGAGCACATGAACAGTGAAAACATGGCCATTTATAATGTAAAGTAGCCTCAAGTCTGAGCTCAGGGTTTCATTGGCATTCATTGGTTGTGTGCAAAGCATGCAAGTGTCTTGAGAACCATAGATGCAGCGAAGTCATGTGATGCAATATGGGTGAGCTCTGCTGGAAACACCTTGGATTCAGTACACATTCTGTTTTTAACTAATTTTTGGTCATTGCACATTCAGAAACTCACTACTGTTGCCCACTTTTTAGCCCCCCACACACATTTAGGTATAGGATTCCATATGCCACCATTCTGAGAAGCTGGGAATTAGCACTACTCAGAAACAGCCTCCTATTGTACTTGCTTATGGATGTAAAGATATTTTCAAAGATGTTTATTACATTGTGGCTAGTTGTAGCAATGTAGCATCCTTGGTGTCCTGTAGTATGCGCCAATTAAATTTAATCCAGTCAAGTCATACAACTGAATGCCANGCTGCTGAATTCTGTATACTGAATATTATCATCTGCTACAACAAACTAAGCCAAAACACAAAGTGCAGAACAGCAGGAGAGAAGATGCTTCCATTCTTTATTGTATTCTCTCAAGAAGATGCCTCAGAATCGGATATAAGGGATGCAGAAGGTGGAGAAGATCATTTTTTTCTAGAAAACACACTGCTAAAGATGGTTGTTTTTCTATGATATAGGAGAGAGAAAACAGGGTGGATATGAAGAAAACATTCCAAAGATATGTTTTAGCTCTTTAATGTTTGGGGCGTGGATTACTAACCAATCTTTTGCAGGCCAGAAATAGGACAGCCCTTCTTCATTAGCAGGCAGGATTAGCATGCAACTGCCATAGGTACACGTCTTCACTGAAATGTTAAAACCAATGAATTAGTCTTGATGAATATGGAAGTGTCATATTGCCCGAGGCTAGCCCTGCCCTCGGGAGCCTCTGGCAGGCTCGCACACTGACAGGCATTTCTTGCACACCTAGGAGCCCGGCCTGCCCTCGATCTCTGCTTTGAGCGGGTGAATGCAGCTGGAGACACCTATGGGAACTGTGGCAAGGGCTTGAATGGCAAATACAGGAAGTGCAGCCCCAGGTGAGGACCACAGCACAGACCCCAGGGGAAGAAGAGTGAACAGGTGATCCCAGCTTTGTCCTCCTCACTCCCACCTGGCTTGGTGTGGCTGGCCCCCAGCTGNCTTTTAAACCAGCNNGTTAAAGCCTGTGTCTGTTCTCTGTTTGTTGTTGGCTCTNAGGAANTCAAAAAGAGGAGTGCGGAGCATCGCTTCCTAGGAAGCTGATCAAGGTTGCTTTGGGGACTTTCTTAGAGCAGGGCCGGATAGCTGGACATGGTGGCTCAGGCCTTTTAATACCAGTATTCAGAGGCAGGCACAGGCAAATCTCTATGAGTTTGAGGCTAGCCTGATCTACAAAGCAAGTTCCAGGACAGCCAGAGCTGTTACACAGAGAAACCCTGTCTCTGAAAAAAAGAAAAAAAATAAAAAATAAAAAGAAAGAAAGAGAAAAAAAGAAAAAGAGCACAATTATGCCCTGTTGTAAGACCCATCTCTGACTCGTTCATTCCAGCCACCCACTGGCTCATCTATTCACCTACTCATCTTCCCATCACTGTTGTAGATTTACCACATACAAGATGCTATATTGAGTGTCTAGAGCAGTGGTGTTCCACCTTCCTAANGCTGTGACCTTTTCATACAGTTCCTCATGCTCTGGTGACCCCCAACCATAAAATTATTTTCATTGCTACTTCATGACTATAGTTTTACTGCTGTTCTGAGTTACTGCAGTTGCTGCTGTTATGAGTTGTATTGTAAATATCTATGTTTTCTAATAATCTAAGGTGACCCCTGTGAAAGGGTCATTCGATCCCCAAAGGGGTCACAGGTTGAGAAACACTGGTCTAGAGCAATGTGATAATCAATGTAATAGTTAATGGCTCGGGGTGTTTCCCTCAAGAAGTTCTTTGGTTGAGTTCTGTAGCAGTCATCTAAATGAACAGGGTGAGGAGTCACACCGGTGTGTAAAACAGAGTGTTGAAGGCAGAGGTTAGAGAAAACCTGGCAGCTGACAAGCTGACAGGTACAGTACGCTACAGTGTGTGGGGAACAGAGGAGAGGNGCCATAAGAAATGAGCATGACTGGAGGAGAGCGGGATAGATCCTGAGAGGTCTAAAGGCGTTGCTGGAAGAGCCTGGTCTCCTCCCATGGATGATGCAGTCAGGGGACTCGGTATCTGGCAGGCCAGGGTAGAAAGGAGGTAGTTACATGAGTCAGGATAGCTGTGTAGGAAGGAAGATTGACAGGGATGGAAATGTTCAACCCCAGGAGCAATGAAGAATGGGGAGTCAGAGTGAGACCCAGCGTCTGGGNGAATGGTTGTGTGATGAGCATAAGGTGACAGACAGGACTCAGGTCATGCAGTTATCCTTGAAGTTAGGGCATCTTAAGTTCAGCTCTTGGCCTACGTGTGAGAGACGAGGAACCTGCCCCCTTTCTGGGTCTACCTCAGGTCTCTACCCTGGGGTCCAGCCCACTCTCTGGTCCTTTGCCCTACTCCACACTGAAGCTCTGCAGCCCCAGCTCTCCCCCAGCCTTTGATACTGTCTTTTCTCCCGGCCTAGGGACGCCAAGTGTGGAAAGATCCAGTGTCAGAGCACCCAGGCCCGGCCCCTGGAATCCAACGCAGTATCCATCGACACCACCATCACCTTGAACGGGAGGCGCATCCACTGTCGGGGCACCCATGTCTACCGGGGTCCTGAGGAGGGGGAAGGGGAAGGTGACATGCTGGACCCAGGCCTGGTGATGACTGGGACCAAGTGTGGTCACAACCATGTGAGTCCCTCCCCCAGCTTCCCTCAGAAACTGAGAGACAGAAATGGAGAAGTGTGGGCTCTGGAGGAAGGTGCTCAGCTCCCAGAGTAATAGCATCCCACACTTAGGTGCCCATTCATAGGCATCTACCCACAGACTATGGATTAGGCATGTAAATGGAGTCACCACTATCATCTGTACCATTAGCTATCACATGAAACAGAAGTAGGCTAAGAGTCAGGGAAACCCAAGGAAAATAATGCCACCTGTCTCATATATTTAATTGTGTTAGTAAAGTTATAAAAACATAGGAAACCCTTGGTACGATGTCCAGCACAAGTAAGCTCCTGCCACAATCATTATTTTCAGGCATAATACTAAAATTAGCACATATTCATTCTTGGATAGTNTAGAATCAAGATAATACGAGACTATAAACATGTCCTGATTGTTGAATGTAACTTTTAGCAGTGTTTCTTGTGTCTTCCCTAATCACAAAGGTCATAGCAGAATTTAGTCACTCACTGTCCTGCCTTTTGAGGTTCTTTGTGTTTCTCACTATAATATATAAGTGGAAGAGCTACCTTTTGGGGTTCCCATTCATCCTAAGTATAAAACTCTCCTGTCCTAAGCCTCCCTCATGTCCCTGCTGCTCTACTGACAGCTGCTCTCCCTTTCTGCAGATTTGCTTCGAGGGACAGTGCAGGAACACCTCCTTCTTTGAGACGGAAGGCTGTGGGAAAAAGTGCAACGGTCACGGGGTACGTGTGCAGAGGTCTGGGTTCCTGGGTGTCGGTGTCATGAGGGCACGCCCTGTGGGAGGTGACAGCTCTCCTGGGTGCTGACACATTTGCGGCCCCTCACTCTAGGTCTGCAACAACAACCAGAACTGTCATTGCTTCCATGGCTGGGCTCCACCTTTCTGTAACACCCCAGGAGATGGCGGCAGCATTGACAGTGGTCCTTTGCCCCCCAAGAGTAAGTGTTCTGCCTTTGTGAGAGCCATGGAGACCATGGGGATGGTGGTTGGTTGGCAGAAGCCTCCAACCTATTGACATTGCAATATGGCATTGTTGTCTACAAATGTGTTGTATATTTGTATGTACCAGTATACAAATAGGTAAACTGGAATACACNGGGCCTGTGGGCCGTAGGTTGGATTTGCCTGTTGCTGACTCCAAGTTAAATTGGCTTCACCTTCCTGATTCTATAGGGAGGAAGCCAATTGCTCCTACGTNGCTTGGGCTTAGCTGCCTTTTTGTCCTTTTACTAGGAAAGAAAGAGAGATCAAGGGAGATTCTAGGTCATTGGATAGTCACATTTATTTGCCGGAGTAGCTAGTAACTCGTCCTTTTAGGGACACTTGAAATGTCCCAGTCCTGGGGTGCATTGTANTGGGTTATTCTGCCTTTTGCTAAACAAAGGCTAAGAAATGGGAAAGCAGACAAGTTTCATAGTTCTTAGGGCAAACTCTGTCTTTGAATAATTGCAAAAGTAGTTAAAAAAAATACAAGGCTTGAAACTGGATGTGGTAGTTCCTGCCTATAATCCCAGCACTTAGGAAGTTGAGGCAGGAGAATTGCTGCAATTTTGAGGCCAATCTGTGTTGCACTGTGGGTTCCAGGCCAATCTAGACTACACAGTGAGACCCTGTCTTAAAAGACAAACAAAATAATAACAAACAAGAAGGAAGAACCCAAATATGTAAAATAGAGCAAAGTGGAGCTTCATGGACGCTAGTGTACTTTGTATATTTAAATTTACAATTCATGGAACTATTGAGGTGGCTTTGGAACCAACTGTGAGGCTGAGGGTTGAGGGTAAGAGCTCTAGTCCTGAGGCGTCTGAGACAGTATCTTCCGGTCACCAGTCTGTGTCCAGGAAAATCGAGATGCAGGTTGACTTTATGAAAATCCATTAGCTGGAGGTTAATGACAAATGATACAATCTGAACTGCTTTGGAGAGAATCTCTGCAGTTGAAAGAAATAACTATGGGGTTTTCTAGAAAAGCCAGTGGGCCTAGCTCTTTAAGCTAGTATTGGTGCCCCAATAAGTGTATAATGTGTGTGTGTGTGCATGTGTGTTTTAAGTAAGTTGTACAAATACAGTGAGAATCAACTATCTGAAGAAGTATCAGGGCTGCATCATTTTGCCGTAGCCAGAATAGCCTCTGATTCCCTCATGTGTGCTGTCTTCCGGCAGGTATAGGTCCTGTGATAGCTGGGGTGTTTTCGGCCCTCTTCCTGCTTGCAGTCCTTGTATTGTTATTCCACTGCTACAGACAGAGCCACAAACTGGGCAAGCCCTCGGCCCTCCCCTTCAAGCTGCGGCAACAGTTCAGGTGGGTCAGGGCGCTATGCCCTGAAGGACTTGGGGGGGTCCCTTCTAGATCAGAGAACCCTTGTGGAAAAGTTGGTGGTGATGGGTCGAATTCTGGGAAGATGGGTGTAGGGGACATGCCACCTTCNTCCCTTCTATCCTGCTCTGTCACCATGGCAGACATGATTAGGTAATGGTTGGAAGTGATTTCTACTGAGCATGCTCATTACCTGTGAATTCTTCTCAATAGAAAGTACTGAGACAATTCATAAAATCTATTTACCTTCCTCTACCTGGTTAAAGAGCAGCAAACTGAGGCCACATAAAAGGGATGACTAGCTAAAGTCAGTCACAGAGATAGCTAGACATTAACCCAGGAAGGCAAATGATTAATTCATTTAGATATTGACAGAGCATATTCTCAAGAGTCCTGTTAAATGTCCTCGTGCTGGAAGGGATTTTTTTTTTCTACCCTGAATCCCTCTGGATCCATGCCTGGGTGGATGGGGGGTTGTGTGATGGCCNGTGACTTCCTGTCTCCTTTCTGGGGATGGGGAGCAGGCCGATCCCTTCCTTGGGCTTCTCCCCTGGCCACATGTGTACTTATTTATTATTTAGGAGATGGGTTTGAGAGGGTCAGCCTACTCTCTCCAGAGGAGGGTTAATTAGATTTGTCAGTTGGCCAGGGCCAGAGGAGCTCAGTCCACACACGGCCCTGAACATCTCCTTCCTCCCTGTGCCCTATTCCTTGTTTCCAGTTGTCCCTTCAGGGTGTCTCAGAGTGGTGGAACTGGCCATGCCAACCCAACTTTCAAGTTGCAGACNCCCCAGGGCAAGCGAAAGGTAAGGGCTTTGCATCGTTGAACTTGATTGATTTCTTTTGATCTCTGTTAGTCTTCCTAAGAGCTTATGGGTGCCCACAGGGTTGGTAATGAAAGCCATTTTATTGGCCTGGGAGACACGTCAGTTGGTTCCGAAGCCGGGGATCTGAAGGGCTGAATAGGTCCTGCCTTCAAATGAGGCTCTGGTCACCTCATTGAGACACACACACACACACACACACACACACACACACATACACACCTGTCTCTTATACACATCTAGACACACAGAGGATTCCTCTTCTCAGCTGTTCTGTGTCTCCTCCATACAGGTGACCAACACCCCTGAAACTCTCCGGAAGCCCTCCCACCCGCCTCCCCGGCCCCCTCCAGACTACTTGCGCATTGAATCCCCACCTGCACCATTACTAGCACACCTGAACAGGGCTGCCAGGAGCTCCCCAGAAACTGGGGCTCAGGTAGAAAGAAAGGAGTCAGCCAGGAGGCCTCCCCCAAGCCGGCCCATGCCCCCTGCACCAAACTGCCTACTGTCCCAGGTAAGTAGGTTCTCAGCAACCTTGGATTGGGGANNTTGCCCACAGCAAGACATTGGAGGTCGGGGTGATGTATTGGTTGCGTTTGACCATCTTTTCTTGGTTCTGGTGAATCCAATGGGCTTCCAGGAGTTTTACAGTAAGAGGAAGAAGTATCTTCCCTGGATAGTCCCTAAAAGCCACATGATGCTTTTTTCCTGTTTGGTTTCCACCCACTTTGTACCCCAAATTAACTTCTTTCAGTTCCCTGAGTTCTTGTCCCCTCCAGGTCATTGCAGATGAGGGTTTGCCTCATACACACCCACATCCCTTTGCTTGGCCAGCTCCTATTCACCCTCACTTGGGACCTTAGAAAGCACTCCTCCCGAGGGCCTTCTCTTACCTTGTAAGGCTGAGCTGTGTGCCCTGTACCTCTCATTGTGCCCATCCCTACAAAGTGTACCTACCAGGTAGCTCCCATTCATCAGAGTATTACTAAAGGGTGCACCCTGATGCCTTGCTTATCTGAGGGGTCTCTGGAGAGGTGACAGGTCTAGACTGGCCCCCTCCTCTGTAGCTGATACTCACAACTTGGAGCCATCACCCAGTGGCTTGTTTGCTTCACATATCTACTCTGGTAGAAGTTTCCCAGTGAAGACATGCATATTTCTCAGGCAGTGGCCCAGCTTGGTGGCTTCTAGAACTGACTGTTTGTTTGGTATTAGGGGACTCCTTTCTTTTGGCATGGTCTGAAGGAGTCCCCAGGGCCTGGGCTTCTCTGATCACAACNACCACAGGGGGAGTGAGGGTTTGGTATGGTCCCTAAGGTATGGTGCTGTGAGGATTTGGCAGAGCTGAGGGTGTCAGGTTGGGTTCTGTGCTGTGAAACTGCTGCTCCTAAGGTCCTGTGTGTGGCACAGGGTCTGATGTACAAATCCATGCAGGGGAGAGGCTGACTTGATGTTTTCCCAAAGTTTACGGTGCACACTGAACATACTCAGACTCATTCCTACTTAATTACTTTAAACACTACTCCTCCATGACATTGAGCTATGCAGGCCCCTAAATGTGCCTGCTATCATTATTTTTTGTAAATTTGGCCTTAAATTGAACGTGCTCAGGGATGTACACCTTATGAAGGTGAATGGACTCTCTGGATAAAGTTGCCTTGCTGCCTTTGGAGGGGGTGTAGTTTAGCAGATCCTCATTCTCCTGGCTCGCAGCAGCTTATCCTCCTCTGCTCTGTGAAGTCTTGGCTCTGCTTTGTCATTCCTTAAGAATCAGGTTGTGGTATCAAACCNCCTGCTTTGGGAGGCTCCGTGCTGGCTGGCCCAGGGCAGACCTTCTGATGAGGCTCCTAGGCAGATAACAACCACCAAGGGCTCACTTTGCAATTTCCCAACTGTGACCTGATGCCCACACCTCACAGTCTTTCCCTGGAAGGCCCAAGTTCTCTGGTGCAGTCTAGGTTTCATCCTGTACCATCCACCCTCAAGATCAGCATCACTCTGGAAAGAGCGGAGCTGAAGTGTGTGGCTTTTTGGTCTCACGCATTTTTGACTTCTCTTTCCTGAGCTTCAGTTTTTGCTCTGAGAAGTAGTTTGGGGGGGNAAACCAACTCTGCAATGTTCTGCCTCCTGCACCCTTGCCCCATGCCTATCTTGGAGTTCACTAGTGCCCCTCTCAGGCAGGGTAAGGAACTGGCCTTCCTCAAGTCTCATCAGCTTGGGACCAGGCTATGGTTGCCCCTTAAAATTTTGTTTTTCCAACCACAAAAAAGCACATATTTGTTTAAAGAAATTGAGTAGCGGGGTTAGAGATGGCTCNGTGGTTAAGAACACTTGCTGTTCTTGTAGAGGACCTCGGCTCTGTTCCCAGCACCCACATCAGTAAGTTCCAAGGGCACCTGAACACACAGGGCGTAAACTCACATACACACATAATCAAAAATAATACAAATAGCCAAGTATGGTGGTGCACGCCTTTAATCCCAGCACTTGGGAGGCTAGGCCAGGTGGATTGCTGTGAGTTCTAGGCCAGCCTGATCTACACAGTAAGTTACAGGACAGCCAAGGCTATGTAGAAAAGATCCCGGCTCAAAAACAACAACAACAATAATTCTTTATAGTTAAAAATTCGAGTAGCACATAAATATGTATCTATTTGAAGAAACTTGAATAGCTCATTTATTTATGTACTTGTTGAATTGAGTGCTTCCTGAGTATTAGCTGCCCAAAAAGCCTGCAATGGCTCCACAAACTAGACAGAAAAAGCACCCTGCCCCTGCTTGCATACTAGTTCTAGTCAGAGATGGCTAGAGACAGAAAATCAAAGCCTGATCAATTATTTAGGTTGGTAGGGATAAAGAGTATGAAAAGAAAAAAATAGACTAAAATAAAATGGCTTGGGGTACCACATGCTGGGGATATGGTTAGGTAGTAATAAGGGAAATTTTGCCTTATTGAGAAAAAATAATTCAAACAAAGCAGCAACAACAACAAACATGGTTTCTTAAAGTTTTAATTTGTCCAGGTACACACACACACACACACACACACACCACTCTTTCTGTTTTCCTGGACTACACTCACCCACTTAGACTCGATATCTGGGTAGCCCTCTGTTGTCAGTTTGCTCTGGCCCCTTCCTGTCTGTCTGCCATTCACTTCTGTTGACCTTAGGCAGGGGTGTGGTGCTCTGCTTTGTATACACCTCCTCTGTCCGGTCCATGTCAGCTTCTCTTGCAGCTGACTCTCCTCATCAGCCCATACCCACCGCTTGTTCTTTGTACCTGCTTAGCCCAGGTCACTGTGTAATTTTACGTTTTTTCTCTCTCTGTGGAAACTTTGGAGGTGTTTAGGTTCTCTGATGTTATAAACAGAGACATCCTTGCAAATCAGCCTTGTGCACCTGTGCAAACAGTCTCTAAANGGCCAACAGGAAGTGGAATTTTCACATGGGGAAATGACCATTTCTGTATTTAGTTTAGTTTTGAAGCAGGGTTGTAACANCACACAGGTAAAGCCACGTGGAACACGTGGTGACATAGATTTATAAAATGGGTTAGTTTAAGATGTAAGAGCTAGCTAGCGAAAAGCCTGCCATGGCCATAGTTTAAAAATGATGTAAGCCTCTGTGTGTTTACTTGGGTCTAAGGGGCTGCGGGAGCCGGGCAGGACTGGACAAACTTTCGCCTACACAGGGTCTCACTATATCACCCTGGCAGGCTTGGAACTTACTGCGTACAGCAGGCTGGCCTTGAATTCACAGAAATCCACCTGCTCCTACCTCCTGAGTGCTGGGATTAAAAGTGTGCACACCATTGTCATGACCCTATCTCTAATTTTAATAGATATAGCCAACGTGTTTCTCAAAAAGGTCTTTTTTTTCTTAGCATGTAAATATGTTATACCCTCCCCCACATTCGAGTTCTTTAAAAATGGGACCATCCAGTATGTCAGTTATTTGGTTTTGATCCATAAGATATTAGGCATATTTTCTTTTGAAAGGAGCCCTCAAGTGAGACCTCTTGCTTCCTCTAGGATTTCTCTAGGCCTCGGCCACCCCAGAAGGCACTCCCAGCAAACCCTGTGCCAGGCCACAGGACCGTTCCCAGGCCAGGAGGTNCCTCCCTGCTGCAGCCACCTACTGCTGGTCCTCAGCCTCCCCGGCCTCCCACAGTGTCTGTTCCAAAGGTGAGTCCACAGAAGGGCCCAGAAATACCAGTGGGGGAAGTGTGTGGCTGAGGAAGCTGTTTGTTCTCCCGTGATCCTAGCTGAACTCCTAGAAGCAGGAACAAGGCCTTGCTCGGAGGACTGTTTGACTGCACCTTACATGAGCAAAATATGATTTGGCTTCATTTGAGAATGAAGGCATCACTCAGAAGCCTGAGTTCTGGCGGCTTCCAGCTACCTTGGCATCTGAACGGCTAGGTCACCTTGAGTGAGACCTTGTCTTGATAAGAAGGCTTAAGATGGGCCAGCAGAAAAAAGTAATTTCTAAAGAGGCATAAGAAGCAGGAAGGATCAGCTCCATGGTGTTGCTATGAAGGTCAAAGCCATTAGTTTATATAAGCCTGTCAGCTTATGTCCCTTCCCTAAATGCTTCTCTCGGGCTGCCTTGTTCTTAGCTTAGTCTGGGGGGTTGGGTCCAAAGGAATGAGGCAAGAAGGCTGGCTGCCATCCCTATATTCCCACAAATCACTGGGAACTATTGTACCGAAGCTTGACAAAAGAGAAGAGGGGTGACTTTCCAGCTTTTGGGGGTGGGCACACAACTTGCTCTCACTGTGAGAGCTATTGGCAAACAGCCACAGGGACCGACTTCTGAAGATCACGCTTCTGTTCCTGACTGTCAAAAGCAAGAGGACATTGCCCCCAGTCCCACTGGCTGGCGCCNAGGTCACATCTCTTCCTTGCTTTTCCTCTCCAGCTTCCCGAGTACAGATCACAGAGGGCCGGAGGGATAACTAGCTCCAAGATCTAGAACTGTCTAGAAGTTTCTTGTTTCCCCTGAAGACTCTGGATGCCATGGAGGGTCCAGAAGAAAGAAGCCTGCTCGGCCACCCTGAAGCTTCTCCAGCCTTCTGGAACCCCCTCATCTCCAGAATCTCCCGTCTTGCCCCAGTGCCTCCTGTCTCCTCTGAGGCCCAGAGGGACTTCTATCTGATGGCTTCTAAGTGTTGTCCTGTGCAATATATAGCCCTGATAGGAAAGGGGAGCNGANGGAGGAAGATGGGGAAGATTCTCCCTCAGCCCCCCAGCCAAGAGCTACCAATGATGGTCAGGGAAGTCTTGAGCTGGTGCCAGGTGGGGGGGAATCCTCCTTCTGTGCCGAGCTTGGGGAAGGCATCCACCCAGGTCCTATGCGTCTGTTGACTGGCCTCCCTCTGGGATCCCAGGCTACACAGAGGCTGGGCTTTACCTGTCCCTTAGCTTTTAGGGTCTGGGGAAGCCACTGCTGCATCCCTGCCCCAGGGCTTGGTCAAGGTGCCTCTTTCTGGTTATATGGCTGCATGTGACAAGCCATGCTCCCCTCCCCTGCTACCCCTCACNTTCCCATTCCCATATTTACACGGGTCACTCTCTGACTCAGACAGGTACTATTTGTAGGCAGTGTAGACAGCAGCAGGGAGTGGTCAGCCTGTGTCTCCTCTGAGCTGTGATGCCAAAGGTTGCTAGGACTCTCAGAATCCCCAGTTGTACGTCCCCATTGTTCCATGTGTCACCTTCTCCTCCCCTTCCAACCTCCCTATCCTATGGTGCTTTGATGGTGAACCACAGCAATCCTGACTTGCTGGTGACCAACAAACCGGGATCCTGCCTCACGGGATAGGCACTGGACTTCCTGCACTGGATCTCAAGAGCATTGAGCTGAGCGGGCTTGGGTGAGAGAGAGAGAGAGGGGAGAGAGAGGAGAGAGAGAGAGAGAGAGAGAGCGCTCTGCACTTCCTGCACTGGATCTCAAGAGCATTGAGCTGAGCGGGCTTGGGTGAGAGAGAGAGAGAGGGGAGAGAGGAGAGAGAGAGAGAGAGAGAGAGAGCGCTCTGCATGTAATTGTGTTTTTTGGCCTCAAGCAGGATAACGGTTCCCCTCCTTATTTCTGACCTATATCCTAGGTGAAGTTCTCCAGGGCAGACACAGGTATACTGAGGGGACAGACATGGTTGGAACCCCAGTTATTAGGAACGTACACACAGGGGCACCAGCCCTTCACTAGTGGTTAGCTCTGAGGTGGGACTGTTGTCTCTGAACAGGTAGCTGACCTCTTTGGAAGCTGTCAATAGCCACGGTGAACTCGATCTGGGTGGGGGATGGGGGGCACACTCTTTAACNGGGGTTTTANCGTGCATGTCCATTGGTTCTCTCCTGGTTACTGCCTATATGTGATCCTCATGGAAAGAGCTCTGGGAAGGCGGGCATGGATGGACCCCATCTTGCCTGGGGCTCAGAAGGGNGTCTTGGTGCTCTGCAAGTTAGGGCAGTTCCTACACATTTGCTGGCCTTGGCCTCTGAGAGGCCATCTTCCATCCCCCAAAAGGTGCTGGATAGTACTCCAGAAGGTCCTCTAGGGGCCTTCCTGCCACCGCATTAAGCAGTTGTTAGCTCTTGGAAACCTCCCTGAGGAGGAGGCAAGATTCTGACTCCCCNTTACCACCTCAAAGCCTCCTTACAGCTCTTCACAGAGTTAAGATCTGGACTCATGTTCTTGGGATTGTAGACAAGTGGGAAATGTGGGGTGCATGGCTAGCGGTAGAAAGATCTCAGGAAAACACCTTTCTCCTCAGGGTGACCATGCTGTTCACACTNTGACTCCCTGAACCATGATGCNGAAGGCCACTTGGGCCTAGGTGTCCATTCTCTGCCATCTNACAGCCTTCCATTTTAAGTGCCACACCAAATGCCCGGTGACTACAGGTTGGGTCCTCAAAACACCCTGACTCTCGCCACAAAGTTAGAAACACCATTTTCCTTTAAACCCAACCCTGAACCTTCTATATATTCTCCCTCAGCTCAGGAGGCAGGTGGCTCTGAGTGACAGTGCTACAGCAACAGTAACAACGTGAGCCTTCTGAACCTCAAGCCTTCTGTCCCTTGAACCATACCAGAAAAAAGACCCATTTCCTTGCTCTTTGGTGACCGTCCCCTTCTTTCCTGTTACTTAAGTCACTGCTACGATACCACCTCCATCCCATAAACTATACTGTGAGCAGGAAAATGGCAGAATTTTTTAAGTTTGGTNGAGATGTTGGCAGCTACTCTTATTTACAACTTCATTCCTGCCTCTCTTATCCAAAGGCTGGGGAGGCTGCCACAGGTAGGAACCCCTTCCCTTCTGCACCATGAAGTGTCACATACAGATACATCTAGACTTTGAGGACAGAGTTTGTCCCTAAGGATTGTTTACCACTTAGGAGGGGAAAAAATATTATCGCAGGGAGAAGAGGGAGTGGTTGCAACAGAACACTTGGTCAACCTACCCCAAGTCTNTGGGCATCCAAGGCTGAAAAGGCCTTTTCTTGTGCATAGGAAGTGAACCGGACTAGAAATAGCTGTTCTGTACCCAGCCACTGTAAAAATGTTAGGGAACACTGGGGTAGGTCAAAGCCAAGGCTCTGGTCGGCTGAGGGAAGTTCAGAGTTCAGTTTGTAGCTGGGTGTGATGGTACNCACNTTTAGTCCCAACAGAGGCAGGGGGATCTCTGAATTGGAGGCCAGCCTGGTCTACAAAGTGAGTTCCAGGACAGCCAAGGCCACACAGAGAAACCCTGTCTCCAAAAACAAAATTGTTTGAGACAGGAGCTCATATATCTCAGGTTGGCCTTCAGTTCACTAAAAAGCCAAAGATGACCTTTGAATTTCTGAGTGCTTTCTAAGACTNCAGGGGTGTGCCACCACACTTGGTTTATGTGGTCCTAGATTCAGGCCTGGATCTTTGTGAACATCTAGGCATATACTCTACCAACTGAGATACATCCCCAGCCCAGTCTGTAAAATGTCCTTAGAAGCTAAATTAGCTGTCTGCCAACTTTAGAACCCTAAAGCCATTTCTGACCTGTAAACCTCAGGTCTCTAATCCCTTCCAAGTTGCAACTTCCTGCTTGCTTTCTGTTCCATTTAGCTTTGGTGACTTCTACCTGGAGGAGAAAAAGCCCTTCCTACCCCTGCTCCAAGACATTGTCGATTTTAAGGTCTGAATAGTCTCTGCCATGCAACGATCCCTGTCACTCTGCAGTAAACCTTTTCCAGTGTCTCCCCCTAGGTTCAGTTAATTTGCTTACTTGATGAAGCGGGTGTGAGACTTGTATTCTTAAAATTGGAGGCACGTTCTAANGCTAGTCAGTCACTTTGTCAAATGCATGTAATGTCAGCCCCCAAAGACTCCACACATAAGCCAGGGAACACCAACTGGAAAGGTGTCCCTTCCCTAGGGACGCCTACTAGAGGTTCTGTAGACTCCAAGCCCAATACCCCAAAGTCATGTTCCCAGTGTCCTCTTGTACAACTGTGTGTACGCCTGCATCTGGGATCCAGGGCAAATGTGAATTTTCTTTTTATTTGGGAGATTGTTCACAGGAAATAGTCCTCTCTCCTCTTGTCCTCCTATTGATTGTTTACAAATATTTGTACATCTATGCAAAATACTTGAATGGGCCATGGTGCCTTGTTTTGTTATTTTTTGTTTTTGTTTTCTCCTTGTTTGTATTTAATTAAAACAAATTGTCATTAGGAAATGCTATCGGTTTGGACAGCTCTTTTGTGTATGTGCTGTTTCAGTAACCCANTGCTTGGACCACTTAAAATGTGATGTATACTTCTCAGAAAGGTCCCCTAGAGACAGAAGGTCTTCCCACACACAAGGCCACGGACCTGAGCCATAATGAAGCCCCAGGTTTCCCCATGGTCAGTAGAGAGGGTTGCTTGCTGTTGCTGTGCAGAAGATGGTTTGGCTTCAATAGATCGTGGATCATCAAAGGCTTNAATGACNTTGAGATTCTAGTATGTTCGTTCTTCTTACACTATCACCTTTAGGAGGCAGCNNGGATGCTCTGTTACCATCTCTCCTTACTAGGGGATGTGTTTTAATGAAAGGGAGAGACTTAGTGAGGGTCTCTTGGGCTGGGTGGGCAGGTGGAGGAGGGCCAGGCTGTGTGCACTGCAGATTCTCTGGGCCTGTGTGAAAACAGCACATAGTGCTGGTGCCCCTACCCCCCACCATCAGACTCATTTATACCCGACATCAGTTGTGAGATTTTCTAAGACTAATAATATCCACAGGAGAAGGGAATACTCACTCAGGGATTAGCCCATGCAAGGTACTTNGTGCTATTTTTCTTCGTGTGGGTTACTGTGGTGGTCTGAATAAAAATGGCCCCCATAGACTCCAGGAGTGGCATTATTGGAGGTGTGGCTTTATTGGAGTAGGTGTAGTCTTCTTGGAGGAAGTGGGGGCAGGCTTTGAGGATTCAGGCCCAGTGGCTCACTCTCTCTTTCTGCTGCCTGTGGATCCAGATGTAGAACTATTGACTCCTTCTCCAGCACCATGTCTGCCTGCACACCACCATGCTTCCCTCTTCTGAACTGTAAGCCAGCCCCCAGTTAAATGTTTTCCTTTATAAGAGTAGCTGTGGTCATGGTGTCTCTTCACAGCAATAGAAACCTTAACTAAAACAGTTACCTCATCAAACCCTCACATCCTATAGATAACATAAGCTCTTTCCTATGGGAAAGCATCCTATAGATAACATAAGCTCTTTCCTATGCCTGGTGCCTAGTAAGGGCTCAGACATTGACTAAGCAATGTCTTCAATGCATCCATTCCAACAGCAACCTTCCCCACTTGAGTGAGGGCAGATGTGTGGAATACATGGGAGGGCTTCGCTTGGCATTTTAGGCATCAGGGACTGGCCTCTCAGCATGTTAGAGGGACCAGTGGTGTGAATTTGCTCTTTGCTCAAGGAAGATCAAGGCACTTGTCAAGTAAACACACTCTGAAGTCTTTATTCTTGACCCCAGAGCCCAGGCTCTTAGAACCCTCNGTCTACTGCCATACCCAAGATCCAATGTGTTGCATTGATTTCAGTTAGAGTCAGAAATCCACATTCATTAAAATACTGGGGATTGGACATGGAAGGTACCGGGGCCCAGAGTGTTGATCTGCCCTAAGAACTTACCCAAGGCTAGAAAGGGTTTGACATGGGTGTGGTTGTATTTAGGGGATCAGATGGGAACACAGCAAATAGACAGGGAGCTTGACAGGACTCTACCTGCACTGAAGATCAAGTCTTCCCTCTTCCCCACACACTGGCTCCTAACTTCACTCTCTTGTGGTCCTTCCTTTCACAGCTGGAAGAAGCTGGGAAGAAAAGGATCCCAGTTCTCTCCTCAGCTGCTGTTCTGTGCATGCCTCAGGCCAAATGTAAGGTCACCAAAGATGGCCCCCAGGGCAAGTGACGAAGGAAGCGTCNTGGCATGCTGCTTCCAGTGTGGGCAGCTAGTTTGTCATGGAGACAGACTCAGTTCCAGTTGGGCCAACAAGTCTGTGCCAATCCTGCACTCCTACTTGGTTACTGAGATTCAAAGCCAATTCCACTAGCTACGGCTCAGAAATTTCCCCACACCTTTTTTGGGCCTGGGTTCTTGCTTGGGTCTTAGAGTCAGCCCAAAAGTTACTTCTAGGTTTCTAGACAGCCCATGACTCCATCTGGCCAACCTTGACGTTGTTTGTCATATTCTCCTCCACCTCCCCAAGTCATATTATGGTCAACTTCTTCATGCTAAGGAAGTCAGATTCTGCTATATTCCAGAGCTACAACACAGGCTGTTCTCTTCCCAGAGAAGGCTAGGTGAACACCGGTTTGGCCAGCGGAGGGAGCTAGCCTAGGAGGCATCCCCTGCTGTTGTTGAATTCTAAGGTTACAGTGTGCATGTGTCGGTGACTGATGCCTTGGGATAGACAGAGAGAGGGAAGGGTGGTGGTGCCACTTGGGGCATGGACAGCAAGATATGACCTCCAGGCTGGAGTGCTTGGAGAATGGACTAGTTGAAACTTCCCTGAGACATCAGGTGGCTTTCACAGTAAGGAGGTCAGCGGGGTGTGGTGGGGGGTGTCTTACTTCTGTCTTCAGGAAACACCAAGCTACCTGGCACCTACTGTGCACCTTGGCATGGTGAGGCACACAGATTGCTCTGCAGTCTTCCACAAGCTCCATTCTTGGGCTAAGTAGGCTGAGAAGTTCTAGCTTGACAGGCCAATTGATGTGAAGGATTTCCTGATGACCAATATCCTAGGGCAGTTCTTGAACTGGGCTACATTCAGCAGGTCAAATTCTGTCTTCTTCCCCAACAGCATAGAGATGGTGCTGAGGGAACCAGAGGGAAGAGGCTCTGGGCACTTGCTGGCTCCAACAGAAACTAGTGGATTTAGTCACCAAGGCTGTATCTCTAGGAAGTCCTGTCACCTACTTAATGGGTAGGGATTTTTTCTTCTTCTAGGAACAGCAGTGAGGTATAAATGAGTATCTCAAAAAGAGATAGCCCTTGGCAACAGATGTGCTGAAAGTAACCTGGTAGTTTTGAACTTGAGAGGTCAGGCTGGACCATTGGGCGCCTCCTCTTACCCATGTATTCCAGGCTTTAAGAATGGATCATAAATACTTTGGGTTTCTGCTGTGGTGATGGCGTGCTGGCAAGTTCTATGTTGTCCACAAGGACATTCTTATCTTCTAGTTTAATGACCGTGGGCTCTGGGGCGGGAGCTGGAGTTGTGTTTTTGTGTGTGTGTGGCAAGCTGATTTGGTTGATGTCCAAGTCTTTGAAAGCATGAAGCATGAAAACACCCAAGATGATGGTGACGAAGCCAGACAGGGTGCCCACAATGTCCACAGCAGACATGGTATACCACTCCTTGAAGAGGACGATGGAGGAAGCCACTACCACTGTGGTGAAGAAAACGTAGTAGATGGGGAAGACCAGTGAGGTGTTAAAAATATCCAGGGCCCTGTTGAGGAAGTTGACCTGAATGATGATGGAAAGTCCGAGGATGAGGGACAGGATATAGGGCAGGGGGTGTCGCACAACTGGTAAGCCCTGGAAGAAGTTCCTAATGGTGACACCCAGCCCCTTGACGGCAGTCACAGAGAAGGATCCAATCACAGAGCAGATGATGATGTAAATGAGGATATTCCTTTGCCCGTAACGTGGGGCAACAATGAAGATAAGGACGAGGCAAGACACCACCAGAAGGACAGCAAATACGACGAACCCTTCAGGAAGGAGGGACATAGTCATTCAGTGAAGGACGAAGACAGTATCTAGGGCCCCAGACTTATAGTCTGACACATGTGGGTTCTAGTCTCAGCTTCAGACTTTTTAATAACTTATGCAAGTTATTAAACTCTAAGACCTTAGTTTACACATTTGTTAAAAAAAGGATCAAAAGTGGGATTTTTTCCTTGTAGAGCTGTTTTATGAAACAATGCATATTCTTACATAAAATGTTGTTATAATAAAAAATGTGTGTATTTAGAGAAGTGCTCGCACACAATGAACAATAAATGGCATATGTTTACGTTGATCCAGGAAGCTGAAGGGTACTGCCCAACTTCCTTTCTGTTGTTCACCCTTTTCCTCAAGGGGGCAGCACGGAGATGAACAAAGCCCAATTAGATGGTCCACACACAACTCATCCCCTAGTGTTTCCTGCAAGCCCAGTGTTTGAAGCCTACCTGTGTCTTTCATCTTGGAAGCCATCTCCACAACAGTAGTGACCTTCTCCTCCTTGGGGGCATGTATGACCATCACTGTGCTGCCAGCCATGCAGATCACACAGCCCAGCTTCCCCAGTAGATTCAAGCTCTCTCCCANGCAATAGGAAGAGAAGACAGCACTGTACAGGGGCATGGGAGAAAGGGGTTGAGTGGGAGGGCCTGTCCCAGGCNCTCAAAAGACACATGGGGGCTGAGTAAACACTTATGGGGAACAACAGTCTAAAACCTATTCCTCTCTATAGAAGCCTTCTTAGATTCCTTTCCCCCAACCCCACACTTTCAAACATAGAAGCNTATTTCTAGGGGGGTTGGAATATGTCCTAGAGGAGCAGAAATACACATGGATCTCTCTCTCTCTCTCTTTTTTTTTTGAAATGGAAACTATCCACAAACCAAGGGTTTGTGTCCTGGCTGGTTTATTGTCAACTTGACTTAATCTAGAGTCACCTGAGAAGAGGTGACCTCAGATGAGCAAATGCCCCATCAGACTGGCCTGTTGACAAGCCTGTGGGGCATGCTCTTGATTGATGATGGATGTGGGTGAGCGTAGATCACTGTAGGCAGTACCGTTCTTGGGCAGGTGCTCCTGGGGTACATAAGAAAGCAAACTGAGCAAGCCAGGAGGAGCAAGCTCCAATGTGGCTTCTGCTTCAGTTTCTGCCTCTAAGTTCCTGGCTTGAGTTCCTGCCTTGGCTTTCCCCCATGATGGACTGTAATTTGTAAGCCCCCCAAACCCTTGCTTTTGATCATGGTGTCTCATCACAGCAATAGAAAGCAAACTAAGACAGNTTAAAAGACCCTTGCAAACTCCTCTGACTCCCTACCAACTGAATGTATTGTTCCATAGTATCACTAGGAGATGTTTTTCAACCATGGTGTGTATGTGTCTGGCAGCAGGGAACAAGTTAAATGAGTATATTGCATGTTCATTACTCTTATTCACTCCAAATGCATTTACTGGTCATTTCTATTCCTTGCCCCATTTCTGTTCCTTGGGTCATAGAGAATGAATCTCTTTCTCTTTCACTNGCATATGCCAGTATAAACCACCACAATGATAATTAGAGACACTATGTCTTNGGGGCATGTATTTCCTAATCGGTGCTGTGTCAGAGTTGACCTGACAGCTCTGTGAATTAACTGCTCCCAATTTACAGATGAGAAAACAGAGCTCNTGGAAGTTAAAATGAACTCAGCAAAGTCCTTTAACTGGTAAGTGGCGAAAGCAAGTTTTGAACGATACTTTGATCTTATTGCAAGGCTGATGGGCTTCCCTCTACATTAAAGAGAAACTTTAGGCTTTCCAGGGTCTTCACTGAGCAAAATCCTTCCAGCTCCTTGGTNACATGATTTCTGTTCCCTTTTGNTNCTCTAGATGACGGAAGAAAAGGGGGGACTGNGCAGGCTGGGAATGAACCATGAGCTCATTTGCTTTATGAAGGTGACATTNGTTCACACTGAAAATGTATTGGCTGTCCTGGGACCTAGGTAGCATCCAAAAGTCTTGGCCTATAGGCAAGCTTGGGGGCCATTTTCTTGATTGATGATTGATGAGGAACAGCTCAGCTCACGGTGGGCAATGCCATACCTGGGCAGGTGATCCTGGGGCATATAAGAAAGCAAACTGAGCAAGCCAGGAGATGCAAGCCCCAACTAGTTTACCTACAGTGTTCTATTTGAGAGACTCTGATGGCATTTACACAGGCAGGGCCAAACACATCAGATTTGGGAAGCACTTCTTTCTACTCAGCAGTAATAGCAGCCAGGCCAGTTGTGCACTGTGAGGAATCTACTTGTCTCACAACTAACTGTGAATGTTGCAAAATTGTCATCAAGTGGAAAAACAGCACAGAAGAGATTATAGATGCTAGCTGTGGTTGGCTTGGATTTACCAGAGCTCCAGAGTTAGTCCCTAAATGACAGCATCCCTCAAATGAGCTTAAGGATCCACACAGAAGTACCGATACAAGTTCATAGCTTAGGAGGAATGGGGGTGATAAGAGGCACAAATGCTTAGTATCAATTACTTTGTTGTATTATTGTTTTTGATTGTTCAGGGATGTTAGGAGTCAAACCCAGGCACACCAGGTGAGTGTTCTACTCCCAGCTGCATCACCAGCTCTAAGATCCCTAATTCTTAAAACCATTGTTTGCAAAGTCTTTACTGAGAGGCAACATAGCACAGCATGGCTGTTACCTCCTAGGTCCTGGAATTATATTGCATAGGGTAGATCCTGGTCTGATAACAGGGTCTTCATGTTGACATATACAAGTGGAAGAAAAGGGTTTGTCTACCACCCAAGGAATAGAAATAGTCAAGAAGTAGAAATTGCTGGAAAGTTACCTTGGCCAAAGTTCTTGACCTCTCTGAGTCTTGGGCACAAATGTAAGGATGAAGTGAGTTAATACACAGATTACATCCAGATGACTTCATGCATAGTTTTCCTCTGTTTATTGTTGCCATGGTTGCTTGGAGCTAGTTTCTTCTACATCCACTCTGTGTGTTATCTCATTTGGTTCTCTGGGTGCATATTATTAGTATTCCATTTTGCATATGGATGAATTGAGGCTTGGCTAAGAGACTTGCCCATGAAGCCATCACTACTAAGGTTTGAGTATGGATTAGTACTCGGGTAGTGTTGTGGCTCACTTGGCAATGTGCCCGCCCTGCAAGCATGAGGGGCTGAGTTCAAATCCTCTGCACCCACCTAAAAGCTAGGTGTGGTGATATGTGCCTATAATCCTAGTCCTGGGGAGGCCAGAGACTGGAGGATTGCTGAGTTTATTGGACAGCCAGCCTAACCAATTGGTGAGCTCCAGGCAGTGAGAGACATTGTCTAAAAAAANTAAGGTAGAGACTAATTAAGATAGACAATGACCTCGAATCTCTCCTCAACAGACAGCTCACACACAGGTGTATACATATGCACATGTATCTGTGTACACAACTGTACACACTCACATGTACATAAACGACATACACACTATAAACAAAAGAACCCTAAGCCTCATGTTCTTAATTCATTGAGGGAAACTGAGGCCCATGGCAGCCAGCAGTCCAAGGACCTGAAGCTCTGAATAGCCTGTTCCCTTTTTGGGGGTCTTGGACTGTTTTGGGGTCCTTGTAGCTGTTCCCACTTTGGAAAATCCAGGTCCCAACAAAATGAAAACAAGAAAGAACCAGAGGTGGCAAAAGAGGGGACAGTGACCTTATGAGGACGCTCAGTGCTCCCAGCGGTGTGACAACCGTAGCAGGTGCAAATGCATAGGCCCCAAAGTTGGCAACTTCTCCAGCGGACACTAGGGAATTAGAGGAGAAAAGAGGCCAGTGTGACTCCAAGGCACCACGTCTATTCCAGATGAGTCTGGGCAGAGATGGTTTCTGTCAGTGTTCAACAGTACCTACAACCCAAGACCAGCACTCCTTAAGATCCATCCATATGCTGTCTCCCTGGAGATGAGGTCAGACCCAGACTCTTGAGTTCTCCCACTGTAAAGGTGGCAAGGGCAAAATCCTGAGCTCACAGTGACCTGAGAAGCCACCGTGCTTTTGTGTGCTCTTCTACTTTCAGCCCACACTCATCAAGTGCTGCAAGCCACAAAAACATAGGAAGTGGGATTTCAGCTGATTATGACAAGCTAATACCTGGAAGAAGCCAAGGGCCTTCCAGAGATCAAGCTGAGGCTCAAGGAGTCTTGGTGATATTGCATTTTGATTATTAGCNGTTTCCTACTATGAATTTNTCGTGTGCTGTTGTAGCTTTTCCATCATTTACTGGGCACCATTTCCCCTCTACTAAAGGAATATTTAGATAACCTTCTGAGCAGTAAAGCAGCCAGGATCCCTAATTTCAGGCCTTTCTGTAATTATCGTCATTAGCAGCATCTGGCCAGGACCATTCCCCAATGGATGAAAGTATCTTACAGATTCTCTAAGAAAAGACTTAAGCATCCAGACTATCTGTTTGAGAAGGCCTGGCGGATGTACTAATTAAGCTTAACTTTCTCCTTTCCAAAGTCTTATCTCTAGTTTTAGATCCACCCTTAACAATTAACTCAGAACTAAAGGGTTCCAACTTACAGGTACATCTAGCTGTGATGGAAGTTGCCTAACCAAGTTGCCTAGGGACTGAGCCCATTTGCCAGAAGTGGCAGGAGCAGAGATAGCTTGGGAGAGATAAGGGTCAAAGGGATAAAAGGCAATTTTATTTTTAGAGAATAAGACAGAGAAGAGAGAAGAGAATAGAAGAACTCGATGGATAAGAACTGGAGAGGAACGAACTGAGATGGGGAAGAACTAGACTGAAGAGCTAGAAGAGAGTGCTAGAGGAATGAGATGGAAGGCGAGGAAGAGCCAGATGGGGAAGAACAAGATGGGAAAGAAGGAGATGGGAGAGGAGCTAAGATGGGAAGGAACTAGATGGATGAGAACCTAGATGGGGTGGAACTAAGTTGAGAGAATTAAGATAGAACTTAAAGGGGACAGCAGATAAATGTAGAGAGAAATCAGGCAAGAAAGGAGCTAGGCATGAGAGCAGAACTGAAGCTGTGTAGACAGAATTTTATCCCAGAGGAATAAAGTAGATGGACAAAAAGCTCGGTATACTTAGATTATTTTCCTGAAAATCATTCTCTTCCTGGCCCCTGAGAAGAATATTATTAAGGCTGGTCTTTAAGTGAGAGTTAAGTATGTCTCACAGGCTTTCATGTTTTNGTCTCTTTAAGGTAAGTTCTAGAAAACTAATTATCAAATAAAGAAACAATTACAGTCATGGATTCTTTGGGTACCACTTGGTNGATGGACCACTCTTTTGTAAGGGAACTGTGGACAGTTGTGTGGATTAATTTTCCTGTCACCTTGACACAAGCTAGAGTCATCTGAGCAGAGGAACCTCAGTTGAGAAAATGCCCCTGTCAGATTGGCATGTAGGCAAAGCCTGTGGGGACTTGNTCTTGTTTGAGGATTGATGTGGAAAAGCCCATGCCACAGTGGGCAGTGCCACCCCTGGGCAAATTCCTGTCTTGAGTTTCTGCATTGGCTTCCCTCTATGATGGACAGTAACCAAAATAATCCCTTTCCTCCCCGAGTTGCCTTGGGTCAGTGTTTTATCACAGCATCAGAAACTAATCTAAGACAACAGTCTGAAGCCAATAGGAGGTGTAGAAGAGGCTGAATGACCAGGGAGCCAAAAATACTTTCCAGCTGAGTTTCCAGGCTGCCCTTGCCTCCAAGAACATTTTCCATTTCTTTTCTGCAGAGAGCAGCCAGGGCCTCCTGTGTGGAGGCAGAAGGTCAGTAGGAGAGCTCTACCCAAGATAAGGACCGAGCTCTAATTGGAAGATTATTGATAGGAAGTGTTAGTTTCTACCTAAAAGAATTAGGCTTTGGGGACTAGGGAAATGGCTTGGTGGGTAAGAGCACTTGCTGTGCAAGCAAGAGGACCTGGGTTCAAGTCNTCAGAACTCATGTAAAATCCAGTCATGGCTGAGTGAATGTGCTTGTAGCTCCAGCATGGTGGGGTGGAGATATGTGGATCCTGCAAGCTTATTGGCCAGCCAACCTAGCAGAGATGGTGAACTGGGTTCAGTAAGAGACCCTGTTTCAAAACTAAAGTGGAAAGCATTAGAGGAAGATGCCTAACATTCTACACACACACACACACACACACACACACACACACACTGATGATGATGATGATAGCAATAATAACAATATTTTAAAAACTTTGATAGCCATAAGGGTAGGTAGACAGTGGGGGCAATGTATGAGCATACAAATCTAGACAAAGTAGCAAACCAGCTATGTTATAAGTAGGTCAAGCTTTTAATTGTCATGGTATAGCGATGTTGTCTAAGGTATCCAATGTCTACCAGATAGAGGCCCAAGACTGTGGCCAAGAGGCAGTGCTACCAGTGCCCTGTATTTCAGTGGCAGCTGAAAGAATACCCTTGTATCCATTCCAAAAGATTGAGACAGGGTTCCCTATATCCCTGCCTGGCCTTGAGCTTGCTGTGTAACTGAGGGTGACCTTGAACTTCTGCTCCTCCTGCCTCCACCTCCAGAGTGCTGTGATTATAGGCATGTTCTACCATCCCTGTTTTATGTGGTGCTTGAGATTGAACCCAGGGCTATGTGCATGCTAGGCAAGTGCCCTCTCAACTGAGCTAGATCCCAAGCCTCTGCACCTCCATCTTCATAGAAGAGGCCTTCCTTTGGGCTGAGAAAGTGACCTCTCAGCGTAAGATGTCTGCAGGGACCAAGATTTTCCCAAGGAAGTTGGCCTTGGGCTCTCAGTGTCTGTAACAGAGACAGAACTAGTCCATTTGCCCTTCCCTTCATCTCCATTCCAGCCATCAGTAGATCACTGTTCTTAATAGTAAAAGAAGCCACTTACTGGTAGCAAATCCAGCCCACCACATTGGGTCCTTCAGGTAGCCATAACCTCCATTCACTATAGAAGGAAATAGACACAAAGTTAGAAGTTAGTGACACTTTATGGGGTTCTGCCTTTGACCACTTAACTGTCCCCCAGGACTTTCTTCTTAGCATTTGTATACAGTAGTTCTGTTTTGTATCTGTGGCTTGGACTTGTCTTATGAGTCCAGCGATGCATCTAAACTACTCATTTGGCATCTCTTGCATCTTCTACAGGTACCCTATTCTCTGCCCTAAACATGACTCTTGACACTCATTGTACCCCTGCAACTTGTGAAATGAAACTCAGGAATTGATAGTTCCAGAAGTCAGAGGCTCTTCTCTCCCCTCCTTCTGCATCTAGTCTGTATGACTGATTCTGTCACCAAAAAGTACTCGGGTGTGTATCCACACCACNGTCAACCTCCTAAGCCATCATGTCTGGCCAGGAGAAAGCAATGGCTTTGTTANGAAGTTCCTGTGACTCTACACTTCACCCCATTGCAAGTCTTTTCTTTCATGGCAGCCAATGGTTTTGAAAAATGCAAATTAGATTATACCACTTTCCTATGCATAGCTGCCCAGTGTCTTCCACTTACTCTTGAGATAAAGCCCCAATCCTTATGGAGATTGGTCCTGCCTGCCTCTGTAAACACCTCTGCTGTACTCTTCAAGAACGATTAGCTCTTTCCTGGCCCAAGTTTCTCCCTGAGTGCAGAATGCTCTCCTCAAGTGTTTGCCTGAATTCACACCCACTCTGTAGGTCTCTATTGCTTCCCCTGGATGCCCAGTCAC
>LZPO01087234.1:209165-236630 GCA_001675575.1 Neotoma lepida | reverse complement strand
GTATGTGTGTGTACATATATATGTACTAAGGATCTGAACCCTGGCCCTCATTGTTGCTCATCAAGTATTTTATCCACTGAGCCATCTCTGCAGCCTCCAGGTAGTGTATCTTTATATATGGCTACAGCTATATCTGCAGGATAAATTCTAGAAGTGCAATTGCGAGATTGAAAAGAGTCCACTATGTAAAAAGTGGACTCTTGCCAAAGAGCTTGTGNTTCAGTGGAATGTTAATATTCCCCCTCCCCCAGGTCCACATCTTAACTGCTGGAACCTGTTACCTTACACTGTGAAAAAGACTTTGTGTGATTATGTTGAGTGTCTTTAAAATACATATTTTTTTATTTGATATTGTAATATAATTTTATCACTTCCTCCTTCCTTTTTTCCCTCTCAACTCTCCCGTGTTACCCCCTCTCCATTCAGTTCTCTTTCTATTCATGTCTTCTCCCCTCCTTCCCTTCCTCCCCGGAGACAAGATTTCTCTTTGGAGCTTTGGCTGTCCTGGAACCCACTCTGTAGACCAGGCTGGCCTCCAATTCAGAGATCTACCTGTCTGTCTCCCTAGTGCTGGGATTAAAGGTGTGTGTNCCACCACTACCNANCTCTCATGGTCTCTTTTTTAAAAATTGTTATATGTGTGTTACATATCTATTTGTGTGTGTCTTTATACATCCCTAAATATATAAATACAACCTTCTCAGCCTGTATAATGTTCCTTGTATGTATATGTTTTCAGGGATGCCCATTTGGTATTGGGCAACCAATTGGTGTGCTCTTCTCTTCAGAAGACTATTTCTTCCATTCTTGGCATTTCTTAGCTGCATGTAGTTCTTTGTCTAGGGCTGAAGCATTGTGAGCTTCCCTCCTCCCACGTTAGTGTGTCTATTGGTGTCCTCCTTGCTCANGTCATATTTAAGCAGCCATGTCGGTGAGACTTACACTGAGTGTCTTGAGATGGGCCAACAGCCTGGGTTTTTTAGGTGGTCCCAATACAATCACAGGGTTCCTTGAAGGAAGGAGCAGAAGGGTCAGGGTCAGGGAAGGCCAGGGAAGATGGAAGCCTACGCTGAAGTGATGTGGCCACAACTATGTAGCCTCTGGAAGCAAGAGTAGACCAGGCACAGATTTTTGCCCTGATATGTCTAGAGGAAAGCAGGCTTCCTGACGTGCTGTCGTTAGCCCAGTGGCTGTGTCAGATGATGGGGTTTATTTTTTTGCTTTCTATAAGATCATAAGTTTGTGTTGCTTNAAGAGATTCTGTTCGAGGTAACCTGATAAACCAGCTGTGGGGAATTAGTATAATGTTGTGCTTTCCCTCGTTTCCCTGGTGAATGCTGTTTCCCGAAGTCTTCCAAGCTCTCTAGGCATTCCCTCAGAGAATCTGAGGCTGTCTGTGACTGTCTAAAGAAGATATGGGCTTACTATTTCTGAATATTCACAGACCTTGGAGCTTGCTCAGGGCCTCCTGAGGTGAGAGATTTCCTTCAGGANTTCTCACCACATCCTGCAGGGCATACATAGTCTCAGCTTGGGAAATCTTGGACTGTCTGGGAGAAATCCCTAGAGAGCATCTGGGGTACCANTCTCCTTTGGNAGATGACAAGGAAACTAGGACTAGGGTCTCGTGTCTCCCAGTGCTGGTGACTGCTTTTTCTACACATCCTCCTCTGGAAGACAGGAAGTGTGGGAAAGCCAAGCCTGGGTTGAGTTGGGGTTTGGGAAATGCCTCAAGATACAGGTGAGTCCATTTTTCTTTTCTTTCTTTCTTTCTTTCTTTCTTTCTTTCTTTCTTTCTTTCTTTCTTTCTTTCTTTCTTTCCTTCCTTCCTTCCTTCCTTCCTTCCTTCCTTCCTTCCTTTCTTTCTTTCTTTTCTTTTTTTTTGATTTTTTGTGACAGGGTTTCTCTATGTAGCTTTGGAGCCTGTCCTGGAACTCTGTAGCCCAGGCTGGCCTTGAACTCACAGAGAGTTCAGAGTGCCTTTGCCTTCCGAGTGCTGAGATTAAAGGTGTGCACCACCACTGCCCAGCTAACGAATCCATTTTTCTTAACAAATCATCCCCAAGCAGTAAAGGCCTCCCTTGGGCTTTCATTACCTATTGGTCCAACGAGGGAATAGTGGCCCTAGATCTCAAGAACAAATTGTGGGCTCTTTTTGGGAGCCAGAGAACATGCTAAGGAGAGGCTGGAATGAGGAAACTTCCCCTGTATCTTCTACTTCCTGGAATAGCCTTCCTGAGGCTGTCTCCTGCGGTCAGCCATTTTCCTCTTCAATTGGTTTGTTTTCTTCTTTCTTCCTTCTTCTTTCTTCTTCTTCTTTCTCCTTCTTCTTCTTCTTTCTTTTTCTTCTTTTCTTTTTGCATGCATTGGTGTTTTGCCTGCATATATATATATGTGTGAGGGTGTTGGATCCTGGAGTTACAAACAGTTGTGAGCTGTCATGTAGATGCTGGGAATTGAACCCAGGTCCTCTTGAAGAGCAGTCAGTGCTCTTAACTGCTGAGCCATCTCTCCAGTCCTCCAACTGGTTTCTTTTTTGATAGGTCTTTAAATCTATTGGGAAAGTTTCAGATTGATTNAAGTCTAGAGTGAGAGCTTTTGAGATAAACTCTGACCTTCCCAGGGCTGTCCTGAGTGGAAACTCTGGCTGGAGAGAAGGAGACAAACAGACCTGGCTGCAAATAGAAGAGCGACTTCAGGAGGCTGACTCTCCACTCTATCTGTGCCATTGAAGCCTTGTAACAACCCACAAGCAAATGTCACCACCTTGCCATTATAGTTGATAAGAAAATGGATGCTCACCAGGATTAAGAAGTTGCTAATTATGTTTTCTCATGTTAGCTTTTTAAGTTTTCCATATATGTGCTACAATCCAAAAGCTGCAGAGGGTTAGGTAGATCCTAGTAAGGGACCAGGAGGAAGGTAAAATAGAACATAGTGTTATAGAGAGGTGAAGGAGAAACTAACATGGAGGAGGATTAAATGGGGAGGAGATTGGAGAGCCAGATAAAGGAGGAGAATATGGGGAGGGACAGTTAGCATGAAAGGCCTTTTGAAAACAACACATGAAAACCCACTACAGAAGAAGTTTCCTTAAACACACACATCTATGAAAGGAATTTTTAAAGTGGCACCACCATACAGTGGAGGAGACAATGATCCAACTAGACATCCCATGCCCCCAAGTAAAACCTCCAGTGCCAGGAAAGGTCACATCTTATTCAGTCATTGGCCNAAGGGCCCATGGATCCTACCAAACATAACACACTGTTGCCAAGGCTATTGGTTGCTCTCCACAACCTGATATCACTGCCCTGTTGCTGAAGACAACACTTACTTACGTCGTCAAACACGGAGAAGGCAAATTGGTGCCCAGCTAGAAGCTTCACCCCTATTGACTAGCATTCATGATGCTGGAAGGTATCTGCATGCTACCACGAGGAGAAATATTACCAGCTATTAACCCTGCAACCTACAACAGTGACTTTTCTGAAAGAAACTCTAGTGTAATAGTGGTACAAATGTGATGAGAATAACCAGCCACTTTTTAAAATGGGATTTAAGGCTCACTCCTTGAGATGGAACCCATATCTGACACTGCTAAAGTGGCCAAGAACCTGAGACTGGATAGGCCATGGGCCTGAGGGGAAAACCTAACACTATTATTATGTTAAAGGAACATAGCAATCAAATGGCCCCTAATGATATACTGCTATACCTATGGATCAGTGCCTTTCTCTACCCTTATTAGAGAAGCTTCTTACTGAAGTAGGTGGAAATTAGCATAGAAATCTGCAACTGGACAAGAGAGTGAGAGGTTTTGGAGCCCTCAGTCCTAAATGGGATGTCTTCATCAAAGCCTTAAGGCTCAGATATATGCAGAAGAGGTGGTGGAAAGATTGTAAGAGCCAGAGGTGATGGTCGACTCCAAGGAAAGTATCTTCAAGACACAGTAGAACTGACATACACAGAGACTGTGGCATCACAGGTTCGAGTCAGGTGGGGTCCCAGCACTGAGATGGGGAAGTGGACATGGGGTTTCACCCCTAACCAAGAAACTATTTGCAAGATACCCTTTGGCAAAGGGAAATCAATTTTTTCAAATGGAATGTCACTGAGTATATCAACCACACTCCAGAGCAGGTCTCATGCCCAGGAGTAGTTGGTCAACACAAAATGAATTCTTTTTGTCTTGTTTCATTTTGATTTTTTTGTTTGCTTGTTTTGATTATTGGTTTTAGTTGTAGTTGTTGTAGAAAAAACAAAGTTAGGTAAGTAGGGAGGTGGGGAGAATCTGGGAGGAGCCGAGGGAGGAAGAAAAATATGATCAAAATATATTGTATAAAAAAGTTCTTTAATTTAAAAATCCTACTAATTTCTGACAACCTAGCTTCTCTTTTGCTTGTATTCTTGGCTGAGAAGTATCCCTAAGAGAAAGAAATATGATCACCAGCAAACCTTATTTTCAGTTCCTTTACCATTTCTTTTCTTTCTCTCTTTCTTTCTTTCTTTCTTTCTTTCTTTCTTTCTTTCTTTCTTTCTTTCTTTCTTTCTTTCTTTCTTATTATGAGGCAGAGAAAGAAATATGGTCACCAGCAAACCTTATTTTCAGTTCCTTTACCATTTATTTATTTATTTATTTATTTATTTCTCTATTTATTTATTTATTTATTTATTTATTATGAGGCAGGGTCTCACTGTATAGCCCTGGCTGGCCTATAACTCAACTACATAGATTACTTGCCTCTGCCTCCCAAGTCCTGGGATTAAAGGCATAAGATGTCATACCCACATCATTTGCTTTTTTGTTTGTGTCTGTCCATCCTGCCTCCATCTTCCTCCTCTCAGACTCTGCTTTCTGCATCTCATGTTACAGACCAGCTAACCCTCTCTGCTCTTCCCTTTCATGCCTACTGCCGTTCTGGGCAGGTTCCCTGTTGATATCAAGGTCACGGCAAACTTTTGATGAAGGGTCGGGGAGTGGCTAAGGAAACTGATTCATCAGACACAGGAGCATTTATGCTATGTCACCTAGTGTCCAAGCCACAGGCATGATGATGGTGGTGAGGACAGAGGTAGATGGTACTTTTGGGATCTGTATTTATTAAATGGTTGAAAATCCACACTGGATAAGGCCAAGGAGAGGGATCTTGGAGATGCTACTCCCCTGGAGCAGCAGAAGGAGGGGAAGTTATTAAAGNGTGACAGAANATCTCAGTCTCTCTAGACGAGGAGGGGTGAAGTGACATTTCTGGTAGGATGGAGTAGGAATGAGGGTCCAGGGAGCAAGGAGGCATCCTGGGCCCTAGGAAGAACCGAGAAAGGCTAGTGGTGAGCTTGCCATGCTTCTATTGTGCTTTGAGCCTGGGTCCTTGTGTATAAAATGGAGCCATGGTATTGGCATTGTAGAGAGGGGAGTAAATGAGAGTATATGGCAGGGGGTGGTGGCTGCANTCTGTCCTAAATTGTCATCCCTAGCCTCAAGTCACACACCATTGAANGGTTCGCTTTCTTGAGCTCACCCAGGGTCTTGGCTCCCTGCCAGAAAGTGTTTTAAGACCTATACAACTGGCTCTCTTTGATTTCTCCTTTTCCTGTCCTTTGGAAACCCCACAAGGCAGAAACGCCTGGGTTTTATTCAGACTAATGAGGGTGGAGTTCACAGGCTGCCTGGTTTTTTGCTCTGATAGCACTTTGCAGCATGTTTTCNCAGGGAAATCCTACCCCCTTCCCCCTAGTCTGCAGGAAGCCTGGGCCAGCCAGACAGCAGAGCATCTGGGACCCAGTGGGAATCCCACAGGAGGGAGCTTGGGTGGGGAAACCAGAATAAATCAAACCATATGGAAGAGTGGGGGCTGGCTGTGGGAATGGGTGACTTGGCTCCTACACGGATCAAGTTGAATGTCTTCATCTCTTTCCCACCCTAGGCTCTCTTCTATTTAATGTTGCAGCGTCTGGGGCAAAGGTAGCACATACCATATGTCTCTAAGCAATTAAAAGTTCCATATAACTAATAAACTTATAAAACATTCTGTCATCCAGACTGGATACTTTATTACACTAAATAAAGTAGATATAAAATCATGGATTTTAGTATGACAAAGGCAAAAAAAAATCCAAGCTAATTAAATACAATAGTCCTTAGATATTTCTGAGTTGCTGGACTTAAAATATGCACTCTATGTTCTCCCATGCATGTATTCTTTCTTAATTTTAGCAACTGTAATGGTTTTTAAAAAAGATTTATTCTATTATGTGTATGTGTGTGTGCATGTCTAAGTGTGGGTGCATGTATGTACATTTGTGCATGTTTGTGACTTTGGAGGCCAGAAGAGGATGTCAGATCCCCTGGTGCTAGAGTTAGGGGAGGTTGTGAGTCATTCGATGTGGGTGCTGGGAACAGAACTTGGGTCTGTTGAAGGAATAGCAAGTGCTCTTAACCACTGAACCATCTCTCTAGCCCCTATTATATTCTCATAATTAATATTTTAAAATAGTCTATGGGCAACTTGAAGTCACGGTAGCTCTTGGATGACTTCAAAAAATTGGTTTGTGTTTCAAGAAACTCTGCTCTGATAAGGGACCATTTCCAGTATGAATTTTAAAATGATGCTCAGCTTCACAAGTCAACCATGCATGTGACATTTGACTTCAAAGTCACAGTCATATGTAACTATTGCTATCACAGAAACATGACAAAAATAATCGTATTGCATTACTCAAAAAGCCCATGTAATTTTCAGCATTTCTTAAGTATCTAAATTATAGATGTTTCTTGATTCATTGTTTCAAATGGGACAGACATTATAATGTATTCTAGAAGGCAGCATTGGGCTCAATTTTTTCTCAACACCTTGCAATCATGAAAGTGTTGGCTTATGAGATCCTAAAGCTAGTCTGTATAGCAGCATGACCTGAAGGTGAATCTTGGTTGTGTAAAACATTTTTAAATCTCTGTCTTATTCTGTTTATTATTTCACTTCAATATAGAATATCCCTCATCCACACTTTTTTCTGTAAATTTCACACTTGTTTTCACCTAGGAGAAGGTGTTTTCTAAAATGTATATATATATAAATGTTTAAATCCCTTCAAAGTAATTTTGATACGTTTAGATGCCCTTGGTTTTTGTGCTATCAATAATGAATGAAAGCTATACTAAGTGATCAGTACCCAACACCTTCCTTTCTCTGAAGACCACATTGTTTATGTGGTTGAGGGTGTTCTGGTTTACTTAATTCTTCTAGTGCATTTTCTCTCTTGGCTAGACTTAATCCCATTAACATTCTGTCTGCAATAGCATTGAGCATCTGAAAATGAAATTTGATGTTTCACTAAATGTTTGATGTTTGAGCAGATCCCCAAAATATTTAGTCTTTTTATTGTCCTCCTTCAAAAAAGAAAGACCAGAGGCACAGTTATGACCAAGTCTCTTAGTGAATTCGAGCTGTGTGCTATCTGTGGGCAAAAAGTATTCCTGGGTTTCAGGCTGAGGCCAGTGCCGTGGCTGTAAGCTTACCCAGATCATCTTGATGACATCATCCAGATAGTGTTCAGAGGTGACCGTTGTTTCCTTCAAACTCTTTAAGAAGTCAAGGATGATCTTGGAATTCTGATTCTCCTGCCTTCTTCCTCCATTTTCCATGACTAGGTTTGGTTGAGTGTTGGGGTTCAACTTTGGGGGCTTCATGCACACCAGGTAAGCATCCTACAACTGAGCTACATCCCAGATACATGTATCTGTTTGGAGTAGGTGGCCCCCATGCCCCAGTTTTGTGACAGTCAGCAGGCTCAACTCCAGAGGCCAAAAGAGCTACCGAGAGCAGATGACTAATGGCTGTTTGCAGAGCAGATAGTACAAAAACGAAAACAAACCAAAAAGAACCTCCCCCCACTCCCGTTCCTTTACTCCCTCCCTACCAGGGAATCAGCAGCCAGCCTGCAAAGGCAGTGGTGACAACTGACCAGACTGACACTTTCTTACAAGTTTCATTACCTCTGCAGGGACATAGGACTTTTAGTAACTTTGAGCACCTCAGGGTCCTTCCGCGCCCTACAGGTTTGGCAGCTCTTCCTTGATTGGTTGTATTTTTTCACCTTATTTGCATACTCACACTCAGTCATTCAGAGCCTGCTGGCACCCTGTGAATTCCAGCTTATCTAAGGCTTCATGGATTTCGCAAAGATGTGTTTGGGGGATTTGTACTGCTATTCAGTGTTGGTTTTTCTTTTCTCAGCTGAGCACACCTAACATTTGCTGGTTGTTTTTTGAGCATTGCCTAATTCCAGTACTTCCTTCTTCATTTTCTTTGTGGATCTAAATGTTAAAAGTGGGTTATTGCAAAACTTTTTGTCATATACAACTACCTTGATCTCCCTGGTTCTCATTTGGGTGTCATGTTTCCCCACACTTTGTCACTGTATATCCTTAAGAGCAAAGTGAGTCTGTTGTATGCATACATCTTTGGGCCTTCAACAATCCTTTTACTTGGGCTGGTCATGGTGGTGCATGCTTGCCTTTAATACCAGCTGGACAGAGGCAGGCAGATCTCTTCGAGTTCAAGGCCAGGAGGGAAAACACAGTCGGACCTTGTCTCAAACACAAAAAACAAGATTTCATTCATTCATTGGGTTTTATTGGGGATTTAATCCATGTATATTCAAGACAATTATTGTTAGGGTAAGCATTTCCTACTAAAACTCTGTTAACTGTTTTCTGGCTCTTTTGTAAATATGTTATTTCTCTTTCTTTTGTGGTTAGATGCATTTTGTAGCTTTGAATTCTTTTGATTTTTCTTCTGTTTCTGGTACAGATGTTTGCTTTGTGGTTACCATTTTGTGAGAATTACTCCAAGCTGATAACATTCTAATGTTAATTGCCTACATCTGTATACTTTTATCTCCCACATTGTAGGTTTTGATATCAGAATTCCCATCGCTCTGTAATATGTACCCCTTGAGAACTTCAGCTGAGTCATAATTTTTCCCTTGTAGACCTCAGACTAGGGTTGAAATTGCTTTATACACCCCATTGTACCCCATAATATTCTGAACATGGTTCTGAATGAGTCATGCCATTGTCTTGTGCTTTTGTGGACTTTATGAGTTCATGGGCTTTTGTTTGGACTTAAAGTATTCCTTCATCAATTTCTATAAGCCTAGGGTGGTAATAACTCCTCAGCTATAGACTGCCTGGAAGCATTTGTATTCTCTCTCATTTTAGAAAGATCATTTTGCTGGGTAAAACATTTATGGTTAGAAGGATTGTATTTTTTGCTTCAGCACATTGAAGATATTCTCCCTCTGTCTCTGGCCTGCAGACAGTTTCTGATGAAAAATCTGTTGGTAATTAAACTGTTGACTTTTCATGTAATGCTTTTCTTATCTCTTTCTGTTCACAGAATTTTGGCTTTGATCTATCTCCTCTCTCTCTCTCTCTCTCTCTCTCTCTCTCTCTCTCTCTCTCTCTCTCTCTGTGTGTGTGTGTGTGTGTGTGTGTGTGTGTGTGTGTGTGTATGAAGGCCAGAAATCAGTATGAGGTATCTTCCTCATCTTAGTTTTTTTCTTATTCGTTTTGGGACAGGATTTCACTGTGTAGCCCTGGCTGTTCTGAAACTTGCTGGGTAGACAAGAGCTCCACCTGCCTTTGCCTCCTGAGTGCTGGGATTAAAGGCATGTGCCACCATGCCCAGCCACGTTGAGTTTTTGAAACAAGTCTCAATGAGCTTGCAGCTTTCCAATTTGGTCAGATTAGCCAGTCCACAGGCCCTAGAGGTCCTCTTGTTCCCACCTCCCCAGCACCGGGATTACAGGTGTTTGCTGCCATGCCTGGCTTTTTACATGGGTGCTTGAGATCTGAACAAAATTCCTCATGCTTGTGAGGCAAGCTTGATTTGCTAAGTCACATCCCCAGTTCCTGGATTTGATTTGTAATAATTTGGATGTTCTAGGTCTTGGTGAACTAGTTTTTGGGTTCAGTTTGGATCTCTGTACTTCCTGTGTCTATGTTGATATCTCCAGATTTGGGAGTTTGGGTCCTTCTTTTCTTTCTTTCCTAATGTTTACTGAATATTCTCATTCATCCTCCTACCCTCCCTCCTCCTCCTCTCCCTATCCCTCCCTTCCTTCCTTCCTCATTTCCTCCCTCCCTCCTCCTCCTTCGCTCTCTTCTCTTCCTCCCTCCCTCTTCAACCCCTTCCTGTTTTTCCCAACCTTTGTTTTAATGTTTTTGTTTGTATACTCCTGTAGTTCACTGAACTTCTTAAAGAGAACGTTCTGAATTCTTTATATCACAGACCTCTTTCTTTGGGTCTGGAGCTGGAGCTACGCTAGCTGCTTTTGTCGGTGGCATTGACTTCCTGAGAATTTGTAATCATGCATCCTTATACTGGTACCCGCAAGCAATAAGCCCCCCTTGGGGAATAACTGCTGGGAACAAGCTAGTTCAAATATGTGGCAGGATCCTGCATTATCCATACAAAGATGACAAGTTCTAGAGGCAGATGAAAGATTTCATGTTTTGTAGCTAGGCCCCTCAAAGGACACTGCTGGGAGATCTTCTAGAACAAGGGCTGGAAGGGAGCCTAGATAGATAAGGAAACCCAGGACCTTGGAGCTTAAAGGTTGGCCCAGGTCATGGCAGCAAGGTGACCACTGGTGGCTCTAGCATGCAGCTGAAGAAGATAATCATTAGGAAATCTGGGGCTCTGTGAATTTGTGAGCCCCTGAGTCTATGATGCTGGTTTAAGCACAGCCTTCTAATTGCTACACAGTCAATTAATTCTTGATGAAAGCAATGACTTTCTAGACATTGATCCTGCTTGAGCCTGGGGACTTCTCAACCATCATGCTGGCCTCCCTCCTGATACCAGACTGGTCAATCATATGCCCTAGAGCCTCTGAAAGTCCACTGACCAAACTTNCAAATCTAGTTTGGGGGATCTGGTCTGAGGATCAGTCCAGGTTTTGGAATGTTCTTCAAATTCCAGCATTGATACTTGGTATCTGTGTGAAAACAAATTGTCTCCTGCACTCTGTAAAAATGCGTGTGTACCACACAGCGATGGCAGATGCTTAAAAGAATGGCTAGATTTAGCATACCTTTATACATTAATGTACTATGTACATCAAGCTCCATCAAATATTAGTTTTCCAGTCTTTCCCCCTCAAAACTACAGCTGCAAAGGGACTGAATCATTGCCAAGAGCAGGTGTTAACTTCCTCTATCTTGCCTGGTGCAAAACAGTTATTTTTCTTTTTCCACTTTTGTGTGTGGTGTGCATGTGCATATGCATTCATTGTTGTGGTCACACTCGTGTAACAGTGCATGCATACTCAGGCTGTGAGTCGATAGCGGAATCATACCCGATTGTTCTTCAGCTTTATTTATTGAGAGAGGGTCTCTCAATCAAATCCAGAGTTCAGCAACCTGGCTAGTCTCACTAGCTACCTTGGTCTGGGGGTCCTCTGCTCTGCCTTCTGAAGCTAGAGTTATGGATGATGAGCTATACCCCTACCAGGCATTTATGGGGGTTTCTGGGGGATCTGAACTCTAGTCTTCATGATTGGCTCATCAAATGCTTTAACCACTGAGCAATCCCCAGACCCCAAGACAGTTTTATTTTTTTTAAAGGTACAAAAGGTATAATTTTATTTTTTAAAGATTTTCTTCCTTTGGTGAGAAAATAAAATAATTCAATTTAGAGTGAATATATGTGCTATATTTTAATTTTATTCTATTTTCTTTCAGATTGTTTCTCTAGATCTCAGTTTTCATGTGGCCTCCATAGATCAGTGAAGACTGGAATGTGGCCAAGAAATCAGGACAAAGATGCTGGTTTGACTGGTTTGGAAGCGGATTTTAATGGAGATGAAAATGTTTATCAACTAAACACAGGTACCCCCAAAATACAAATCAAAATATCATCTTCAGCTGCAGAGCAAATATGTAAGAATTTAACATCATTTGATCACGAGCGTAAATATAAGTTCACCATAAATAAATGTAAATTCATTGTACAAAAATCCCCCAACAACTCTTAATACAAATATGGTACACATTTGACAGTTCCTGAAACAGAATTCTTTTTAAAACATTTTAAAATCTAAGCTTTTTTTTTCTTGATTTTTAAATACATTAAAAAAAAATCAAAAAGGCTGGGGGGGGGATAAGGACCACTAGAGAGGAAAGAACATTAAAGTTGTCCAGTGTCCACAGACAAGTGCTGAGGAAGTGAGAGCTCGGCCCTCCAAGTGAGGACCTCAATTTATTGGAATCAAATCTCTTGAAAATGTGACTCTTCCCAGAGGGTCAATTCTTGGGGTCATGAGTGCAGGGTGGGAGGGATGAGCTGCCAGAATGGCAAACTTATGAATGGAACAGCCCAAATCTCTACAGGGCAGGGATGGAGGACTTTGAACAGACTCTAGAGTGTAAAGTCTGATAATCTCAGAGAGTCAAGTACTAGTCCCATCGAGGACTGCAGATCTGGAAGGTGGACTCTGCCTATGGGATATATCTATGGTCACCAAAGGAGACAAAAGGTCAGACTAGGAAGAGACAGTGCCAGACAGGAGGACTGACCAGCTTCCATTTCGAACCATGCCCCTAAACTACAAACGATGCCTGTTCTTGCTTAGACCGCAGAGCCTAGAGTTAGTGGGGTTGTCCTGTCTACAGCAGGGGCTCTGAATCTGTGCTGTGCAGTAGAGTAACTACAAATACAGATCTTCTGGCCCTCTTCCCAGAGATTCTTAGTACATCTGAGCCACGTCCAGAAATGAACACTCAAGTGAATGACCCTCAAGGGTTCTGATTTACATGGCCTCACTGTGGAATACATGGCTGCGTCTCTCAAAGCTCTGTTCTCGGTGTGGTTAAAAGTGGTGATGGATGTTAGTCACCTTCCTGGGGGAGGGGATGGCTAGTCCTCTATCTTCTTGCTTTCTCACGGGGCTGGCGGAGTACCTATAATCCACTTCCTACATTTTGGGGGCTCAGGGTTATGGCCTCCCTCTGCAGGTCAAAGGACTAGCTCTGAATGGAGACACGGCCATCTCCCTAAAGATCTCCTACAGGTGGAGATTCTGCAGGGGTGTTTTAGTTAGTCTGGAAAGTAGAAGTTAGTAACACCCCTGTGAGAGAATCTCTACCCAAGCACCGAACATATGCAAAAGGAAGGGACCAGGAAGTTGAGAGCAAAAGAATAAAGTGTTCCAAGACTTTCAGCAGCTGACATGATGACAATTCCAGTTTGCTCAAGGACTTCTTTTGCGGGGGTGTGTCTCGGGATTGAAAGCTTGCTGACAAGCAGTTTTCCTCCTTGCCTCCCTGTCTCCAAGATGTTGTAGGTGTCTGCTGAAGTAACCCCTTACTGTTTTCCTTCTTGTGGGATTTTCTTGGATGAGGTCCTGTGTTAAGAAGTCACTAATTGGGTCACTGGCTAATGGGATGTGTTGTGCCATGGCTGACATGTCCATTACCCATGTGGCTTGCTAAGCATCTGCATGAGGAACAGGGATGCCTCATCTTCCCACCCTGATGACAAGACCTAACATCTCTCCTTTGGGATCTGAAGTTTTGGCCTACGCTGACAGATTTGCTTCCACACGGTAGGCCTGGCCATTTTCTTCACCTAGTCCCACTCACTGTGATATGGTTTTGAAATCATCCTTTTCTTCTCTCTAGGACTGTTCTCCAAGGAGGGGCGAGGGTGGGTCTTAGGAAGACTGTAAAAGGTCCTGGCCAACATCATCTACTGTCTTGACAGTCTGAAATCTCTTCCTGGTTCACTAAGGGTCAAACCTTGGTGATGGAATCCCTAACATCTAGACCAGGAAGCAATGTGACCAGTGAACTGGATNGGNAAGCCACAGAACACAGGCCAGTAAGCTGAGGCACACAATTGGGTCACCTCTGCTATGGCTACACTCTTCTTAGTCNCTAAGACTATAGTGCTGGATCACATATGGGTACTGGGTAGGAGGTTATGATGTTGGGAGGGAAGCAAACACAGATGGGGCGGGGAGCCGCAGGATGGAAACAATAGCTCTTAGATACAGTCAAGGTTAAAAAAAAAAATAAGAAAACACACACTGCCCTGTGTTTTTGTTGTTTTTCATTTACACTATGGAAAACCCACCATGGAGATATCATGGGAGAACATGCAGGAGCCCAGCCCTCGGGAGTGGTGCAGATGTGTTGGGGAGGTTTTCTTTTTCCTTCTAGGCNGGTTCCACACACTGTCAGCTGGACCTGCTGCAGGCTGACCACTGTGTTCCCTCTCCTGCTTCTGCTTCTCCTTCTCCTCCTCCAGGTTGAAGGTCTGCAGGACTTTCTGCCTAGCAGGTGGTAGCCAGTGACTGGTGGATTGGGGGCTGGAAGCAGCGCACGTGCTCCACAGTGGAGCTGTCTGTCTCCACGGACTTCATGTACTTGTTCAGGATGGCAAAAACCTCATTGTTCAAGATCTGGTACTTCCTGATGCGGTCAGCCATCTTCTTGAGGGGCTGGAGAAGGAGGAGGGTGCTTAGATTAGGATGGGAGTAAAGGAAGAGGCCAAGAGGGGGCTGGAATCCAGGTTCTTGATGTTTCAATGGTCATATTTCTTTAAAGGTCTTTTTCTTTAAAGGTCTTCTCTATGGTTCCCAATCGCTAAAGGTCACTTTGCAAGTTTCAAAGCTTACAATAAAGCTACCATAATCAAAACATCCCAGTACCATCATGAAGACCAATAAAATAGAACTGTAAGGCTATAGAAACAAACTCTTGTGTNTTGAGTCAAAACTACTGAATAGGAAGACAAGGCCATCTGAAGTACGGATGTGTCAGGGGCAACCTTTTCAACACATGCTGGGAAAATTGGATACCGACATGCAGAAGAAAGTTGAGCCTTATTTTATATACTGTATACGAGAATAAGTTGGAAATGGATAAGAGACTTCAATATGAGCCAAACTATGACGTTCCTAGAAGCGAGCACAGGAATAACTCTTCACGATGTTGGATCTGGCAGCCAATGCGAAGTGAAATGGGGACTTCAGTGCATGAAAGGAGAGATATCATCAATGGGATGGAAGGATTTGTAAAACAGGTAAGAAGTTGTTATTCTGAATACATAAAGTGCTGTGATTCAGGGTCAGTAAGACGGCTCAACTCATAAAAGCATTTGCTGCCAAGCCTGAGGGTCTCAGTTCAATTCCCAGACCCTACATGTTGCNGGGAGAGACCTGACTCCAGTAAGTTGGCCTCAGACCTCCACACATGGCACTGTGGCAGGTATGTTTCTCTAAACATACATGAATGCACACAAAGGAAGTCAAAATGTGAAAAAAAATTTAAGCAGCAATTAAATAATTGGAGAAAAGACTTAAGGACATTTCTCTGCAGCAGATATGCAAAGACCCAATAATATATGGAACTTTGGATTCTTGAGTGTTATTGGTGGGAGTGTAAAATGCATCCATTAGNGAAAACAGTATGGCCATTCCTCAAGAAATGAAAGAGAATTACTAGATGGCCCAGCACTTAGACTTCTGAGTGTATATTCCAAAGAAGTGAAAGGAGACTCAGATGGCTGCCTACATTCACAATCCGTTATTATTCCTAATCACCGAAGGTGAATGGTTGTTTAAATGGACCCAGANCTTCAGCAGGAGAAAGAGAAAATGCTTGGGGCATGATGATGTTGGTTGCAAGACACTGTGAGGGTATTTAATGTAACACCAAACTGTATACTAGGAAATGGTTAGTTACCATGGCCAGCACTCTTAAAACCTGTGTGCGCGCGTGCGTGTGTGTGTGTGTGTGTGTGTGTGTGTGTGTTGGTTCCTACTTCCTTCTCTCATCTGGCCCCTGGCCATCTCCTTTGTGCTAGACACTTGTCTGTATGCCTATGTGCTGTGTGGTAGTTGTTCCCTGTGTCTGGAATCCATACAGGCCACCCGCCCCATGTGCTGCTGGCCATCCCACACCTAACCCAAGCCCCAACTCCTGTGAAGACTTCTGACCTTGTCTCCACCACTGCTATCTAGTTTAAGGGCTAGTTTCTCACAACACCCATCCTCTCCCAGGGCCTGGCATGACTCTACTGTCCAGTGTGCTGTGGGAATGAGGGCTAGGACCAGCACGGTCTGCCTGGGACAGGGGAGGGACATTTGAGACCAGGAGTCCAGGCTTGCTTTCAGGGTGACCTACTCTATCACAGCATGTGACATGCAGGCCCTTTCCAGGCAGCCCCCTAACTTCTGAGTGTCTGTACATAGTTGTTGCCCTCCATAAGCATTTCCCCTTTTCCCTGAAGACAGCCTGTTGCCAGGCCAGGCTTCCCAGGCCAGCCACATCTGCTTACCACATTCTTAATGATTTCATCTTTCCCGTCCTGCCTTTGCACCTTTAGCAGATGGTAACAGAAGTCAAACAGGTCAAAGCGCCGCTGCTGGCCCAGCAAGACGATGATGGAGCAGCCTGCCCAGTTCAAGCCGTCACCAAAGCANTGCCTGGAGGTGGGGAAATGGAAAGGTGAGAAGCAGAGGAGAAACGGTCTTCTCCAAAGCTGGCAGTACAGCTGCTGANCGGGCCTGCCCTNGGCTTNAGACCTTTCCTTTGTAAAGTAGGTACAAGGAAGTCCTGAGGGTGGGTTTTTGTTGTTTCTAGGGACTTCGGTTATATTATGAGTCCTTTTAACCACAGAGGGGTGTTGAGCCCCGGGAAACAACAGTCAGCTTGGAGGAAAAGACGACTTTACAAAGAACACAACCAGACTGTGTGCACACACAGATGTGGAGGCCAGAGGCTGATGTCGGATCCTATACTCAATCACTCTCTACCTTATTTTNTCAGTATCTCCCTAAATTTGGCTTGCCAATGCAGTGTGAGACTAGCTGGTTGATGAGCTTCCAGGCATCTCCCGTCTCAGCCTCTGTAATGTCAGGATTCCAGGTGCATAACGCNTCACTTGGCTTTTTTGAAATGTGTATTTTTAATCACGTGTCTGTGCATGGATGTGCAGGCGCCCACAGAAGGCAGAGGCCAGTGGCAACAGGTTCTCNTAGGTCTGGACTTGCAGACAACTGTGAGCCATATAATGTGGGTGCCAGGATCTGAACTCTCATCCTCTGCCCATAGCAGTACAGTGCTCTTAATCACTGAGCCATCTCTCCGGCTCCTTCCCTGGCTTTTAAACATGGCNTCTGGAGGACAGAACTCTGGTCCTTAAGGCTTGCCCTGAGCTGTCTCCTCAACTCTAACCAGCCTTTGAGACTCACATGGAGGGCTATAGGGATCAGATGCCACTCATATAGGAGGCTAAGAGAGTTCTTGGGGCTTTCCTAAAGCCCTACTGTAGGCCTCATAAGGGTCACCCTTATGTCATTTCCTTTGTTCAGAAGTTAGTAGCCTAGCCTGCCCTGGGTAGGTCCCTGCATCTCTGTCACAGGGTTGGAAGGACATATCCCCCACAGCTTGCTGGTCTTTCTCTTCCCATTCTAGGTTCCTCAGGGAACCCTGCTCAGTCCCTCCCCACCCTTTCCTTAACTGCCATTGGTTCCAGAGGACCAGCTGGTCACTTTTGCCACACCACCCTCAGCAAGAAGCTAGATGGGTGCAGAAAGAAGGGGACTCTGCTCCTCTTTTCCTAAGAGTGGGATTTGGCAGGGGTGAGGTGGATGGTGAGGTTCCCGAGGCTGACATTCATGAGGCTCTTTCTCAACTTTCACTCTTGAGCTCCAATTCTGCTGANAGCCATTTACTCATTTTCTGAACTTTTTATTCCCCTTCACAGACCCCATCCCAGACATGGCTACAGGATCAATTCTAGCCTGAGAATTCTGGTCTGACACCTCACCCAGCTCCATTCTCTGGTGTCTGCATCCTGCCCCATGTGACACCTTGACATACGTGCTTCCATATTCTGTTTGTACCTTCTAACCTCTGGAGGCCAAGAACAGTCTACTTTGCCATGCCCAGCACTGGCATAGTGACCAGTATGCTCACTATTACTGTTCACACCACCTCAGTCCCTGTTCTCCTTTCTGGCTAGCCCTAGGCATCCCAGTGATGAGAGAGCTAGAGGGCAGGCAGCTGGGGGGTGCACTCACTCAGCTGTGAACTCGTTGGTCCCCACAGGGATGCAGTAGACAAACTGCATGGCACTCCACAGCCGGTGGAATTCGACACACTCGTCCACGTGCATGACGCCATTGGTGGGTGGCGGGCCCCTCCAGATGGGGTCCTGCAGGTAGCTCCGAATTCGGGTCAGGATGACTTCGAACATGGACAGGCCGCAGCAGAGCCGCTCCTTGGTCAGCAGGTCACCTTCCCGAGCGATGGCGATTTGCTGGGATGGGAAGGGATAAATGTTGCATCCACCTCTGAGATCCCATGTGCCCCACCTCCACTAGAGAGTCCCTGTACCAGCCACATCTAGAACTTGTTCACTAGGACTGGTACCCTGCCCAGAGCAGGGCACTGAGTGTAAGAACTTGAGGGCATGAAAGCCTTATGGTAACTGTCACTTATGGCAAGTAGAATCCAGGCACCCTCAGTAGAAGACTGATTTTTAAGAATTATCTAAGCACAGACTGGTTTCAAAGGCTGGTTGGGGCTGAGAACATGGCTCAGTGCAAGTACAAGGACCCAAGTTCTGTCTTCCAGAACTCATAAAAAGAAGCCAGGCATGATGCATATGCCTGTAATCAAGGCACTGGAGAGGTCAAGATGACTAATTTGGCACACAAAAGTTAGAAGTAGTCCTATTTATAATGTTAACACTACTAGTGTGTGGCATACCAGGCTCCTGATGAGCAGTGACTCTGTTCAATTCCACGGGTACATTATTATCTCTATTTCACAGATGAGGAAAACTGAGGCTCAAGGTGTAGCCAAGGAAAGATATAAAGTTTGGATTTTGCTCAGTGTAGCTTAGATCTACAAGTTAAAGTATGAAGTGAATTCGGCAAGTTGGAGAAAATGACATTACTACAATCCTATCAAACACCAGCACAACTCCACAGATGAACAGAACAGGCGTGGGGTGTGTGTGTTCATGTAGAAAACAGTTTAGAAGGAGTCAAGTTAGTCATGGGTGCAGATGGGCTGGGGAAAATGGGTGAGCTTCTCACTTTTAAAATAATTTTGTACAGTGGAATGTGCTAGAAGGAGCGTATGTTACCATTTTAAAATTTGCCACTGACTTCACAGAGTTATTTTCTCTAGTTAGAAACCTTCCTTTGACAATGGTGAATGGTCTCTATTAGTAATTCAAACAGGCTTCTCATCTGGTCCTGGCTACTGCACATCGAGTAATCAGACAGGCACACAGGCACATCAAACACACGACCGTCTTGTGTGACTGTCTGCACTGTGAGTGAAAACATCTAAGAGCAAAGGTGCCGAAAGCCATCTGCAAAGCACATATTAAAATCCGAGGTCAAACTCGGGTCTTCTCATCTGGGAACAAAGCTAAAGAAAGCTGGCTGCTAAGACAGCCAGATTCACAGGACACACATGGGATCAGCTCCCAGTGGGAGGAAGGGTTCTGGGGGAGGGGAAGCATTCTGTAGGGGGCTGGGAGGTACCACCTGACCTCTCCCTCAATGCTCTCTTCCTTGGAGACCTTCCCCTCCCCCCCCAAAAAAGAGGGCAGCCTCTAAGTAAATCCAGGGAACGAAACATTTCAGGAAGTATAGCCCATGATGAACGTGGGCCGTGAGTGTAGTTGTCATGACAACCACACAATGAAAAGGCCTGGAAAGAAAATGAGTTGGAGAAGAGTTGGTGGATTTGTGTTTGAAACACAAAGGGCACCCTGATTCATGGCGCATCAACTTGATTTCACAGGCTGACACAAAGGACCACTCAAGCTGCCCCAGGTAGCTAGAAAAGGCACTCTAAGATACCATACACCTGGTACTTGATTCTGTTCTTTTGTGTTTACTCTGTTCTGCTCAGCTCTCACATGTGAAGAACAACTGTCTGATACCCTGGAGATGCTCCGTAAACAAAGGACCCATGTATGTTCTCATCAGCAAATTGAGAGACTTCTAGTATTCTAATGAATCTGTTGTCTATTTGATTATTCAGGCAGTGTCTGGGATCCTCGTTTGGGGGTAGGTGGGTAGAAACGTTGGCAAATGACTTTACAGAACCCGTGGTTTGACTTTCAGCTCCCCAGCCACCACAGCCAATGAAAGGGGCCATGTCCCTTTTCTCTGAAGTTTTCACCCTTCCATTTCTTTCTGTGAACTATAAAAGTAATATGCATTCACTGGGTTAAAATTTGGNGGAAAAACTTAAATAACCTATAAGAAAGATAATGTTCCACTTATCCCATTACCAAGAGATGAGCTTTCTTAAAATACAGATAGATGAATATTGTTTGCAGTTATGAATATGTATATATGCACGTATATAACAGATCATCTATATTACGTTTTCATTTAGCACATCTCTCATTTAAAAACTCATTTCCATAATACATTCAGTGCCATGGTCTTTAGATGGCTATCTAAAAACAGCCTCTAATAAATGTATTCAGTCCTCTACCCTTGCTGGTTATTTTAAGTTGTTCACAAATCTTTAGTGTTGGGGACAATCCTAAAGCAATTGCCCATATACATAACATTCTGTGAGCATGGTCTCCTGTCCTGTTGGATAAAACCTAGTCTTAGAGGGAGTTGAAGAATGTAATTACTTTAAAAGGCTTTTGCTATGTGACAGTGAGTCTCAAAAAAGCCGCCCCGATAANTTCCCAGGAGAAGCCCATTCCTGTACTCCCATCAGCCAATGTGCTCTAAAGAAAAAGGCCGTTACCAAACGGAGAGATGAAATCTACCTTGACCTTAGGGTATGTGCTTCAGATTGCTGGTAATGTTGAAATTTTTCTATGTTTGTTGACCTTTTTTTAAATGTTTTTGTTTTTGCCTTTTTTGGTATATCATTTTGTGTGTGCATGCATGCATATGTGTGTACAAGTGTGCTGTGCCTATGTGCATGTATGTAGAGGTCAGAGGTCAACTTTGGGTACNTTGTTGTTAATTTTTTTTCAAGACAGGGTTTTTCTGTGTAGCCCTGGCTGTTCTGGAACTCACTCTGTAGACCAGGCTGGCCTGGAACTCAGAGATCCACCTGCCTCTGCCTCCCAAGTGCTGGGATTACAGGTGTGCACTACCACTGCCTGGTTGTAGCTTTGGGTATCCTCATCTGATCTGTGCTTATTTTTTGAAATAGGGTCTGTCACTGAACCGGAAGCTCACTGTATTGGCTAGAATGACTGCCAGTAAGCCCCTGAGATCTGCCTGGCCCCTCCTCTATTGCTGGGGTGATTGGTGTGTTACCCCCCATGGCTTTTATGTGGGTACTGGGGATCTGAACACAGGTCTTCCTGTTTGCATGGAAAGCACTTCACCCAGTGGATGATCATTCTACCCTCATTTTCTTTTTACATTAAAAAAAAAAAAGCCATCTAGTGCTTGGTGCAAATGTGGCCAGTTTTTGGCTTGCAGCTTCTTCTCATGTACGGAGGATGATGGTTAAAATAGCTCTTACGTGAAACGCCTGGTCCCATGCACAGCTTCTCAGTATTCTTTCCTTTGGCCTTTGCATCTTTCGGAATTCTGATTTATTCTTTAATAGTCAAGAAATGCAGACCCTACCACATTGTGTGTATGTGTATGTGTGTGTGTGTGTGTGTGTGTGTGTGTGTGTGTGTGTATGTGTATGTGTGTGTGTATGTGTGTGTATTTGTGTATGTGTATGTTTCTGCACACATCAATGAGGTCAGGCTTTCCTGCTGTTTCCTCTAACATTCAAAAGACAGAGCCCTGAAAGTGCAGGCAAACTCAGAGAACAGATAGGAACAACTACAGTGAGACTCCAGGGAAGAAAGCAAGGCACATGACGACTTTTACCAAGTGGAATATCATCAGCAAAGACACCTTCCTTCCCCTGAGGAGTGGCTCGACCCTTTGTCAACCTGGAAATGATCTTCCCAGCTGTCAATGGTATAACATTCTAAAAGATGCTAATTTTAAAAAATGCAGGCCAGCTAAGGAGGTGAAACAGCTACCACCCCATTTCATAGATGGGAAAACAAAGGCAGGGAAATAAAATGTTTCATGTGAGACTATGTGACATTTCAGGGTAGAGCTAGGACAATGGTGCTGGCTGAAAACCAGGTCACCTTAGTTTGTTCAGAAACAAACTCAAACGCCACAGAGCTCAGACTTCCCTGCTTTAAATCTGCCATGACTGTTTCCTGTCACTGACCCAGACACCACACAAGATCCGGCAGAGAAGATCTAGCGGCCAGATTCAGTGTTCACAGCTTGTTAGCATTTCTTTGGCCTGTGGGCTGATGAAGTTGTATTTATTATGTGTGTTGGATGTGTGTATTTAGTGTGTGTGCACATGTGGTCTGGCACATGTATAGAGCTCAGAAGACAACTTGCATGAGTCATTCCTTCCTTCCCTCATATGGCTGGGATCAAACTCTGCCTGGCAAGCTTGGTAGCAAGTGCCTTTCACCACTGAGCCATCTCACTGCCCCCAAGTTTTACTTTTTAATTTAGTTTTCTTTTTCACATTTTATCTACACACATGTACCATATCCTACCCTACAATCTTTCTTCCACCCTCCTTTCCCAGTCCCTAGTAACCCCTGATTCTACTTTCAGCTTGATCTGACTGTAGTGTTGGGATATCCCTTGAGAAGTAGGCAGCTTGTCAAAATGGCACGACCTCACTCACTAGGCTCTTGTTTGTCAGATACTCAACACTAGATAAACTGAGATTTCTATCAGTCCCAAGGAAATGGCCTGCACCAGAATGGNGAAGGAATGCACGCCCAGGAGTGGAAACACATGCCAAGCCCCCCAGGCTCCAGAAGATGGATTCTTGCAGGATGACACCCCGAGAGCAGCAGGCACGCAAGCACACCAGTGGGTTGGGAGATTTCTCCCTAAAAGGAAATCATCTTTGAAGATTTCCTTTGTTCAACTTCTGCTGCCAAAAAAGCGGAAAGACTCTCTCCAGTGTCCGAATTCTCTGCTGTNAGCCCAAGACCCAAATGCCTCCTATGGTTAGTCACCCTTTGCAGTGGGAGGCTGATGTGGGTGGCTTCTCAGTTTGACACCTGTGCAGATGGGGCTTGGCATNGTGGAGGGTGGCTACCTCTTGCCCTCTGCTGAGAGTGTGGGTTCTTCTGACCATGGTTATAACCCCAGAAGGGAANATGAGTCCAAGAGTGGCTTTAAATCCTGAACTGCTCTAGTAGGCAGCATAGCCAGCAACACAAAGCAGCTGGGTCANCTGTACGGTGTCCAGTGCCACCTCATCCCCGCTTACCTCNGAANGGGAGGCTCACTTAAATCAACTTGAAACAGAAATAGACATTTTGGTGCCTCTCCCCCTATTTCTCTTCTGNCCCGCCTCCCTACAGAATCTAAGTGCTCTGAAGGCAGGAGTCCTCCCGTACCCAATTCAGTGNCCACAGTAACTGGTCCCATTTTTCAAAAGTTAATTTTTACAGATTCAACATGAGCCCAGGCAACTCTGAAGATATTAGAACATTATAAATAAGACTCAAATTGCCTTTGCATCCTCCCACCCAGTCCCTACCTCCATCTTTCTTCAGAACTGGTGAACTGGTGTGCTGGATAGTTTTATATCAACTTGACACAAGCTGAAGTCATCAGAGAGGTGGGAACCTCAATTGAGAAAATGCCTGCATAAGGGCATGTTCTTATTTAGTTACTGATAGGGGAGGGCCCAGCCCGCTGTGGGTGGTGCCATCCCTGGACTGGTGGTCCTGGGTTCTGTAAGAAAGCAGGCTGAGCAAGCCATGGGAGAAAGCCAGTAAGCAGCACCCCTCCATGGCCTCTGCATCAGCTCCTGCCTTCAGGGTCCTGCCCTGACTTCCTTTAATGATGAACAAGGGTATGGAAGTGTAAACCAAATAAACATTTCCTCCCCAACTTGCTTTTGGTCATGGTGTTTTATTGAAACAATAGAAACCTTAAGTACGAAAATTGGCTTTGGAACATTCTGGAAGTTTTCAAAGGACATTTTACTTACATGCTTCTGGTATGTGAATGTNTTTGAAAACCCTATGTGAAATGTAACTTGANTTTAAGATCTAGCCACATTGATGCCCTTAGATTTAATTTTCCCTTTCCATTATTATGTATTTAACAATGCTGCATCTACAAGTACACAGTGCTTGCATAAAATGCCACATTCTACTGAGCTAACACCTCGGATGAACAAACCACATGATCACTTTCTCCTGATCTTGAGTTTCTTGAGAAAAATACCAAGATGTGAACTGTGGACTCAGAGTATGTGGAGTCCTAATTTTGATAGATGGTGTTGCAGGATTCTTGGTACCTGGCAGGGATGTGATAGTTTATCTGTAAAATGCGGAGTTTGGGCCCCAAATGCTCCATTCTTAGGATGNTTTGGGTCCTACCTGAGGAGTTCCTAGTCGTTCTATCAGGGGGACCAGGTGAAGTGGGGCGTACTTGGCTTCCAGGCGCTTCATCCGGACTTCCAGGCGCTCCCCTTCTGCAGAAGGGGCAATGGAACAGAAAGTGAGTATGTGACCAGGGGAAGAAGACTTCTCAGAGGACCTGATGCTGTCAGGTCCCCAAACAGATGGAGTGTACAGAACTTCCTCCTTGGTTCTGGAGACTGTGATGAGAATTCATTATGAGGGATTTTCCCCCTGTGACCTTGGATTAATAATAGCATCTGTCTAGTGAAATGGTGAGTTCCCCATCACTCAGGAGTTTGAACCAAGGCTAGGNTGAGTTNCATAGTAAGGCTAACTCTGAAGGAGCAAGGCTTGGAGTACTATTTCCAATCCCTTAATGATTCCACAGNCATCCAAAACATGTACCTCCTTCCTGGATGACTGCAGTCTGAGTTGGCTGGGGAAGTGTGAGGACCTGAGTTCAAATCTCCAGAACCATATAAAATCTGGACAAAGTGCATACACTTGCAATCCCAGCACCCCCACAGCAAAGAAGAGAGGTAGGTGCAGGAGACTTCCTAGAAGTCTGCAGGCCAACTAGGCAAACAACCAAGAGACCCTGTTTCAAACAAACAGGAAGGTGAAGATGACCCCTGAGGTTGTCCTGACAGGTGCAGCCCATCGCACACATGTGTCCATACTTACATTGGTAGTTTTTTTGAAGGTGAGTATTAATTCACCTTAAGAGGGCTGTCACTGCTGCTGGTGGTTTCTTACCTTTGATGTAGACTCTGGGCAGGATGTTTTGGAAGGGTGCAGCATGAAGCAAATCACAGACTTCCTCCTGAGACTGCAGAGACAGAGNGGGAGAGGGAGAGAGAACAATTTTCACCTTAAATTAGGATTTCCTTCCGAAAATCTTGGCTCCAGTTCTGCTGGCTGTAGTGCTCACATTCTGGGTATTCTCTTTATTGGNAGTGTGACCCTGGTAACTTATTGGCTTCTTGGAGTCNATTTTCAAAATGANGTTGAGATCANAATGTGGTTCAATGNGTGNTTGTGAGGACGGAGAGAATTCAGAACCTATAGCCCAGTCCCAGTTCGTGAGAGCTCTACATATTTTCACCNTCATCTTATAAGGACTTTGCTGAAGAGTTAAGGTGAGTGAATGGTAGAGGGACCAGCCAAGGCTGAGAGCTACCAGACTNTTTGATTGGTGATGAGTTCTACAGGATTAGAGAGGATGGCTAGGACACGGTAGGGTGTGGGTGGGGAAGATGTCTCAGTGGGTAAAGTGTTTGACCTAAGCTTGATCCCCCCACATATGTAAAAAGCCAAGTGTGGTCATTTGTGCATATAATCCCAGCAGTGGTGAGACAGAAATAGGCAGATCCCTGGGACCTGCTGGCCAGCTAGCCAACTCCACTGAGTGAGCTACCTTACCCCCAAAATAAGGTGGACTGCTCTTGAGGAATGACATCTGAGGTTGACTGCTGGTGTGCATGTGTGTGCATGCACACATGAAATACTTGGATCAATCCTGCACTCTGTTAATCCAGAATCCAGAATAATTGGGCAAAAGTCTGTGTCTGGATTAGTTTTTGTCACCTTAGCCACTAACCAATGACAGAAGAGAAATTAGAACCTAGGTCAGACAGCTTTTGATGGGAACAAGTAAGACATAAAGGCACATNTGCAAATAAAAGGAAGCCTATACCACAGTGTTGGGAGGACAAAGTTGGTTAGGACTAAAGGGAAGGCATGGCTAACAGACTTAATGGACAGCCTCTGACTGCTGACTTCAGGAGGACGCAGGGAGAGCAGCTAGGGAAGTCCCCTCTACTGTGTCTCCCTCTTGTTTCAATTGTGGGCACCGCATAAGATGAAAGCCAGGATGCATTCGAACTTTAATTCATAAGAGACAGAAGAATCAGAGGGAACTCAAGACTTATGGGTGCTCTCAGGCTTCCTCCACCCTGGTTTGGATGGAACTTTCCCATCCTGGGCATCTGAAGAGCAGTAGTGGGATGGGAACCCTGAAATACATTCCTGAAGACTGTAGATCAGTTCACATCCCTTCCATACCCACCTTTGAGCATCCCTGCACGTGTTCACATCCCTTCCATGGCCTCCTTTCAGCATCCCTGCATGTGTTACTTTTGACTATCTCTCGAATGTTGATTTTCTCTCTCTTTACTTCTTTATCTTGCCTGCTCTCATCACTTGATAATACTCAGTATCTACAATTTATCAAACNTTTGCTTCCATCCAGACTTAGATACTCGACCCCTTGCTGGGGTCCTCACTGGGCTATTCCCCTGTCCATACCTCTAAGGCTGACCGTCTCCCCTCATCCTCTGCCTGGCTTGCTCATAGAATGGCACATGACTCTTGTCTTCCTTCACTTCTTCACCTCTCAAGTTCAGCAAACTTATGTTCTGTTGGCCCATGTCTCTTGACTCTTTCCTCACTGCCTACTGTAATACTATTTCAGGGCCGTGTGAAGTACCTCTGTTTTTATCTTAGTCTCAGCAATAATTTATAATTAAATGTCTTTTATATGACAAGTGATCAATAATCACTTCAGTGGGTAAATGTTTGTTACCCCACATGAATAAATGAAGTCATCTGTCCACATGATAGTCATCCAAGCATGAGAAGACTGCCATCCATCCATCCATCCATCCATCCATCCATCCATCCATCCATTCAACCAACAGATATTTATTAAACACCAGGCATAGTTCTAGGCCATGCAGCTATGATGTGGAACAAGTTAGACTAGAACTCTGTGCTCATGCCATTTAAATTCCCATAGAGACTTATGAACACAAAGCAAATTTCAGACCGTGATCACTCACGAGAGGAACAGGGAAGGAGGCAAGAGTTCATTTGGGTCACTTAGAAAAATCCTTAGGAAGGAGTAGAAGCTGAGCAGAGGGTGGGCGTGAGGAGAAGTAGCCACATAGATTCAGGGAAGAGTATTCCAGTGCAAAGG
>LZPO01087234.1:197380-208769 GCA_001675575.1 Neotoma lepida | reverse complement strand
GGACATTTCCTTTTCTCACGTTGAAGCCACCTCTTCCCCAAATCGGCAAACTAGAGGACAAGGCTGTAGGTGTTCTTGCATGTCTTCTACTGTGTAGTGCAGTTTGCCTAGGAAGGTGAGAAGGCAAGTGGGGAGTAGATAGCCTTCTGAGAGAGGTAGGAACATCCCAGAGGAGGAACTAAATAGCCATTTGCATAATGAGGTGGCTACACACCTTGTGTGGGAGGTACTTGTTCGCTGTTCATTAGCTGAGATCATTGCCACAGATAGAAACAGGCATTGGGTACAGACAAAGGCCTGTGTGAAGGACAGAACAAGCTTCCATTGTGGAGCCTGGGCTGANGGCTGGCTTCCTGCTCCTCTGATCAGGATCACAAAGCATCTACGAGGAGCCCACCAGGCCACTCCCTACTAGACAGGGTCCTTTCTTGGCCTGTGAAGCCCGCCCTACAGTGGTACTGGCTCTGTAGTCACCTGTCCAACACAGAAGCTCTGCTCTCTTCTCCGGTGTGCTCCTGAACCCACCTCTCTCTCCTGACTCCTCTGCTTTGTGAATGTCCTTCCTTCNGCTCTCAATTCCAACACCACCCCCTGAAGGACACTTCTGNGAGCTCTCAACCCCACACCCCACCATGTACCTGCCATTGTTAAATGTCCTTTGAGAATCACTTTCCCCTTTCAGAATTTGAGCTGTCTGTATTTTNTATTCCATGCAACTGATGAATATCTACCTCTCACTGGACTCCAACTTCCATAAAGTAGAGACAACCTTCCCTTATATNTTTTAGTGTATTTTTCACTCTGCCACCAAAGATGAGCATAGGGCCGGGTATATAGTAAGTGATCAATCATCACACAGAATAAAAGCTGAAGGCTCAAGGCCTGGGGATAGAGATTAGGTAAGAGAGTGTTTGTCTAGTATCCTAGTGCTTGGGAGGTGGAGGCAGGAGGACTATNAGTTGGGAGTCATCCTTGGCTNTATGTCTAGTTTGAGGCCAATATAGACTACAGGAGACCCCGTCTTAAAGAATTTTTTTAAAAAAATTAGATGAGCAGGCAATGTGAGAGATTTGAGACATGACAGAATCTCCCGGAGTTTGGATCTTCCTATGCGGAAGTTTCTCTTTATTAATGGTGGAAATAAGTCCTTAATTATTAATTTATGGAAATAAGTTCTCTTCTATCTGAACTATGAAATATTTTTAACAAGGGCTTCATATGGTGGAATTTTCAGGTACTTTTACATTTTATACCCCATTCTCCTTCTTTTTAAACCTATATGTATAATCACCACATTTTCTACATCATCTATATAGTACTCTGAAAACTAACCTTAGGAGAAAAAACCCTCTGAAGCAACTAATACTTAATTTTAAAATCAGTAGCCCTTGGTATCCTGCTCCTGAGAAGGCTATGGACCCTAGGCTTGGTCAGGAATGATGTTTGCGTAGGTATAGAGCAAGTAGCATTTGATTTTGTTTTAGGTCACACTTAGGGGCAAATCACTAATGCAGAACAAACTATAAATTAAAAAAAAAAAACCCACATTGCTGTGATAACACAAGAGGGCAGCTGTCAGCGCAAGAGGCAGTGACACTTGGGTGTTTCGCCTTCCTGAGTCTTAGGGTCTTCTTGGAATAGTTGTAATCCAAATCATACTTCTACAAGAAGCTATTGGAGGTTGGTACATTCACTATGATTACAAGGAAGAATAGGAGAGGAAGCAAGGAGTGACAGCAATGATCTAGAACCTCATCCTTCTAAGCAGACAGTCCCTAAATACCACATGAAGTTGTTGTAGGACAGGCCGTCTTCTATTAAGCCTTATGGAGAGAACAGAAGAAGTGGAAACGGCCGATTTAGGCAGGCCAAGTTGGGGACTGGGGGGTAGGTGGGGAGGGCNCTCTTCATCATAAACAAATTTGTATTGCTTAATTCATCATCGCATGTAATTAAGAGCAATTTAAACAGAACAAGATGTAGGGGGTGGAGTAAACAGTCCCCAAGGATCCTTGGCTAGAANAGGGAGCCCACAATCGCCTTGTTCTTCAGGGAAGTTGAGGCAGTGGGCACTAACTGAACATTTACTGGATGCTGCCTATGTCCAGGGGCTTCAACCTATCATCTCTCAATACATCTGTGCAGTGGGTCTGACTGTCACCATCCTGTGCGGGGAGGACACTGAGGCGCTTGGTAATACTGGCTTCCTAGCTAGGCCTACAGAGCTATTNAACAGNNAGGCTGGCATTTAGACCCAGGCCACCTTCCTTCACCATCCAGAGTTGTGTGGCAGTCCACATAACCACAGACAATAGCATTGTGTGCCTCTAACAGAGCCCATGTTGAAAATCACCAGTCCTCTACTAAGGGCATGTGGAGGTGATTAACCCATTATAGATCAAGAAGCAACCCGGTCATCTAGAGATGCTTCATCTCTTGGAGGACACAGGATCATAGATCACTTCACCATATGATCCTGTCACCTCAGAACTGCAGGGTCCTGCCAGCAAAAGACAGCAGCAGTTATGACTCCGTGGATTCCCCACCCTCCAGAACTGTGAGGAGTTTACAAACTANGAGCTTCAGATATACAGAGGGAAGCCAAAGCCAGAAATCTGACCAGCCCCCNCACACACATGAAAATACACAAAATTACCAAAGACAGAAAGCTCACTCCAAAGCTAACCACTCAAGAAACATTTTAGCATCACCCACACCTGGGAGAGCATATAGCTTATTGATTTGCTGGGCTTTAGTCTTAGCAACTGCCTTTAAACTTCCAGAGAACTATTATTTTCATATACAATTGAATGGGGCAGTGACTCCATGGGTCATGCGCTTGCTGCACAAGCATGGGGACCTGATTTTGGTCCCCAGAACCCATGTGAAAAAGCCAGGAATGGCGGGGTGCTGAGAAGGTGGAGTCAGGAGGACCCCAGGGACTTGCTAGCCAGCCAGCCTAGTTTAGCTGGTGAGTTCTAGGCCAGGGAGAGACTCTATTTAACAACAAAAAGGTAGGTAGTGCCTGTGGAACAATATCTAAGTTTGTCCTCTGGCTTCCACAGGCCTGTGCACATGAGTGCGTGCGTACACCCATCCCCCCACCAACCCCCACAGAGAATGACAGGTCTTAAACCACCTTCTAGTCAAATAAGCAGGAAATGATTGATATCGCTCTTCCCAGAAGTCACCTCTANCCTGAATTTCTGTAAATAACCTCATTGCAGGCAACTCATTTGTACAGATCTGCTGGTGTGATCCCNAAGTACTGCCCCCGTCACGTGGTCAGTCTCTACCTCCCANAGCCTCCTTCCTGATGGCCACAAGGNTCTCTAGCCAATCTTATCNNCCTCTCCCAAAGCTCCACATTCAACTGTGACCTTCTAGGAGCTTCCCAAGCCACTCCAGTACACACTGCATTGTCTACCGCTCCCCTTTATTCAGGGCCCCCCACTGAACCACATAGTGAACCATCCAGCCACAGTCAGTGCAGAAGCCAAGCAATGACCCCTGCAAACATGGACTGACAGAGAATCTTCTCAGAGGGACCACCATGCCTGGGACTGGAATTCCATCTGACGAGAGAGGTCAGTGAGGAGAATGTAGAGTACAGAAGGGCAGTACCATCTAGAGATAAAACAACGTTCCACACATTGACCATGAAGATGGAGGCTGAGCAAAGATGACGTAAGTCTGTCATTCTCACAGTAGTAGGTGCTGGAGAAGGAGCAGAGGGTGAGNCAGACCTGACCCATGGTCTTTCTAAGTACAATGGAGGACACAAGCGGGTGGGGACTTCTGTAAGTGCTCCATTGGGGTGTACATGAGGCCACAGCAATCTGTGTATGTCAGTGGGGCCACTGAAGGTCAAACCAGGAGTGAGTCACTGTGCTACTAAGTTCCTGGAAGAGATGCGTGTGGCCTGTGGTGATGGTGATGTGATGACAAGCTGGTGGATATCAAGGACAGTAACCTCTGGCCCGGCTCTGATACAGACCTGCAAAGTACCTCAGTTTATCTAGCCACATCTTCACCTGCAGGCTCAGCCACATGGCTGGACTGTGTAGCAGGGGAGGATGGTGATGAGGAGAGGCTGGTAGAGCAGTGCGGCTGAGTGTTTCGGGTCTTGTGGGTCAGAGCTGAGAGTCTGAATTTCAGGACAGTGAGAAACTACCTGGCAGTTTTAACTAGAGCAATGTGATGGATTGTAGTTGTATGCGGATCCTTTTGCTGTCCCATGGAGAAACTGGCTGTGCCATTTTGTGCTCTAACATTTTACCTACCTCCTCACTTTTCCTTGGTTTATTGAGTCGCTTGTAGCTAAGGCTGGCCTTGAATTCAATACATAACCAAAGATGACCTTGAACTTTGAATTCTTCTGTAGCTACTTCCCAAGTGCTAGGATTACAGGTGTGTGCTGCCACATCTGGTTCAGTAAAGTCTCCTTTTAGCATGTTCCTGCCTCAGCTCTACCACGGAAAGGAGTGGCCTTCAGAGAAATCAGGTTTGACATAAATTTCCCATATTGAGCATAATGAGAAAGCATTATAGTTTTTTTTTCCCCCTCTAAAAGTCCCTGAAATGGAAGGCGAGTTCTCTAGCTGTGACCAGTGGGAGAAGGGAGGCCAANGGGATGCTCTCTCAGGTCTACCTGCAGGTCCCACATGGCTTCTTTCTAATCTGGATTGAACAACTTCCCAGGCACNTTAGAATTTTCTTGGTCTTGAACTGACACTTCCTGGTGGTGAATCAAATAGAGAGTTCGGGCAGAGTCCAACACTAGCAGAGGCCCCGATTTTATAAATGAGACAGACGCAGCGGCTTTGGAACACACCTTACCAAAGTCAATCCTCCCATGTAGTAGATGTAGCTGGAAGAAACACACACTTTCATAACTCCNCTTTTTCCTAGTGTGCAGTAACTACCCATGACCTCTTTCCCTTACTTTTTTGGTTCCAGGTCGGTTTTCTTTCCCCTCCTTGCATGATGAGAACAGCCTTAGACCTTCCATGGAAAGTCCCAGTGGATATTCTGTCACAGTGGCTGTGACTGTCCTGGATTATTTGAAAGAACATTGAAGACACTGAGTCTTTTCAGCCTTAGCTGTCTAAGCATGAGGCTCCGAAAAGCTAGGTCACACTGCTGCAGAATTATCTTCAATATTGAATATTGAGATCAGCTAAAAGTAAAAACTTCTCAACAACACAGACTATGTCATCATACAAAGTCTCATTTGTTCATAAAGTATGACAAGTCTTGTGTGTGTGTGTATTCATGTTGTGACAGTGCATATGTGGAGGTCAGAGGACAATGGTGTGTGTGCACATGAGTTCATGTGTGATGGGTAGAGGTCAGAGGACAACCTCGGATGTTGGTCCTCACTCTCTAGCCTTAGGCACTGGCTTTTGTTGGCTGCTGCACANGCCAGGCTGGCTGGTCCTGTGAGCTTCCAGGGATCCCNGNGTCTCTGCTTCCCNTCGCTCTNTAGAAGCACTGGNGTAANNGATGTGCACTACAGCATCCAGGTTCTGGGATCTGAACACAGGTCTTTACACTTACCCCACAAGCACCTTATCCAAGGACCCATTTCCCCAGCCCCCGGGATGAATTTTCCAAAGTGAGAAACCACTGTACAAGGATAAACGCTTAAGCCAGGACCAGCGGCAACACCTGTATGTTAGAGTTGGGGATGCANAGAGCCGTGTGANGNCAGCCCTGCTTGTCTAGCAGGACCCCTGTCTTGGAAGAAAAAGTTTCACTGTTCCCTCACTTGGGGACTTCACTGTGATCATTCTGCTTCTGCAGAAGTTGCTCGAGGTGGAGCTGCTGTTCAGTAGCATCTGCAGGGACCAAGAGCCATGCTAATGTTTATCATCCCTGGGACACCCGCTAATGCATTATGGCGCGGGAAGCAGTGACTAGAGAGCTAATAGGACCCAGGCCTANGGTACAGTTATTCGTTGTCAGCAGAACCAAGTGAAAGTGAACAGGCTTTTGGAGTCAGGAAGCAAAAACGACTTACTGTAAGGAACCCACATCAAAAGCCTTCAAAGGGTCTCATTGATAATTTTGCACTGCTTTCTGCTTTAATCTTTTCTTTCCCTATTACATTTCATTTAAAATTGAGGGGCCGGGAGGACTTCCGCCCAACGCCACACCCCAGTATGTTCACAGTGAGCTGAGTCTTCAAGGCAGGGGACTTGGCTTCTCTTGGCTAAAGAGTATTACAAAGATTTACTGTGCTTATGTTACAAAAGACCCTGTGAGCCTAAGGATGACAGATTCATGTGGAAAACGGCATTTGACTCCATGAAGCTCTTCTCTTGGGTGAAAAACGACCATTTTCAGCTGACCAATCTCAAAAGACTGTTTTCTTAAGTAACATTTGGCTTTAAGTCTTAAGGCAATAAAAAGACAAATTCCACTCATGTATTAGGTATCTGTCTTTGTCAAGTATGCCAGAAGAAGTGACTTAACAAAGGAGGGTGAGCGCCTCCCCCTACCCCCATCTGGACTCTGGTTTTCTGGTATGAAGGGGGCTCGGGGCCAGGCCTAGCCATCAGGCACAAGCTCTAAACATTCCCTTATATGGACACATACGTTGTTAGTGTGAGTGATTCCTGAAGGGCCCGTGGAGCAGGCCAGAAATCAGGCTTCCCACAGCCNCCACGACCCTCTGCATGGAAAGTATGAGCGATGCCTTCAGTCCNCATTTGAGCCNTCCATTTGCAGAGAAAAGCCCACCCAGGACATGCCACATCNGTCTCGGCTGCACTGGCTTCTGGGTCCCAGCAGCTCTCTGAGGGGCAAGCTAAATACATCTGCATTTAATTCTTTTCCTCTCCAGGGTGGGCTGCAGCGTGGGTGCTATTTTCTCACCTACCTCTTCTGAATAACAGCATAGATGACACTCACCTCCCCCCGCCCCTTACATTTGGCTGTCAAGGGAATAACAGAATTATTATCCTGGATCAGATCAGATTANTATCTGATCAGCTGGAAAAGACCTGTAGCCGAGACACCGCAGCCTANCCAGGAGAGTTCTCTTTGCTAATAACATCAGCCCTTTCCTTCTGACAACCCGCAGGGCCAGCCCATGGCAACACATTTCTAACTTCCGCTCACCTTAACTCTCCAGCCCTCTAGATAATACACGCTGAAGTGTGCAAATGTGCAAATGTTTCCTTTTAAGGAAGACACAACTGTTTACTGCAATCAATTCACAGGACTAAGAATGTAAAGTACAAGTTGAAGGCCCTCTTCTCTCATTGCCGTCCCCACCACATTCTTCTAAGCTTGGCTCACCAGACTTTTAAAACTAACAGAACAACCAGTTTTATAGGAGAAGGGCTGCCATACAAAAAAATCTGGAAAAATATCCTTCAGGGAGTGAGCAGTGGCTATCTTAACACAACAACAGTGTGATTTTTGTTTAGTTTCTGCCTCTCTGGGTTTTCTGACAGAATTTACTTCAACTATCCATTGCGGGGAAAAGAAAGAGCAAGGTGACTATGAAGAAGAAGCCAGAGACAGAAGGTCAGATGTGGGGCTGGATCACTCAGCTGTAGAAGGCAAAGCTGTTAGCCACCTGGCTGCTTACCTCACAACCTCAACCAGCTTGGCTGTGCACATGTCCCTGTCCCTCGGTGGGTGGCTTCTGCACTCTGAAACACACCTGGCTCTTAGCCCATCTCTTGTGTGAGCCATAACCCTGGGGAAATCAGCACCCGTTCATAAGGTCTGATTACAGAGAGACACTGCTAACAGTTCACAAAGATGTGAGGAAATCAAATCTCCCTAACATGGCTGAGTGAGAATAAAAATTAACCAGTTCATAAAATTGTCTGACAATGTNTAGTTTCACCATCTGCAAAATGTGAAGTTGCCNTAGATGATGGACTCTCAATAGGGTTAGGCAATTGCTGGAGCCATCCTTTTATCTGAAGAGGATGCTACTGCCATCTAGTGGAGAGAGTCCAGCAATGCTGCTCAGCCTCTTCTAATGCTTGGTNCAGACCTCCAACAAAGGATAAGGTCTCCCGGTCAGCAGGGATGAGGCTCAGAGCCTGACCTGTGTCTGATTCAGTGGACTGGAATGATGCTCTCAGCAAGTGACTGTGGCCCACTATGCTGTAAAGATAAGCAACAGCTACCAAGGTAGGTGGGGCAGCTGTCTCAGAGCCTGTGTGTGTGCTGGGAGAGGGGGTCTTCTGTGTTCTACACAAATGGGTGTGTGTGAGTATAACACATAACTGGTTGATGTTAAAAAAACAAAACAAAACAAAACAAAAAAACCACACATGGTGTGAATAAGAACGTGGAAATCACAAAGTTGTCATTGGGAAACTAGGAATCACCATGACAAAAGAAACACATTAGATTCAATAGCTGTTAAGAGCCTACCAACCAGGTATCGGTGGGTACTTAATACACAATCGAGTTGGGTGTAGTGATATACACCTGTGATCTCAGCACACAGGGGNCTGAGGCAGGAGGATTTTAGGCATCGAGACCTGAGACTGTCTCAAACGTCAACACANCATTTATCCAGCACCTAGGAGGAAGACACTATTTCAATCTGAAAATACACAGAGTTGAATTTCTACCTTCTACTAAACACAGTATGAATTCCGGATAATATGCTCAGTGGTTTGTTATAGCCTGAAAGGCTAAACCAGCCATGAAAGGGGAAACTGATGACTATATCAACCCTTAGGTTGATATATCTACTATGCATAGATCTATAATATGTAAATAACATCTACAAACCAATGAAGCAACCCAGCTAAAAAGTAAGCAAAAACTCTTAACAGCCCCTGTCTCTTATACACATCTAGATGTGTATAAGAGACAGGCCTAATACCTTTAGATCAATCAAAACCCTAATGGGAAGCTGAGACACACCTAGAATCGCCATGATTCAATTCAACTGTTTACCTAATGATAGCACATTCACATCAAAAGACACATCCAATATTCACCATATCTAACCCATAACAGTAACCAAATGTCAACATCCCCAATGCTCACTTTGTTAGTGACAAAACACACTATTAAATGATGNAAGAAAAGGTTGTTGTTTTTTTATTTTTTTGGTCCACAGTTTCAATTCATCATGGTAGGGAGGGTATGGCAAGGCAGAGAAGCCTATATCATGACAGCCAGAAAGCAAAGAGAGACCACGCCTGCACTTGTGGGCTTCTTCCTTTATTCTTAAAAAGATTTTTTTAAGTGTGTGTTTGCCTGCATATATGTATGTGTATCACTTGTGTGCAGTACTTGCAGAGGCCAGAAGAAGATGCCAGATACCTTGAAACTAGAGTTACAGATGGTTCATGTGGGTGATGGGAATTGAACCTGAATCCTCTGCAAAAACAGCAAGTGTCCTTAACTACTGAGGCATTTCTCCAACCCCATACCCCTCTTTTTTCCCCACGCACATCCCCAGCCTATAGGATGATGCCATTTACAATCGGGATGAGTGATGTCCTGCCATCCCTCTAGTTAAGTCTTTCTGGAAATGTCCTTCACAGATCTATCTGGAGCGTGTGCTTCACTCNCCTCCTAGGTACTTCCTGGCACGATCAGATTGAAAGTTAAGATTAGTCATTAGCANCCAATCACTCTAAAACACTATTCAATTCACCNCTGGACACAATGAGAACCATCTACAATACAAACTGCACAGACAGCAGTGAATGANAGACCTCAGACAGAAGGGCAAAATATCCTGCACAATTCCACTTCAATGAGCTTCAAAGATAGAACTAAACTCTGGGGTCAGACATCAGAATCATGGCTGCTTTGAAGGTGTGTAAGGAGGCATGAAGAACTTCCTGACTGTTCTGTTTCTAGACTTGGTGGGGGTTACATGGGCTTGGTGCTTGATCAAGCTATTCCCTTAAGATTTATACCTGTCTCTTATACACATCTGAGGCATGAAGAACTTCCTGACTGTTCTGTTTCTAGACTTGGTGGGGGTTACATGGGCTTGGTGCTTGATCAAGCTATTCCCTTAAGATTTATANACCTGACCGCACATGTCCCTTAAAGACACCACACAACCCCACAAAAGAGAAAAGTCCAGTACATCATCTTGTACTCATATCACAGCTCCAATTTGGAGATCCACAAGCATATAATAATGAAGAAAATACATTTATCCTTTTAAAAGTACACTCTATATACCTTGAAATTAAGGCTGAGTTACCGCTGTCACTTTAGAAAGGCAGGTGNCAGAATAAGAGAAATTACCGGTGCAGCCNGTTTATCAGTGTGAAAGTCATGACAAGTGAAAGCTGAAATCCATTAGGAGAAAGCGGCAGCTACGGCAAAGACCTGGAAAAGGGCTCTCGCTCCTTGCAGCTATCCATTCCTACTATTTCCAACTGGTCTTTAGAGAAATGCTAACACAGCAATCCAATTTCCAAGGAGGACATCAAGGCCAAACGTCCCTATTGATCTCTAATCCATGTCTCTTTCCTGAAATCTAGAGACAATGGCTGCTGGTCACCCAGCCTGATGAGTTGCTATTTATTCCTCAATGTATTATTTTGTAGGTTGTTTATTTTACATATGTAACCTCACGACATATCTTTCTTTACAAACTCACATTTTAGTCCACATTCTCTCTTACCACGCCTTGTGCTAAGGTGAAAACTACTCTTCGACCTTATTCTTGTTGAGGGCTTCAGGCTTTCAGAAGAACGGACGGCCCAGTTACACAGCTCTTCTATGGCCTTGGTTTCCCCCTCCCTCCGTCTGCCTNCCTCTCCCTTCCANTCCCTCTCCCTTGCACTCTAATGCCTTCCCTTTCTCTTTTTTCTCACTTCCCTCCCCTCTCTTCCCTTCCTTTCCACTCTCCTCTCATCCTTTCTCTCTTTCTTTGCCTTCTTAATGGGAACGACTGATACACCACTGACATATTTAATTTCCACTTTCTAAGCTAAAAAAAGCTCTGGAACTCTCTTGTCCCATTTCCATCCCAGCAAGCACAGGTCAGGAGAGTTGGAGATCTCCCCATTTGTCAAAGTAGACAGCAGAGGCCACCATCTTGGTGAGCATGATTCTGGACTGTGTCACCCTACTTCACCCAGCCATCCAGGACAGGGTCAGCACACACACCCCTGTGTTTTCATCTGTCTCAGCTGCTGACGTGTCCTCCACACTGTTGTGTGCATGCTCAGAGAGTCAGCTAGGTGAATTTAGATCCTGAGTGTCATTTTGTCCTTAGTGACGGAGCTGGGAAGGATGTTTCCTCCAAGATTAGCCTGTAATGATATCATGACCTCCTGATCTGAATGGAGGCTCTCACCCACAGCTTCTCCTGAAAGGGGGGGCTCACATGTCTCCCCTCCACCATCTTCTATCTTCTCCTTGTGCTCTGGAG
>LZPO01087234.1:172464-185815 GCA_001675575.1 Neotoma lepida | reverse complement strand
AAGTGTATATACCACTATGCCCAGATCTGTCACCTTTTAACTCCTTCATATTGTCCAGCACATTTTCTGTGGCCACCATAAGAAATTACTACAAACCTGGTACCTTGAAACATTCTGGTAGCTATGAATAAAAAAATCACCACCACCGTCCCANATTGAGATTTAGCTTGNCCACATTCCCCCCAGAGGCTCCNCNGGAGAATCTGTTCCTTGCTTCCTCTAGCTACCAGGGGCTGCCAGCATCCCTATTTTGTGCNGACATCACTCCTAGCTTCNNNNCTCTCTACTCAGTTTTCCTAACATGTCCTCCTGCTAGGTTATTCTCCCTTCTAAGGCCACTTGTGATGCTCCAGAGCTCACCCTGACAATNCNGGTTCCTCAACCCATTTTTAAGATCTCTCTAAATTAATCACACTCGCAAAGACTTTGCTCTAAAACAGTAAGAGTTCCAGGACGAGGACTGGCTGTCNGTGGGAGCCATTATCAGCTATGACAGCTGGCAAGGCAATGCCATCTTCATTTAGAATAGAAAATCTAAAGTCCAAATCCAGCAGGTGCTGCCATAATCATAAAAGCTTTGATGAGGGAAAGCCATGCTGTGGAGCCCAGGGACATGGAGAGGAGTGATAACTGCAATTGTGAGGCTTTTTAACAGTGTTATAACCTGGGCTGGTGGCAATACCCCAGGTCAGTCAAGGTGAGATGTGTTGACACTTGGGCACATGCTCTATGAAGATGGACCCAGTTNGCCAGGGAGGCTTGGACCCTCTGGTCCATGACATAATGGGGATTGTTGGCAGANTNGGATGAAGTTTCTATGATCAATCAATCCATGGNTGAGACAGAAGCATTCTTTAGCTAGTGATGAGCTTACTCACAAATGGAAACACCAACAGTGTCTAAAAGCTGGAACATTATTGGGAAATGATGAAAAGAATGAGTAACTTGTGTTGAAATNTGTATCCTCCTGAAGATAGTTTGATGATATTGCAGAACACAGAGAAGATCTTTTGTAAAGTATCAGATCATATATTCATCTTGCTGACATCCTCCTGTGTGGCGGTTCTGAGGTGGGTATACTTGGACTCCAGAGCACAGGATGTTCAGAAGAGAAAAGGCTTGTGGATNCAGCCCTGCTTCCCCCAAGCGCTGTTTCCCCAGTTCCCTCAGTTACATTCAGACAGNTGCACGTTCTCTGCAGGGTCTCTTAGTTCTTTGCTTGTTCCTACCATTCTGGAATACATTATGCCACAATCTTGTTTCTACCTCTCAAGAGCTGATAACATCAAGGCAAAGCAGGGTAGGGAAGAGGGATACAAGCAGTGCCACTGGCCATCAGGGGCCAGTCAGGAGCCCAGGCTCTGTGACCACCCGGCCTCGGCTTGAAGCATTGCTGTCCTGTCATTTGGCTTTGTGAGTCTNGTCAGCCTGACTTTCCATNTCTGCTGTGTGTGGTGCTGATTAAAAGGCCCATGCTGTCGTGTGAGGAAAAGGAGAGAACACAGAAGGGCACCACGTCTCCCCAGGGGTTACTTCTGCCTTGTGTGATACCTTGAATTTTTCTATAACCTTTCCTTTATACACAAGCCTATGCACTAAAAAATTAAAACCAATGATGCTGATTTAAGGTAGAGAAGCAAGACAGTGCATGCAATTGATGGTGTGAATCTTGCTTCTTAGGGCCTTAGGACAAAACTGCAAGTGGCACAGAGAATAGTTCTGACCCAATGACCTTTTCCTAATATCAAGAGCTACTGTTTCTAAGCCCAACTCTTCACAGATATGGGTGAGCTTATCAATACCATAAAGCAGGCATTGCTGACATTCCTACTGTATATTTGAGTGACTCCAGAGACAAGACTCCAGGCACAANAGAGGGAGGGACTATGTTAAGGCCACATATCCAGAATTTGCCTCTGAGCTGGATAGTCTAAAACAGCGGTTCTCAACCTGTGGGTTGTAACCCCTCTGGAGGGATTGATTGACCCTTGCACAGGGGTGCTCATATCAGCTATATNGAATATCAGATAGTTACATTACTATTCATAACAGTAACAAAATTACAGTTATGAAGTAGCAACGAAAATAATTTTATGGNTGGGGGTCACCACAGCATGAGGATTGCAACATTAATGTTTTGGGAGGCCTTGCTGGTCAGAGATTGCAGTCTATCATGGCCTGGCAGCTTTCTCCATAAGCTCAGCAACATGCTGCCCCTCTCCCCCAGTGAGACTTCCTGCTCTCTACTTGCCCTAATCTGGAGAACGTCCCTGGGCTCAGAGGACTGACCTTATCTGAAAGATGCTCTAGCCTTCGGCAGTTTCCTGCTGGAAGTTTTCCCCTGCTGCACATATGGTAACTAAGACTTGTACTAGGAGCTTTGCTATAGGACCCTGCTGCCACATACAAAGTCTTACTGATAGGGGCCTGCCACTTAATGCAAATTAGGTGATGCCCCAGCCACTGTCCCCAGCCTTTATAGTCCCTTTTCTTTCTGGAATAAAGGGGACTTGCAACACTTAGACTGTCTCCCCAGAGAGCTGTCTCCCAAGCCATTGGATCCTGCCCCTTCNCTTCAGCTCCATCCTCCTTCACAGATGGCGGGGGCCAACTATCCGAGGAAGCAGCAGAGCCACACATTGGGAAGGTTGAGAACCACTGTTCTAAGGCCTGCTGCCTGGGTACCACACCTTTCCCAAGTACAAACCCAGCTCTGGGATAGAGGTATACTCTCAGGCCATTTCTTCACTGCCAGGAGGAGCCAGGGACCCTCCAGTCAAGGCTGATTTCCTCTGAGAGGAATTTGCCACTGATACACATTATCAACTGGGAAGCACCTGGCCCCGTGACTGAAGAGGCCACAGTTGTACATGCTGTGGAAAGTAGTGCCTGATGGTAGAGAAAGAATGAGATAAACTGTCTCCTTGGCTGGAAGGTTCACTGGCTCAGGGGCTGTGGGCAAGAGGTAATACGAGAAAAGACGAGGGGTGGACTTGGTTTCCCACCTCCCACTCATCAGTCACATGACCTGAGGAATGCCATGTCTTCTCTTGGGATTTTGTTTCACTTATTTTGAGACAGCCTCAGATAGCTCAGGATGACCTGGAACTTCTGATCCTTTTGCCTCGACCTCTGGAGTGCTTTGATTACAAGTGTGAGCCACCACGCAGGAGTGGGGGCTAAACCCAGCTTTTTNGGCAAGTATTCTACCAACTGAGATANACCCCTAATCCCTTCTTCTCTAGGACTANGAAATGAGGGGGCTGCTGGGCCTCACATTCTCTGAGCCTCCTAATCCTTCAAATGAAGAGCCTATGGCTACAGATACCATTCACGAGCATTAGAAACAGACTCCCACTCTGTGGAGAAAGGATGGAATTTTGCCTTGTCCCTCTCTCGGGCTAAGTCTGGTATTTTTATTCCCCTCAAAATAACCTTTAACGGACACCTGCAAACTGCAGCGGTGGCCCTTCTGTGGAGAGAGGGCGTCTGCTCTGTGGGACATCACCATTAACCTTTGGAGAAGAGACCTGCTGTGCGCATGCCCAAAGCAGATTTAATGCAGGCTCTTTGGAAGACTGAATGTTAAGAGAAGGCCAAGAGCACCTGCTGGATGGAGGTCATTGTGTACCCGGGGACTCCACCCCTCCACAGCCCCTTAGCCAGGCAGGCGGTGACTCACTAGGCAGCTTCTCCTGGCTTTTTGATGATCGCTGATGTGGCTCATCAGGTGACCTTCACAGCTTTACTTGGATGCTTTGTCCAAGAACCAAGGCGGAGGAAGCTGACTTTTTAAAAATATATTTTATCTTTAATTGATGCATAGTCACTGGATGTATTTAAGGGAGACAGTGTGACATNCAGNGCACATAGACCGCAGTGACGACTGACTGGCATGTCCATCACCTCAGACACTTAGGTATTGAGGGCATTCAATGTCCTTTCTATAGTTACTCTGAAATAATGAACTGCTGTCAATCACAGTTATCCTACCATGTTACAGAACGTCCNAAGCTATTCCTTCTATTCGATGGCACCTCTTGACTACTTGACTTCCATTTCCTACTCTCTCCAGGCTCATGTGACCACAATTTTCTTTGAAATTAACTTTTTAGCTCCCATAAATATGGAAGTATATATGTCCATCCTCTGAGGTCCATTGTAGCTAGACACTAAAAGGCAAGGGGGTGGGANAGGGGTGGGGTTAGGAAATCCAAATCTAGTGCTCTTAGGGTGAAACATTTACCAGGCAAGTGTGAAGGCTGGGTTGAGATCCCTAGCATCCATGTAAATGCTGGGGCAGACATGGTGGCTTTGCCTGTAATCCCAGCACACAGGAGGCTGAGACAGGGGATCCCCTAGAGCAAGCTGGCTAGCCTGAATAGCTAAATTGTTGAGCTCTAGGTTCAAGTAAGAGACCCTGCTTCAATATATAAGGTGGATAGTGANTGAGGAAGTCATCTGACATCAGCTTTTGGCCTTCACATGGACACAGACATATTCACANGCATCTGCACACATATACCAAAACACATGCANGCACGTACNTGCACATACNCACACCCACACCCTACCTACACNCATNAAAAAAAAATCAGAGCTCATCCCCGCCCTCCATTTCAGACATGTTCAGGACTCCTGTACAGATGATGGCAATATATTCTTGTATTGGAACCAGGAANGGATCTGGGATAACTGGAAAGGGAGGAAGTACAGTCAGGAGTCCTCAGAGAAAAGGCATACTGGGTACCGTCTGCCCTGAGAACACTAGACTGTTGCCATTTCTCACATCAATCCCAGGTGACTGACTGGCAAGCAGCTGCTCAGATGTCTGTGCTGAGAACTGCAAGGCTGACTGTGAGCGAGCCCAGCCAGAAGGAGAGCGATGCTAAATTCCTAGAANGCTGTGACAAGTTAGCACAAACATGGTGGCTCAAAAGTGACAGAATGTGTTCTCTCACAGTTCTGTAGACAAGAAGCCTGAAATCAACATGTTTGCAGNACCAGGCTTCCTACAAAAGCTCCAAGGGAGGGCTTGTTGTTTCTCCCAGCTTCTGGGGTTTATTGGCTTATGGCTCCATTGCTCCCATTCCTGCCTCTGTCTCCACACAGCCTCCTCCTTTTGTGTGTCTCCATGTGTGCAACCCTTCTTTCTCTCAGAGAGACTCCAGTCAATAGAGTTAATCAAGGATGATTAACTTGAGATCCTTAACTAATTACCACCCACAAAGAAGACTCTGCTTCTAAATAAGGCACGTTCTGAAGCTGACGTTGAGGGGCCACTATTCAACCCAGTTTGAGGGCTGTAATGGTTGAGCAATCTTGACCAGGGCACAGGTATGCAAAATGTTAGTGCCCATATTGTTCCCCTGCTGTGTTCAGAGCTTTATAGATGGAGGAACCGGGATCCAGACAATAAAAGAGTCTTGCCCAGAACCATAACATAAGGGCAATGCAGGGAAGGAGAAAAAGAATGAGGATGTACAGGTGGGGAAGAGTTACAGGGGAGAGGTGGGATGGGCAAGGGNGGGGATGCATTGGCAGTTCCCTGTGGAACCGAGAAGGGCATCTTTGCACCTGAAGCCACTATCCACATAAGATCTACATGGAGGAGTGAGAAAAAAAGGGGTAACTAGTCAGCCTGGGAGACAACTCAACCGTAAATCCTTTGCCTTGATGAGCCTGGGGACCTGAGTTCAATCCCCAGGACCCATGTAAAAAGGTCAGGCATGGTGGTACACATCGGTAATCTGAGAGCTAGCAAAGTTCACTGGCCAGCTAGCCTTAGCCTGCTTAGTGAAATTCTAGGCTAACAAGAGACTTTGTCTCAAACAGAAAGCAGACAGTACTTGAGGAAAGATAGTCCAGGCTGCCCTCTGATCTCTACACAGGTATAACATGTACATGTGCACCGAACACGAACACACACACACACACACACACACACACACACACTCACACACGTCAACTACAGAGAAAATACAGGACCATCAGAAGAATGTAGTGTTCTGGGGATCAACCTGCAGAATACTGCCCATTTTTGGCTGGAGGAACCAAAGCTCCTCTCACTGGGCGAAAGCCTTCTCAGGCTGGTCCCTGAAAGCATTGTGCGTAGATGCCTGCTGGTTGCCATGGTGAATGATGCTGATCTGAAGAAATGAATAATGTGAGCGGTGGGGGCAACAGTGGGATTACTCAGTGGTGAGAGCGACATCGAGGAGAGCCTAGTGCGGAGGAGGGAGAAGCACACATCGTCTCGGATTTGGTCCACTCTCCGAGGAAGAAGTCTAACNCCATACATATACTGCGAGCGAGCATCAGGTAAGAGACGTGAATGGCTGTCTTGGAAGTGAAAACGGCTTTTCCTTTCACACTGCCTGGAGAAGGGCCAGGCTGTGGGAACTGAATAGCTAAAACCAGGAGGAACTTAAAAACAGAAGGCAGGAGGTAAAAATAAATACGGGTGGTGGTGGTGGATTGATCTCTGGAAGCCGAAGATGCTGCTGGCATCCTCAGCAGAAGCTCTTAAAGATGTCTGCTTCAGGGGATCCCAGGCTATAATACAGCCAGCAGCAGAGGAGGCAAACAGAAGGAAAGGCATGCAGGAGGCTGGGATCCCCAACTACCCTGACGGGAGGGTTTTACAGAGCATGGTGCTGTGTATTATAGGGTATGAATTCCGCCCCATTTATGGCAGTTGGAAGTGTGGGGGTACCTGGGTGGGGAGGTGAGCATGTATGACAAGACCAGGGAGGAAGAGTAAATCAGTCTCCTTGCCAACAGGCATCTCTGGGAGGATCTACACACACCTGTCCGATCTCTGTCATTTCCCATTTACTGGGCAGACATTCCCAGCCAAATGAAAAGAGTGATTCCCTCTCCCAAGCATTTCACTGTCTTCAGAGAAGAAAATCAAGGATTGAAAAACTACTTCCCACTGTTACATTTTTTTTTCCATGGCTCACCTACCCTGACAACACAAGCATAAAAACAGACATCAGTTTGGCTTAGCATTCACTCTGGGTTACGGTCTGACCGACTGCTTTTGTACAGTGCATTGCAATCTACAATGCAAATCTGCACTTCTGCCTGGAGAGGAGGAATAGAGAACAAGGCAGAGGGAGATGGTCACCAGAGCATAGAGAGGTTGCCTACCGTTGTCCCTAGACTTTTGATCAGGGGAAATTCAGAGGGGCAGTTTTCTCTCTCTCAGAGAGAATGAAAGAAAAAACAAAAACCTTATGTCTCTCTGCTACCAAAGCAGCAAGGCTGGGAAGCTGAACAGGTCTCATCTGACTTGTCCAGCCACGCACCCCTTCATCTGGCAGTAACGTTCTGTTTCTAAACCCAGTGGCTTTGCAGAGAAACACAGTGGCTAAGTTCTCTCTCCTCCTGTGAGCTGAGATGCCAGGCTGCTCATCTGTAAGATGGGAATGGAGTCGATTATTGTGTGAGAAGTCCTCTAGCAGAGCCTGGATTCAGCAACTGCTTACCTGCTGAGTGCTTAAACCAGTGGTTCTCAACCTGTGGGTCACGACCCCTTGGGGGGGGAGAGTCAAAAGACTCTTTCACAGGGGTTGTCTAAGACCAATGGAAAACACAGATATTTATGTTATAATTCATAACAGTAACAAAATTACAGTTATGAAGTAGCAACAAAAATAATTTTGTGGTTGGGGGGTCACCAAGGCATCCTCATGTATCAAAGGCATCAAATTGTATCAAAGGGTCGTAGCATTAGGAAGGTTGAGAACCACTGGGTTAGATAGTCACAAAAGCCATGGTACTGGGACTATTAGAAGTTAAGCTATCCTGGGAGCTGATGACCTTGACCTGAGAAACTAATTCNTTAGTGCCTTGGATTCTGACAGAGCACTAGCAGAAGCTCTGAGGTGGGATGGTGGCGTGAGGGTGCCACAGTGAATCTCCACTAGCTATGGGAAACATAGCTCAGCGTCTGAAAAAAAAAAAATCAAACCAGCCACTGGGCGGAATGTTCTAGGTAACAGCTCACAGCACACACGGCCGTAGTTAGGAGGTCAGGAAGGACTGACTGAGAATCATAAGGGAGGCCCTCTGAGATTCTACTGATCTCTCCTCACATTGCCTATGTTTGTAAGGGCTGGCATCAATGTTGTAAGTAATGGATTTCAGCCAGGGTAGGTATGGCGGGGGCCATGTGGGTGCATCTTAGTCAGGCCTGCGGGCTATAAGCTTTGTCATGAGCCAGCCCTCATTCCTACCTGTATTCTACCACTTGTTAGCTGGCTTACATAGCTTCACCTCTGGGCCTCCATTTTTCAGTCTGTATAACGAAGTCGGTGTTTGTGGTAATCTCATCTGCTTGGTCTGCAGTGGGCTAGGATTATGTTAAATAAAAACTGATGTAGGAGGATGTCACTCTTCACTGTGATTTGGTTCCAGAACCGGGATGAATATTGAGGTTGGGAACGTGTCTTACACGGGAGCCATCATCTCCTGGTCATCCTCAGAGCCTTGCTTGGGGGACTATTACCATATTATGTACAGGCCCAACTGGAACAGTATCTTCTCCGGCTATCTGCGCTACAGCTTCCATCACGAGGAGAAGGTGCCTCGAACCATCACCTCTGTGGCGTTGGAACACCTCGCTCCTTCCACTCTCTACTTCCTCTGTATCAGCTGCAAGAAGGCTGCCTTCCCATACAGTCACTACTGTACCATGTTCCACACCCTGGATAAGAGTCCACTGGCTGCGGGGGGCTCCCTGGTGGACCCCCAAATTTCCCTTTGGGTGTTGATGGCCATCCTGCTGGCCTGCTTCACTGCTGTGTTGGCCTTCATCTGTCTCCAGTTCTGGTGTATCCGTTGTCATGAGCCTCGATGGTCCTACAGAGCTGGCCATATGGAGGAAGCCAATGGATTGGTAAGATGGCCCGAGGAGGCCCCAGCCCTTGGTCAGAGGGAAGAAGACCTGCAAGGGCTCCCCCTGGTGGAACTGCCACGCAAGAACTCTGGGGCCAGAGCAGAAGCTGAACCAGAAGGAGAAGCCAACCAGGATGCCTTGGATGTGGTGGCCTTAGCTAGAGAGNNTGGTGACCAACCAGCCATACTGCCTCACTATAGAGCGTGAGCAATGGGGAGGAGATAGGCCCCTTCACATAGCCTAAAATGCTGTCTATAGTGTGTCCTATGTGAAAATTTGTCTATAGGCACCTGCTTCTCTCCTCTCAAATGTCAGTGTTATATGGATGAGTGGGGTTGGATGGATCCAAATGACAATGGTCCCCAAGCTAGAAAACACAGACCCTCGAGGTATGTCAAGNACAAACAAGGCATTGCTATAGTATTGTTCATTTGGAGGCCTAGTGAAGAACTGCAGACCTTGTTTCAATATTAAAATCACAGTGGCTGCATCACAGACAGTAAAAGTAGCTGGACCTGAGTCTGAGACACTGGAAAGAAATGCTGAGTCAGACGTGGGCCCTGAGCTTCGCTTTCAGCCATTCGTTTTAAAAGGATGAAAACCTCGTCCTAACTCCCAGGCAATCGCACACCAAACCCTGCACCTCCAGGTTCATTTTTTTTTTAAAGTCACAGATTGGCTTATCACTATTTATCCTTAACAGCCAACACCTTTTAGACTCTTACATAGACTCTTAGTAGATAGTCTTGTATTACCCCATAAACAAAAATCCAGACTCCTCTTGTTATAAACAGAACAGATGTAAGAATACACACAACAAAATAATATTAAATTTGATGACTGCTTCTGTCTGCCAACACCTCTGGGCTTAAGACCATCTCTCTCTTGTGTTTGATCAAAAAGGAGGCCAGNCAGTGTTGAAGAGACTAGCTAGCATCAACACTAATAAAAATNGCTTTCCTTTATAGAACAGAAGGTTTGAAAGAGAATTGCAAAGGGAAACATATTTTTCAGTTTGTCAGCCATGTCAGTGAGCCACTTCAAATATTGTCTGCCAGCTCTCCCCACCCCCGTTTTTGGTGTGTTTCGGGGTACAATCTCACTACATAGCCTTGGCTGACTGGAACTTGCCATGTAGACTAGGTTGTCCTTGAACTCACAACAGTCCTACTGCCTCAGCCTCTCCAGCATTAGGACAGTTGAGCGCTACCACATCTGGTTAAAAGCTTCTCTTAGTTTGAGTAAATGACCTTAAACAGTCTGACTCCTCTGGAGAAGACACCTGTCCCCTCTAGCATCCTCCTCACACCTTGGAAGTGCCCCACCCAGAGCTTCTCTGGGTTAACCACACTTGTAAATCTGTAGCTCTCATTACCTCACACCATCGTACACCTGTAAGCTTTTCTCTGCTTACTTTGAAAATGGGATCAAAGGTGGCTGTTTTTGTTCTGTCGGCAAGAAAATCACTGGCCTCTTTTATGGTGGGAGACATGTTTCATCCTTATGGTGGCTTTCTTTATTCCTCCCACACGAACCCGTATCGTAATTAAATCTATACATATTGTGACATTGGTGGGATTTGGTGAAAACTANTCCTTACCACGCATGTGGACATGGAATTATAGGTAGATGTAGCTTATGTCTCTTCATCCCTGATGTACACTAATATGTAGACTCTGACNCATGTCTGGCCTACAAGGGGTATATACTAAATGTCACTGAATGAATGGGCAGAAGGACTGAAGACTTATAATGGATCCCGTGGGGGTCATTACTTGGAATGAGGGTGTGTATGTGAACAAAAGCTATGTGAGGTAGAGGAGACCTTCCTCTCACAGACAGCCCCAGCCATCTACAATGGCCTTCAAGCTCTGCCTGTAAACCCCTTACTATTCAGAGCCCNAAATCCTAGAATCACCAACCAAGAAATGGGAGAAACTGAGAAGCCGCAAGGAGAAGCCCCACCAACCTTGGCTTGGTACTCACCCCTCACCTCAGCTCCCACCCAATTCCCCAACCCCCAGAGCTTTGTTCACCCCATCCCTGCTAGCTGTGAACCAATAAAGATGGATGTACTTGCAGTAGTTTCTGCCTGGCTCTCAACGGACCTCTTGAACAACACAGCCTCTGGCTTCTTTGATTCTGGGAACACCTTTCTATTTGTATCTTTCTCACCCTGTCTGTCACAGGTGGGATGGGCCATGACTAATTACCTTGGATCCATAGAGGTAATAAGGCTGGACGTTGGCGGGTTTATCTCGTTGTGGTTCTTGGGTGAAAGGGATGGCAGTTCGGACAAAACTAGAAGAAAAGAGACAGAGAAGCAGTGAACTGAGTCCCAGAGACACCTTTCAAGGGACAGGAGACTGCAACAGCCCCTCCCCAATGACAGCTGCAGCATGTCCTAGGTGGCTGTCTACAGAGGAGCTGCACTCTGCTGATATCCTCCCTTGATTACTGTGTGCTTTCCTATTCTTCTTGAAAACGGGGAAACTTGGAGCCCAGGAGGCACAAAAGTCAGGGTGTGCTAGATCTGAAGATGGTCTTCCCTGGGGCTTCAGTGTGGTTTAAACGCTTAGTCAGGAAACTTTCTGTAAAAGGCCAGGCAGAAAATCCTTCAGCTTGGCAGGCCAGATGTCTTGGCAATGAGGACTCAGCTCTGCCCCAAGCATGAAAACATCATAAACAATGGCACTCCAGTGAACATGCCTAAGTTCCAGCAGAACTGTGAATTTTAAGTNATCTTCAGGTCATGACTATTCCTCTTTGGATTNTCCCCTAACCACCTGCTAAAGATGGCAACACCGGGCTAGAGAGATGGCTCAGCTGTTAGGCACTTGCCACATCAGTATGAGGACCAAAGTTGGGATCCCTAGATCCCATNGAAAAAANGCTCGAGGGGCNTAGCTGCTCCCCTAGTTCTANCCTCAGAAGGAAGGTGAACTCAGGGGATCCCCAGAGGAGGGTAGTGAGGCAACCTAGCTGAACAAGCAAGCTATGGGGTTGATTGAGAGCCTATCTCAGTCAGGTGGAAGAGGTACTGAGGAAGTTTCCTGTCATCAGCCTGGGGCTTCCATGTAGGTGTGCTCATGCACATGCATGCACACCCACATACTTGGGTGCCCACACATATTCAAACATTCATACATGTAGACATACATTCATACATGTAGACAACAACATACATACACAAAAATGGGAGAGACAATGACAACACCCCCCCCAAATGAAGATGGGCTGTTCATAGACAGCTTCCGCTTACGTACTGTTGTCATGGCTTGTGATAAGAGGGTATATAGTTTGTGGCCAGGCTTTAGTTTGTNGTCCTGACTCAAATGTGCCATAAAGTCAAATCTTTATGAAGCTGACTTGTCTTGCTCAATGCACAGATTCAGGTACATCAGTGTATGGAGTCTTCCCAAATCCTTCCATTCATTCAAAGTGGATTTGTGACAGACTTCATATTAGGGAAAGGCCACCATCTTAGACCACCTGCTGTACTCAGTTCCAGGAACNACCTCAGGAATGTGCCATGACAACTTGAACAGATACAGGGCAGTATGCTCCTGCAGACATTCTGTCTGCGGTTTATGGCCCTTGAAGATATCCAGATAATGCTGCTGAGCAGCCCAGATAGTCCTACTCACAAGCTGTGGTTCCCCATCCAAAGTCCAACCCAATAGTTTCAAATGTGGCTTTGCACCAAAAATCTAGANCAATAGTTTCAAAAAAAATCACCTTTCTCCATATCCCTTCTACCCAATCCCAAATCGCCAAAGCATGTAATTCCCAGCTTGTGGTTTTTCCCTATAAAAACTCTCTACCCCTGGGCCCACTACCATGCTGCATTTCCCTCCATCTGCCGTGCGGCAGCCCAGGTTTCAACATGACAATAAAAGGACCCTTATGTGCTTGCATCGGAAACCAGCTCCTTGGTGGTCTCTGGGGGTTTCTTGAAACAAGTACAACAGATTCAGTTCATACCACCCTGATCCAGGCTCCAGGGGCTCAAAGACTACACCTCCACATTCCTACCCATCCACCTGCTCTCCATTAGTTTGTGAATATAGGTGAGAAGGCTGTGTGAGGAAACTGATTAGCTCTAATCTCTACTTCAGTACCTTCCCCAGAACTATGGGCTCCTTCCAGAGGAAAAGTTCCAGTCTGCAGAGAGGTCTGTTTTGCACTCACATGCCCAGGTATNTGCATGTCCTTACAAATCTATGTGATCAGAGCATCATCCTTCATCAAAATCTCCCAGGTGATGCTCCTCTTACAGCCTATGGAGTCTATAGTCTGTTCCTAATGTATCTTTCATGGCTGCTGTGCAGGTCCCTGCATGTGTGATGGCCGGCAGGGAAATGATCCAGATGAAACTTGGGTTCAGCCAGACTTTAGTTAGCCAGCATCCGGCCAAAACTCCTGGAGTCTGACACCTGGTAGTTT
>LZPO01087234.1:92928-125165 GCA_001675575.1 Neotoma lepida | reverse complement strand
GTGCAGGTGCTTGGGGAGGCCAAAGGGGGATGTTGGATTTCCCACCCCCTTACTTTTCCTGCACTACCTTGAGACAGGGTCTCTCACTGAACCAGGGGCTAGGCTGACAGCAAATAAACCTCAGAGATTCTCCTGTCTCTGCCTCCCACAGGACTGGGATTATAGAAATGCACGACTGTGCCTGGCTTTTTACATGGGTGCTTGTGTGGCAAGCTCTCCTTCCCATGGAGCCATCTCTCCAGGCTCTAATTCAGTAATCTGATGGTAGATCCTGGTGGGACACATCCTGAGAATGACAAAAATAAAAAGGGAAAAAAGTAATAATAAAAAAAATAGCTTAGAAGGGCATGATCGTACACCTTTAATCTCAGTATTCCAGAGGCAGAGGGGATCTCTGAGTTCGAGGCCAGCCTGGTCTACAGAGTGAGTTCCAGGATAGCCAAGGATACACAGAGAAACCCTGTCTTGAAAAACAAAAACAAAAACAAGCTCACTTTATTTTCAGTGCCATAGTGATATATTTGTGACATGTTTGAATGTATTATGAGGAAATGAGTGCTTATGAGATGTGCTCCTGGTATTGTTGAGACCAAGACATCCTTGACATAACTGAAGATACATATTTACAACTGAAGAGAGTCATTAAAAACCAAATACCACAGGAAAAGGTATTGTGGTGGTTTGAAAGAAAATGGCCCCCAAAGGGAGTGGCACTATTAGGAGGTATGGCCTTGTTGGAGGAAGTATGTCACCACAGGCTTTGAGGTCTCTTTTACTCAAACTTCCCTCAGTGTGACACTGAGACCACTTCCTGCCACCTGCAAAATGTAGGACTCTTGGCTACTACTCCAGCACCATGTCTGCCTGTACACTGCCATGTCCCACTATGATGATAATGGACTGAACCTCTGAACTATAAGTGAGCCACTCCAGTTAAGTGTTTTCCTTTATAAGAGTTGCCGTGGTCATGGCGTCTCCTCACAGCAATAGAAACCCTAACTAAGGCATTGTGGTTAGCTTTGACTGTGGGCTTGATACAACATGGAATTACCTGGGAGCAAAGTCTCACTGAGGGATCGTCTGCATTGGGTTGACCTGCAGGCATGTCTATGGGGGATTGTCTTAACTGAGTTGACTGATGTGGAAGGACCCAGCTGTGGGAAGCGCCGTTCCTTAGGCAGNGGGTCCTAAACAATATAAGGGGGTACATATGTGTTCATTTCTTTCTGCTTGTGAGGTACAGTGTGACTAGCTGTCTTGGGGTCCTGCTGCTATGACCTCTCAGGACTGTAGCCTGGAGTTGTGAGCTAAAGTAAACCTTTTCTCCTTGGCTTGCTTTTTGTCCAGGTATTTTATCACAACAATAGAAATGAAATTAGCACAAATATGGATAAGAGGTACCCAGAAGAACTTATATGGTAATAAATGTGTACGCATGTACATATGTGTTTATATTTATATTTAAAATGAAAACACATTACAAAGTCCCTACTGACACAAATACACACCTATAAAGACACAAATATGATATTTATATGTACAGATGGAAGTGTGTACATAACCTGTGTTTCTGCCCACTGAAAAGACCTAGAAACAAATCCCAACACACGAGCAACATGCACCCTCAGGGCTCACACTCCAGTCTGCAAATATGACTTCCTTCTAAGGAAACAGGGATACATGAGTCCAGACCTGGGGCAGGAAGTGTCTGAGAAGGTTAAGACTTTCTGGGCATAGCAAGGACACTGTCTGTCTAAGACACTGGGGCTGTGTGTGTGTGACAGATCTAGAGGAGACCTTGAATCAAGCTTCCACTGTCCCAGGATGGGACCCTGTGACCATCCATCAGCCAAGCTACAGTGGACCAGAACAAGAGTAAACGCTTTACATCAGTGAGATCATAGGTTGACCAAATAAAAACCTGGCTCTCTTACTTGGACGGTGCCTGTGATCCAACTTTTATGTTGAAAACGGAAAATCATGAAGAGATGACTTATCTTTCCTAAACAAAATAGACTGCTGGCTAGGATAATCAAATCCAAAGCAAAGAGACATAATCTGTTTTCCTTTGTTAGAGACAATGCCAATTGAAATGCCTCTGCATTTAAACCCCTAATGAGTGAGTGGATCTACTCACTGCCCCTCAAGATGGCCAGCATCACTCAATGAAAACAGCCAGGTGAACTATGCACCTCCTGATGGACAGAGACACCATCACCTGGGAAGAATGCTGGACCCAAAAGGAACACCAGAATCTCTTCAAGCTTTTGACTCACAGGGAATGCAGAGAGCAGAAAAACCAATTATAACATGGCAAAGGTAAACCAATGGGGAGGAAGATTTAATGTCCTCAGCAAATAAACTGAAAGGGGAAAAAAAAAAAAAAGAGAAATGCAGAAGGGGCAGCTATGAGATTTTGCACTCTGACACAATGTGTTTTTGGATCCCGGTTGAATTCTATTCCAAACACACCACCCTGAAAACAAAANTCTAATACTTAGGGGAAAACCAAAAAANAAAAACTGGAAAAGGAATCCTGATTACAAGCTTGATACTACTGAGAAACTGCTTTTGTTTTTAATGTAATGCAGTACATTTTAAAACAAAATTATATTTTGAAAGTGTTTTCTAGAAGTATCTACTGAAATAGGAACAAAGTGATACAGGGGTTTATTTCCCAATGATACAAGATGGGGAAGAATAAAACAAAATCACGGGCAGGTAAGAGGGCTGAGTAGGTAAAAGAGCTTGCAGCCAAACCTGAGGATCTCAGTTTGATCCCTGAGTCATGTCATTTGTCTTTTGACCTTAAATATAATTTAAAAACTCAGTAGGAACTGTTGGTGCTCTATGATGCCGGTGTGGGGAATTTCTCCTATTTTCCCCTCTCCAGTTGTACGTCTGTCTGGAACTTTCTGTAGAGGCCTCTAGCTCAGTGTAGTCGCACCCAGTTCGTATCTCCCTTCCTCCCTGGGCTTCCCTCTCACGATCCTTCTTCTCACCTTTCCCCTGAAACCTGGGATTCTTCAGGACTTCCTAAGCGTCAAAAAACGTTCATTTACCAGAATAACCCTTAAGGTTTTTCCCTTCAAAATAGTGGCACCCCATAGTTTCCTTGAAGGAAATCANTAAGTGGGCTGCCTAATAAAGCCAACAAATTAAGAGTCTTTGTTTACATAANANGGCCTTTCTTTTCTCCTTGGAAAAACAGTTTCTGCAATGGCTGTGCCTCTGTAGATCATCCGCTGCCTAAGGGAGGTGGGAATCAGACATTTTTAGCTCAAGTGCTGCAAGTCAGTGCCAAGCCCACATCAAAAAGAAAGGAGGATGTTCTAGAAACTTGAACAGAGGTATACGTGAAAACAAGCATGCCTTTCCTGGCCCGGGAGGCCAGCCGGTTACGCAACCTTCTANGTGAGAATAATCCCATGTGTTCGGTCCATGCACATGTGGCTGTTCTGTCATTTTGAAAAAGAGAGNAATAAACTATTTTCAAATCCACTGTGTCCTCGAGACCTGCCTGGTTTACCTCATGCAGCTGCTATCTCTCAACATGANGATTCAGTACAGTTCATTTGATTCAGTATCTTCATAACNAACCCAAAGCCAGGGCCCTGGCTGCCGCAAGATAAGCGGTAGCTCTGAGCCCGTGAGTAATTTGCTTCTAAGTNGGGAGGCAGGGCCTCTAAGGCTGAGATGACTGACAGACCGAAACATGATAGGGTGGGTCCTGGNACCAGTGCATGATGGGAGCTAGAACCTGGCTTTGGAAATGTGGGTTCTGCCATTGACAGCTGAAGCAGGATCTCACCGCCACGTTCCTTTTTACTTTCTGGAAGGAATGAGAAAGTACGGCAGTTTTACCAAGGTGGAATAGCAGTGGGTGGGGTTGAGCCTGTTACTCAGCACTGAATAGCCACTGGACCATAAGCCTGTGATTTAACTCCTTGGAACCCCAGACTCCTTATTAGTAAAAGGACCACAATTTATAATAGTGCCTGTCCTTTGTTCTGAGCATTTGATAACTTTACAGCATGTAGAAAACTTAACAAGGCGGGCTGGACCAGATTAAGCATTCAGGAAATAGTGTCAGAAGATAAAAGTACAAATTACTGAGCCCTTAGTCATAACCGATGAATCATGGCAGCCTCCATCCTCTACAACAGACTGAAAGCTCTCTTTACACAAGTACAGGACAGCAGGTAAGGTAGGAAAAGAAAGACAAAGGCCATGAAAAAACCAGACCGGCAGCAAGTTGGCTCAGCCCATAAAGTGTTTGCTGTGCAAACCTGGAGACCAGGGTTCAATTCCCAGAACCCACACAGAGGTGAAAGGAGAGAACCGACTCCACAGTTGTTCTGACTTTCGCATATGTCTCTCCTTGTGTGCACACTGCATATACACAAGCACATACACGCATAGTCTACTAGTTTACTTTCTGTCGTTATAAAAACACTCTGACCAAAAGCAACTCGGGCAGGAATGAGTTCATTTAACCTTACAGGTTACAGATCCTCATGGAGGGAAGCCAAGGCAGGCACTCAAACAGGAATCTGGAAGCAGGAACCAAAGCAGAGACCACAAAGAACGTTGCTCACTGGCTCATTCAGGTACTTTTTTTTATATACCCAGGCCCACCTGCATAGGGATAGCACCACCCACAGTGGGCTGGGCCTCCTNCATCACTAGCAATTAAGAAAATGCCTCACAGACATGCACAGACCAATCTGATGAGGCGATTCCTCAATTGAGGTCCTTCTTCCCAAGTGACTCTAGTTTGTATCAAGCTGACAAAAACTAACCAACACACACACACACACACACACACACACGCCACTAAATTTTTTTAAAGACTGGTCTACATCAGCTTACTTTTTGGAGAGGTTAAAGCAGAAGGGCCTTCCTGATTGTGCTAACTCAGCTGTTTTGGGTTCTCCTGTTTCCAGAAAAATCAACATTAACAAACTGGCTTATTTGGGGATCTAGCCCCCTGCTCAGACTAGCCCCCTGCTCAGCACTGAAGTTCATAGTGTGCTAACCATAGAGAAGGTAAACACTGCCACGATTTTCCTACACCTGCCCCTAAGCATTGTCACTAAGATGTCAATTCTGTATGGCTCTTTCATCTTGATTTCCCATCACTACTGCCCCACAAATTCAAGACTGCAGCTACTATCTGATGTTTTTCTCAGGAGGTCATCGTTACTAAGAAATAAATGCTTTCATTCACGTTAGTGATTGGCAGAGGCCCGGTACACAGGATATCTTTCTTTCTAGTTCCGTGTTCTTTTAGGCCATGCTTGCTTTTGTGCCTTTTTGGAAGATGCTAAGGTCATCGCCACCCTCCCAGTTTGGCTGATTTTTCCTTCCTCAGGACCAAACTCTCCCAAGTTGGAAAGATTAGGAAAAGTGTCATTTGGGAGATCCACAAACACCTAGAGGACAGGAAATATTTTCCCCATCTGTCCAGCTACCCAGCTAGAGGATACATACACAGATGCCCACAGACATACATATACATATATAAGCACATATTTTATATATACAAGGAAAATATTATGTGAATATATGTTAAAATAATAAAATAAAATAATTAAAAGGGAGATGGTCCTGTTAGGATAAAATGGGGTGGCATTTGAGTGAGCAAAACCCAAGGGTACAGCCTGCTTTTCCATCCTGGGTACAGCAGAGTGTGGCAGGAAGCTGAGTGGGCATGGAAGGTGGCCATGGTAGGGTACAGCTCCATGGACACTGGTGCCCTGTGGAGCAGAGCCCCTTCAAACCTCAGAACCAGCTGAGCAGGAAGGGGATTATTCATGTTCGTCTTACAGGAATTCCAGGGTGCAGCACGGTGGGCCATGCGACCTCTGCTGAGTGCATCGGGCATGAAGAGTTGTACAGGAACAGTCTACACAAACAGGGTTCCCAGCTGTCAACCCTACGGGAACCACTTGGAGCTGCTTTTAGGGGATAACCTACATCAGGGATTCTTAAAGTTTTTCTCCTATGAGCTCTTTCAACCCAAGAAATGTTGACACAACTATGGGTATGCAGACACACAAAACAGGTAAGCAAATCAAATGTTTACTGGTAATAAACCATACGGAAATTTACTTTAAAAAAATTTCTTGGCATACATATAACATTACCATTTATCAAAGATGAAAGCAATGTGCCTATTGGTGAGCTGAGTGTGTGTAGTGTGTATGTATATGCACATGCACGTTCCCACGTATGTTAGCCCACGTGTATGTGTCAACATGCATGTGGAGGACAGAGGTTGGCTCTGCATGTATTTCACAACCACTCTCCACCACACATACAGAAGCGCCATCTCTCAAATCCAGAATCTGCAGGCTTGGCTACTTGTGCTAGCCAGCTTGCTCGGAGGAGGCCCTGTCTCCAGGCTTCCATGACCACCTGGCATTCTACATGGGTTCTAGGGATCCAAAAAATCTGCTTCTCCTGCCTCACTGCAAGCCCTTTACCCACCGAGCCACCTCTCTGGACCATGTACTTATTTATGTTTACATAAGGAGTTAAATTATAGTCAAATATTTCTCACTGCAGGATCANGATATCTTCAATGTCTTCCAGTTTATCCATAGTTTGACTCTCTGATTGCCAATCCTGAGGACACCACTTCACAAATAGCTACTACGAAACAACAAAATCAAAACAAAACAAACAATAACAACAACCAAAAGCACATTTAGAGCCATTTTGGAAACNGTTGCAAATTCTGTNCTAAGCCCAAGTCAAAATTCATTTGACAGTCTGTTTTTAAACTCCGCAACTCAGACAGCAATTTTAAAAATCGAACGCTCTAGCACAACACAATCCGATGGCGTATTAACTTGTTATATGCTGAGGAATGACAGCAGGAAAGTGTGGAGAGTTTCTGTTTTCTGTAATTAAACCATGCTGCTTCTATAAAAGCAGAAAACCCTGCAAAGTGAACTCACTGTAATTGGAGCTGGAGAAACGGCTTAGTGGTTAAGAGCACTGGCTGCTCTTCCAGAGGACCCAGGTTCAATTCCCAGCACCCACCATAGAAGCTCACAACTGTCTGTAACTCCATGGGATCTGACACTCTCTTCTGGCTTCTGTGGACACTGTATTCATGTAGTACACAGACATACATATAAGCAAAACACCCATATACATAAAATAAAAATAAATATATTTTAAAAATTACGGCCATTTATAATACATAGTAATGCCAAATGTGGGCCGAGACGGTTCAGGCAGAGTTTACCAGCGTTGTGTGTTGGGATGACATGTGATATTCAAAGTGCACATGTGTCTGCAGTGGAGCTGCACATTGCAAGCCCCGTNGNTGCTCCCAGAAACACCTCAGACTCATTATGTGATTTTGGGTTTTGTTTTGGCNGCAGCATATTCAGGAGGCCAGATTTGTTACTCGACCCATTATAGGGTTGTGACCCACAGTCTAAGAAGCTGGCATTGACACTGATCTGTAGAATGAAGTCATAGGCTTGGAGCTGTCCACATGTAAGAGAGCAGCAAGCTGAACACACACTGAAAGAGAACAATGTAAGACAGGAAGAGGACCAAAGGTTTAGGAACTTGGGCAATTGAGTGCAGGGCCAAGAACTCCACACAGCACAACACAGAAGCATCACCAATACTGTGGTACACAGGATGGAAACCCACACACTGTCAGGATGATTCTGGAACTGGGAGAGATGGCAGGGAACACCGTCCTCTTGTCTCTGAGGATCCCCATCCGAGCATGATTTCCCTTGGGCCTCACTGAACCTGCACTTCCTTCCTTGTACTATGTATGACAGCTTCCTAAGCCATTTGCTATGTTGTCTCCCCTGCTCTGTAACTAGGTTCCCTGAGACGAGGCATGTGTCCAATGTACANCCAGTATCTCCACTAACAATACAGCTACAAGTCAATTAGGCTTTGTCCATGGGTGGAGAAAATCACACCTTCTCCTGATAAAAGAACTAGAGAGGAGGAAAGAAACCGAACAAATAAAAAATCCCAAGTCATACAGAAAACATACTCAACCTGATAAAGAGCAATGGTGGGGGGAAAAAGCTAGCCAACATCAGATTTAATGGGGGAAAACACTTTNCCCTCTAGGACCAAAGCAGACCACCTGCTCTTACCTTTTCTAGTCAGTACCATACTAGCTACAAAAGAAAATTAAGTAAAAGAACCCAGATTAGAAAGGNAAGTGGAAGAAAAAACGGTGGAAGAAAAAAAGAAGGAAGCTGTGAGGGACCAGTGAAATGGCTGAGTAGGTAAAAGTGCCNGCTGCCAAGCCTGGCGAACTGAGTTCAAGCTCTGAGACCCACAAGGCAGAAGGAGAGAATTGGATCCTGCTGGTTGTCCTCTGACCTCCACACACTTGCTATGGTACACACAGACATAGAGCCCATAAATAAATAATAAATATATAAAACATAATAAAAACTAAAAGCCTTGTAAATGAACATTCATAGAAACACTATATACAACAACAGTTCACAAGTATAAGCACTCCAAATGTCCATCAACAGACTGAGAGAGAAAATCAGTACCACTGTACATGATATTATGCGGCAACAGAAAGGACTTTAGTTCAGATACGTGTTATGACCCTGAATACACACAAGAGCCTTGAAAACACGATGCTGAAAACAAAACGCTCCACACTTGGTGATTCCGTTTATACGGTGTGTCTAGAAGATCCACGGAGACACAAAATGGACTTGTGGTTGCCTAGGGCTGGATGTGGGTTTGGAGAGAACCAGTGGTACTATTTAACGGCATGAGGTCTCTTTTGGGGATGCCAAATATGTTCTAAAATTATCTGAGNTTGTGGTTGCACAGGTTTGTGAGTGACTACAAATTACGGAACTGTATGGTTTAAGTGGTGAACTGTCAAGTACTCCAACTATGTCTTAACANAGTTAAGATGCCCACCCCAAATTTAGTATTTTTATGAACCTATGGGTACAACATAAACAAGTGGGGTACAGAGCGAGCCAGAGATGGAGCAGGAGACAGTAGGAGGGATAAACAGAGGAACAGANATCTCTACCCTGTCCCATGGAGCAGCCCCTAAACTNGCTGTTAGCCTCTCCCCTGCCTAGCTGGTTGTCTGTTTGAGAGAGTCTCCCTATGAGTCCAAGCTGGCCTGGAGCTCACAGCAGTTCTCTGGCCTCGGCCTCCGTGATGTTGGGATGGTAGGTAGGCACCACAACACACACTGCCCTACAGTTCTCATCTCTTCTACATCTGCTCTACTCTGGAGAAAAGACTTCTCAGATGACAGGAAACCACTGGGGCAGGGGGCTGATAGGTTTTGAAGTTCAAAATAAATAAAAAAGGAGTAGTTATCGAACAGAGTTCCCTTTCCAGGGATGCAGAAACTGGGGCCCAGACACGGCTCTTGCATGCAGTGACGTGGCTGGTTGGGGACTAACAGAGCAATTCGGGAAGGCAGAGTCTGATGCAGCAACTGGCATTTAATTTGACATTAAGGAAAAAAAAAACAACTTCTGATTTTCCAGTGAAACAAAACACCAAGTAAGAAAAGAAATATAACATCACTTGGTCCTCCTGCTCTCATCAATGGCACACCTTAATGATACAGACGCTTTACATGTGATTTGGTTAAAACAGAGGTCTTAGTGGATTGGAAAGGGGGTGGGAGGACAGGATGTGATATAAGAAAGTGAATCTCCAAAANAGAGGAGGCCAGAGTGTGAACACAACACCAGAGACTGGATGTAGCTACTCAAAGAAATAACCCCCAGGGGAAGCCCCTGCTCTGCACGGTTGTCCTGGCCTCCAAGCCTTTCAATACTTTATTTTTCCAAAGCATGTGCACGTATTGCTTTGAACAGAATTAAATTTTACTCTGAAAGACAACCCACAGACCTCCTTGCTAGCAGTTGAGACATCTGGCCAGTACACAGCACTGGCTGGCTAGGCAGTGCCTCACTGCCTATCCCCCGGGACCGGAAGCCCTGTCACCTGCAGCGTCTCTGTTCTCAGGGGATTGGAGGGTAGAACAAAGAAGCCTAAGTCAGCCTCCACTCGAACATCTGCAGAAAGCCAATCTCGCCTTCTTGTTTTTCTACGAGAAATTGGAGAAAAAGACCTTGCTAGGGCAAAGGGACTTGTCATTTCATTGGCCACTTTGTCTCAGCTGCTTCAGTGTTAGTGGGGTTGAGGAAGGCTTTTTGGTGACAACCAAAAGTAAGCAAATGCCACAAGCTCAGGGCCACAGTCCCCCAGTCCTTTACAGAGGGGGAAGTCATCCCTCCATGGTGCCCAGCTGACTTTGCCCCCTCTAGGGATTACGGCAAACTGCCACATGAGGAACCCCAATGAGACTTGTATGTTGCNAGGGGAGCAGGCTTTCAGAAGCTCCAGCTAAAGGAACCATCTGCTGAGGAAACCAAGAGGGGACTTTCAGGGTCAAGGACCACGTGGTATTGGCTGACTGGGGATTCTTTTTGGGCGGGGGAGTCTCTATGTTGGTGGATGCAGACCTTGCCTTCTTCGCTGTGGACCTGCAACCTGAACATGGCTCCCTCTGAGACTGACTTCGGCTCCCAAATCACGTTCACTTACTCTACAAGGACCACCTTCTCTGTGAAATACGGAGATTGGGTTCTGGGAGGGCAGCTCACTAGTAAACGGCCTACAATGCAAGCATTCAGAATGGAGTTGGATCTCCAGGACCCATATTTTAAAAAAATAAAAGCTGGCCCTGTTGGTGCTTGCTTCCAACACTAGTGTTGGGGATGTGGGGACAGGTGGGTCCTTGGGGTTCACTAGTCAACCAGCTGAGCCTAATTGGTGAGCTCCAGGCCCATGGGAAACCCTGTTTCTAAATAATAATAATAGTAATAATACTAATTCTAATATCAAAACAAAGTGGACAACATCCAGAGGAATGACATCCTGGCCTCCATATGCATACAGGCACACATGCTTGTGTGACTATACACACACACACACACACACACACACACACACACACACAAGAAAATATGGAGGCCGCTGTGCTAGTAGCCTCCACCATGATGTCAGAATCTGTGTTGTAGAGGTTGTTGTTGCAAATCACAGCTGAAGCACTGAGGTTTGCCCACAAGTTACATTTTATTATGCATGAAGAGAGGTTTCAAAGTGCCCCCATCATATTACTGATAACACATTTGTCCTTTCTGTGGAGTACGGTGATGAAGCAATGTGAGATANTGATCATGTGACAACTGTACATCATGTGTACTTCAAAAAAGAAAGAAAGAAAATAGAAAACCCCAAACAACCAGTTAAGAATCACTGTACTTGATCTTCTCTCCCTGGGCCTTTCCAACCCGTAGGCCAATGATTCTGATGCTAGCTGGGACATTTACCTCCATATAAGGAATATTCTTAAAGCCACACTTCCGCAGCTTGGACCATCTGCCCAGGGTGGCCAGAGTGTACAGGGTCATCAGTCTGTTCAAGGACATCCTGGCTGTGTGCCTTTGCTCAAACTACTGCCACAGCTTTGTGGCTTGTTCTCTCCTCTTCTCAAATCCTACCCTGTGTCAAGGCCCAAGTCTAGATCAACCTATTCTGAATATGTAAGGAAAATGTGACTTATGTATGCAATGAAATAGTTTTTTTAGCCATAAAAATGAAATCATGTATGTGCAGAAAAATGGATGCAACTGGAATTCATCATATTAAGAGAATTACGCTAGTCTCAGAAAAGACAAATATCATGTCTTCTCTCATTTGTGGGTCCTAGATTTTATACAGATGAATAAAATCTCATATGGACAGACAGGCATGAGAGTAGAAGGAAAACTGTCTAGAGGAATAGAAGGGACTGATGTGGAGGAGGGGGAGGAGAAAGGTGATGGGGAGTAGGGGGAAACATGCTAGAAGTATGTTATATACATGCATGAAAATGGGCTTACGTAAGCCAGTTTAATAAAGCAACGATAACCAGGCCAGCCTCTTTCACAGCAGCTATCACTTTCCATATTCCCACAGAACTCATGGCTAGAACTCATCANCTCCTGTCCCATCACAAACTACTTCTACCCTATTACAAATTCTTCAGGTCATCACTGATGACAGGAATAGACTTCCTTTCTGGATTTGATGCCTTGAACTAGCACAGAGGGAGAGGCACCAAGCTCTGTAGATTTCATTAATGTTTAGTGATTTGTTGTCTGCATGAGCCAATGACCCAAATTCATGTCCTCTGGTTTAAAAACAAAGGAAATTCAAAATATACCATGGTCCCTTAAGGCACCGTATCTATAGAAGCTTTACTTATCTAAGAGGCTAAGAAAACTTCTGTAGATAATCCTTCCATCCTATGTTACTATTGCCCATTCTAAGAAGTGTCACTGTATCTCTTTCCCACATGGAGCCGTGACAGAATTGGAGGGGAGAGTTCTAGATTTTAATATTTACCTCACTATTTACCCTTTGTTGAAACCAATCCTAAAGCATCCCATTTTAAAAGCACAAATTGAAAAGAGTTTTAGGCATCCCTCAGCACTGAGATAATGACTCTCTGTGATGAGGGTCTGCCCTGCATGTTCCTTGATCTCATGGGCATTCAAGGAAAACTGGACAATTCTCTCAGGCAGCCCTATTTCTCAAGGCAGCTTGTTTCTCAGTTCTCGNGGAGGAAACTGGTCCAAACCTAGGGAGTCTTCCGAAGTCTCCTAATTGTCCTACCACCTCTACTTTCTGGGAAAAGCCTCACATCCCGTCAGAGTTAATCATCACTGTCAACATGACAGAATTTAAATTGGAAAGTCTACCCTCAGTGTTGAGTGAATGGCACCATCCCATAGGCTGCAGTCATAGAATCAATAAACAGGAAGAATAATAACAATAATAATAATTAGTATAAAAAAAACCCAAGCTGAGCACCAGCATTCATCTCTCTCTACTTCCTGACTGGGGATGCAAGGTGACCAGCTGCTTCATGCTCCTGCAGTCATGATGGACTGTGCCCTTTTAAACTGTGAGCCAAAAACAAAAAAATCCTTTCTTCCTTAAGTGGCTTTCGTCAGGTATTTTGTGGTAGCAACAAGAAAAGTAACTCACTTGAAAACTATACAAAACTCCCTCCNTTCCACCTAGAGATGGAAATCCGAGAACCTCTACTTTGAGAAGACTGGCCACTGAGGCTGGCACCCAATCAAAAGACCCCATTAACGAGGTCCTCATTGGNGCTCTTCCTCTAGAAGGTTCTATTTGCTTTTCCCTGTCATCACACTGCTTCTGAGCTGACATGAGGCTTTCAAAATGCCACCCNGGGCAGAATGAGCCCTGCAAGAAAGTCCTGTGCACTCAGCTCTGTCCTCTCCCAACACTGATCTCAAGAGTGTCCACTCAGTTCACTTCTGTCACCAGGGCCCAAGAAGCATGGCATAAGTGAATGTCTTTTGAGGCACACACACACACACACACACACACAGAGTCTGTACTACAATGGCCATAGCTACAAAGCTACTGTCCAAACGTTTGCATCCTGGGAGCCATCCCCCCACACTGGGTGAATCCTGAAGTGTACAGATAAGGGCATTATAGAAGCTGTGGACCACAAAGTGACTTTCCACTGGAGCCTTTTGGCTCCATGGTATGGAGACGCCACAGACTCAATTCTTAAAATAGACACTCAAAATGCACTTAATAAATAGTCCCTTTAGGAACGGAGGCACCCATCCAAAAGAGCCTTGCTNGGGAGCCTCTTTCTCTTCCTCTTTCCATGACTTCTTCTCCAATTGGGGGTTCCGAGACATTATCTCATCCCAGGGCTTTGGTGGTGACAGACAGGTAACAGGGTGAGCAGACTGCTTTCCAGTCCTCAACTGTTGAAGTCAGAAAAGGCAGTGGCCATGTTAAAGGTACACAGCAAGCCGGGGAGAAATCCTCTGTCCAAAGTCCAGTGCACTGCTCTGTCTGTCCCAGAAGTAAAGCCAAGCTTGCCCTTGACATTTTGGTTTGGTTGCAAAATGCTGAATGCACACAGAGGAAGACGTTCTTCCCGGACTCTGTGTGCTGAAATGTGAGAATTACCTCTGCTCACTTACTTCCAACCCCTTCCTCCTGCCTACTCAAGTTCTCCCACATTCACTTTCAGCAGTTGCCAGGTGAAGCCCTGGCCAACACCTTGTCTGATCACATGCCTTTTCAACGTCGTTGGCACACACCGCAACTGATCCGGNAGACCAACTCCTCTTGAAAAAGCAAGTCCCAGAGGTGGAGAGGTTAGAGGGGGCTGGGAGTTCACTGTGCAGATGAACCAGATTCTCGGGGATCTTGTAAATAANGCATCACAGTGATAAAGATATAAACAGGAGAGTGCTCATGTANNACNCGTTCTTTTTAGCACTTTCATGCATCCTTCGTTGGATAAGAACATCCAAAGATGTGCCAGCCCCTCTCCCACGGCAGCTGGCCTCCCATTCACAGCCAGCAAGGCACATACCACCGCCTGCCTTCTCTTTCCACCAACCACCTCCAGCTACAAAATGCAAAGCCATCCTCTGGACCTAGATAGGGCTTTGCTTCTCAACTCGACAAGACCCAAGGCCTTTCACAAAGGCTCCAATGAGGTGACTGACGTCTGGTTTCGTCAACTCTAAGTGAATAATTAATACTTGCCAGTAAAGAAATAGACTCATTGTTATGGTGGCCACATGGAGGCTACAAAAAGGCCATTTTGTGAAGCTCTTGGTGGAACCCTGGGGCTAACAGTGGCCCAAAGAAGCCCCTTTGAGCACGGAGNCTGAGGCTGAGATGTGAGGACAGGAGCCCTATACTGTTCTCCAGCAACTCTGCTCTCAATGCTAATTAGCTTGTTGCTTATTCATCACCTAATTTAGCTTTCAGGTCAATGACAGCCTTAGAGGCCCACTGAACAGAGGGGGCTCAATAATCAGAGGGTATGTGTTCTGTTTCTGGGGCCCTTTACTCGTCGTTAAATTACTTCTCCATGTGATCTGATGTGAGTAAAAGTCTCCAAACCTAGACAGCTGTATACCCCCAGCCTTGGCCTAATGCCCAAATCATGCTTTTCCTTTCCTTTTTCTACCCCAGAGTGAACAAGGCAGTGTTGGGTTCCTATACAACCAGTCAGATCTGGCCAGGAAATATAATAAAGAAGCTTAGTGAGCTAATGCCACTGGCCTGGGGCTCAGCAAGCAGAAGTACCCAGAGGCACTGGCTTTGTATGCAGCAGCATGCTGTTTGTGGCTTCCTAANAGTCAGGGCAGATGGCAGCTAGCATCAGTGAGGAACTCTATGGGAAAATTTCACACCCCACAAGTGGAGACTGGTGATCAACAAAAGCCTTCTGGTGACAGGAACCCCTGACCTATTGCTCACAAGCGCTCTCTCGCTCTCTCTCTCTTGCTCGCTCTCTCTCTCTCTCTCTCTCTCTCTCTCTCTCTCTCTCTCTCTGCATTCCTGCCCACGAGGCCAAAGCAGCCCTGACTGAAAAGGAAGCTGACATCTGCTAGATATGTCATTCTGGTGACAGTATCACTCCCACATCTAGCTTACATCTGAAAGTCAACCATTAGAGATACTAAATATTTTGACTTCAGCTTTGTATCCTATTAAAATGTCTCCTANCCTCNGCTTCCTTTCTGATCCCATGACTTCTGAGGCACCTGCTCTGCATCCAATGGGAAACCCTTTTGTATTGAGCTCTTCAACATAAACACCACTCACTGGCTCCTCTCTCAAGCAANTTTGACAGGAGAGAAGGGACACACAGAACACTGCCTGGAGCGGGGAGAAGGCTCCAGAGGGGGTATGGTGGTGGGAACAACTACCTTCAAGGACTTTACAATNCTGACTATAGATCTNAACCTATATTTTCNTCCTCCAACAAGGGGGTNCACTGAGTGTTAGGCANGGGTTCTAGCAGNGCCTGTGCCCAAGAGTAAGGATGGTTACTTCCTGCCCTAAGGGGAGAGTGCAAGAGGTAGAAATGGTAGTTTAGGAGCCAATAGGTTCTTGACTTGGGACTCTGTCTGCAGTCTGTCNCCCAAGTCTTCCTGCCTAACCGTGGGGCTGTGGGCACTANGAAACTGGGCAAGCCAAGTTCAAAGTCAGGTTCCCTGGACTGGGAAGCACCTGGACAGTCGCAGTAGAAAACCATCATTCGGTTGGACCATGCTCCCTGCCCCCACTCTGAAATACAGGTTACTCCTTCCCTTCCTGTGCACACAGGAGGGCTTACCTCCCTGGGGGTGATATGGCCATCTCCCACAACAGACAGGTGGGCAGCTACACAGGAAGGAAACCTTGTCCCCCAGGATTCTGTCATCCCACCCCCCCACCGCCACCCCCCAGTGAGCGGGAGAGAGAGATGCGAGCATAGGCCAGGACGCTTCGAAGNAGGTCAGCCATGACTCCCGGCTCATTAGAGCCCTCCTCTCTCAAACCGCGCCGCTGCAGCCCTGGCCCCGCCCGGCTCCGGTTCACCGGGGGCGCCCAGTACCCCATTGCCTAACAGGCGGGCCCAGGTGGCTCTCGCTGGCCTTGGCGGAGTGATGGTGGCCGCGACCGCAGAGGCGGGGACCGGCCAGAGATCTGCGGTACCTGGGCGCAGGGATGTGGCCACCGCCTGGCTCCTGGCCCCTACAGGTGCCCCTGGTCCTTGAGACTATCCCTGTCTCCCCTTGGGATGGGCGGCTCCGGCCCAGGCCACGCACCTGCTGCTGCGGCGGCCGCGGGGAGCTCCGTGCTGTTCCCGCGCCTCCTGGGAGACGCTCCCTACCCAGGGCGCCCGGTACGGCCGAGGGGAGCAGGGGCAGCTCCGGGCCTGCAGCTGGGCCTCCAGGGACCCGGGGCCGCGCAGCCTCGGGCGCCAAGCCAAGCGCCCCCAGCGGGCTGGGAGAAGTGGTGCCCGCCCCTCGCGCATCCTCAAGAGCGCATCCTCCGCCTAGACATCATTTCGGTGCCCGCATCAGCCCCGACATCTCCAAGGGTCCCTTACCTGGGTCGGTGGCAGGTCCAGGGGTGGAGCCCGAGGCTACCGCAGGGCCCCGCGCCGGGGCGCAGGATGCTCAGCCCCGCTCGGCCGCTTGCGCCGGCCGCCTGCCGCGCCCCGCCCGCGGCCCCGCCCCTCCGCCCGCGGCGGCTCCTCCCCTGGCCACCGTGCCCGGCCCCTTCACCGCGGCTGCTGTCACACAAAGAGCCGGAAATGGCTGCGGCGAGGGGCTCCCTGNGCACCCCTAACCTGCAACCTCCTGTTCCCAGAGCCGCGCTGGACTCATACCTTCCGGCTTGAGAACGTTCAGCTTCCCGACTCCGGAGAGACGACTTCTCTGCTGCCGCCTCCATCACCAGCAACACCTGCTACCCCAGAAGGAAGGAAGCTTCGGCTCCATTCGGATCTCCCCAGTGTCAAATTATTTTCAAGTAGTCATTTCTCCATCACATCTTTATCGACTACCTGTTTTGTTCCAAGCATCTTGTCCAGAGCCAAGCATGCACTGGTGTACAATAGAGCTCCTTGCCCGCTTGGAGCTTTTTATCTGCTAGCATTAACTGACCTAGCAGAGGTCCAATGACAGCTGGGAAAGCCAACTGTAGAAGGGAGCAGGCTGAGCTAGGGGTTGAGCCCTCCCACTAACTGAGCTTGCTTCTTAGTGCTCCACCTGTGGTCAAGAATAATTTCTCCTAGGGCCTGAGGCTCAGAGAATGAAGGCGCTTGCTGCTAAGCCTGTTAACCTTAGTTCGATCCCCAAGAGCCACAGGATGGAAGGTGAGAAACAACTGTAAATTGTCCGATGACTTCCACCCACAATCACTCACACACACATAAGCACCCATATACACACGTGCACACAATAAATAAATGTAATAATAAAGACACACTTCTTTTACTTTTCCATTTCTTTGAGTAGAACCCTGCAGCTATCATATATTTTAAGTAGGGGCCCGTGTTAACACCTTCAGGAAGAGTTGCCTTGTGGACAAAATCGTGATATGAAGACTTTGAGGCAAACCTAGGAAGAATCTGAGGGAACGGGCACTTTTTTTTCCCCCTTACATTCTTCTTAGGGCTCTTCAAGGAATCTGCGCTCTTCGAGATGCAGCCTGGAGGCCTTCAGATAGGGATGAGGTGGGCTGCATTCAGTCCTGACCTGTAGACATGGCAACAGGGTGCTGCTCTGCTTCAGAGATGCGATGAAGGGAAGAGTAGTTGGCATGGGTACCTCTTAGGGGAACCAATTGGGAAGTACTTGAGACATTGGAGTATGCCTGGAGAAATAAGGAATAAAGTCTTGGGTCAAAGGAACTTTCTGCAATGCTTGTTAGAGTTCACAAATTTGGACTTACCCAGTTGTTCCCTATAAATGGCTATTGGTGGAGAAACCGCTTTATCCAAGTCTCAGGAAAGTACTTAAGAAGACTTTGCTGATCTCACATGCTTCCCCAAGTGCTCAGAATTCATGATCCTTTGCGGTTTGATGTTACATCACTCGTCTAATTTAAGTTGCTGTTTCAGAAGTGATGGCTTACATATANAGCGACACATACATTTTCTTCCCCTCTGACGCCACGTGAGAAAGCTGTGGGGGTGTTTGTGGAGGATGGCTTTAAAAACAGAACTCAGGTTTCTTTTTTTTATTATTCATTTTTCACCAGGATCCTCAGAATTTTGATCTGCAGTGACTATAGATGCTTGTGAGTGAGAATCGTAATTCGTTGGGTTTTCATCCTAAAGGGCATATTATTTGGGGTGCCTTTATTTCCTCAGAGATGTGTTTCTCCATGTTGTTCTTTCTCTGTCTTTGCCTTTCAGGGAGAATTTGTTTAGAAACAACAATACAAAATGATTATTATCTTATGTGTAGCTGTATTTTATGCAATTTTATTTTCTCTGGCTGTTGAGTTCTGCATCCTCATAGAAGAGAAGCAGCATAGGTTCTTACAGTACTGAATAGAAAGCCGGAGACTTGCCTTTTTGTTTGAGTTTTGCAACCAACTGAAGAGTGATCTTGGGCAAGTTTTCTCCCCTCACCCCTGCTCTGTTGCCCCATCTATAAATTTAACTAGCTCAGCTCCACTCCAACATCCCTCTGCATATAGAGAATTACATGAGTTAAAACAGAGGGCATTTCCTTCTCAGAGTTAGGGTGCTTCCTGGGCTTCACATTGCCCTTGGGATGGAGCCCTAACTCTAGAGTAGCCTAGTAGGGACCTCACGATCTATGATCTATCAGGGTACTTCCCATGTGAACAAATTTGCCATGACTCAGAGATAAGGAACCCCTTTTAGTTCCCCAAATTTGATGTGTTCTCTCTTCAGATTGACCCTTGCACAAGCCAAGCTTCTTGCTCAGAAGGTTCGGTTCTCTGGTTCCGTCCCTCTTCTACATTTTCTCCTAGGTCATCTGCTTGACTTTTGCTCATCCTTTTGGTATTTCCTTAGCTCTCACTTCTCGAAAGCTCCTTCCTTGGCTGGCTGAGGTATGGAGTCATTGTCCATGCTTCTGTAACTCCATAGTCCTCCTTCTAGTATTCCATTTACTGTGCTGGGTCAGAGCTGTGTCTACATTAGCCTGTATCCCTCCATTAGCTTCATCTGAGAAAGCAACGACGTCTCTGTCTTGCCTCTAGAAATATCCTCAGAGCCCGGGACTGAGTCTGGAAAATAACATGAGTTCAGAAAAACGGGTTGAATAAACAACTCAAGGTGAACCCTTAAACTTTGCTGTTACTTAAAATTTGTAGCTATCTATCAGCTCCCCTCAGATTTCCTTCATAGCTCAATTCAGTCAGTCCCACCAGCAGTGACAAGATTGGAGATATTGAGGGAGAATTGCTCTGCCATCTGTGAAGCCATAGCTTACGTATTAGGGTTACATGGATGGTGACAGCATTTGCTTATAGAAAAGTGTCACATCACTTAGTCTATGTAGTCTCCACTGAAAAACTGCCACCAGACACCGCTTCATGGCCACCAGCAGTGGAGAAACTTGGATGGGAAAACACAACATAGTAACTATTACCGAGTGTGTCACCTCATTTAACCTTCACAAGCACTCTATTAGGAGAATACAATCATGTGTTTCACTATATAAATGAAGCAGAGGCCAGTAAAGGAGCTCACCCAAGGTAATGAAACCAAACCTATGCTGTCTGCCACAATGGCACACTTCACTTCCTGTTCCCAGAGAAAATCTCTGTATTCATGTGCTGTTATTATTCCAAAAACATTCTTTTTTAAAAAAAGATTTATTTATTATGTACAGTATTCTGCCTGCATTTGTGCCTACAGGCCATAAGAGGGCACTGGATCTCATGTGGTTGTTGGGAATTGAACTCAGGACTCCTGGAAGATCAGCCAGTGTTCTTAACCTCTGAGCCATCTCTTCAGCCCCCTAAAACATTCTTAATGTACATTGTTGGGGTACAGTATATTAAAGCTAATATAAAAGAGCCAATGAGATGGTTTAGTAGGTAAAGGTGCTTGCTGCCAAATCTGAAGATGTGAGTTCGATCCCTGGGACCCAAATGGTGGAAGAAGAGAAACTGACTTCCACAAGTTGTCATCTGACCCTCACATATGCTCCATGACACACATACATGTGCCCCCACACAGACATACAATAAGTAAATGTAATCAGTGAGGAATTTCCTAAGAAGGAAGAGAAAAGGGGGTGTAAGTGGGAGATGGAGACAAAACAGTATCATTCGAAACAGAAAAAGAAACAATATCGTGCACTTACTACATAGCACTTCATATTAGGTTCTAAGCATTCATGTTGCTATCAGGCAAAGAAACATTTCATAATCAGTTATGTAATTTAGATTGGTCACTATATAATGCTCCACATTGCTTCATTTTCTAGATGGGACACCCCAAAAGAGGAAAGGTCACAGAAGGCTGGCTGGCCCCAGACCTTAGGTCTTTCTCTAGGGAACTAGGTTGCTGTAGTCTTTTTTAGACTCCAAAAGTGTTTGCTGAAGGAAACATTCACCTTTAACCTGACATTCGTTAACTGCTTATTTGGAGCCGCCCCCTTGTGTCAGGGCTTTTGTGTGGATGGGCTCCTTTCATGCTCACAAAATTCTAATATGCAGCTCCGTTATGTTATAGATGGAGCTTTAAGGACTTGCTTTATGTTGAGACATTGCTACTCCACCCACCCGGAGAAGCACACCTTCTCTCCCTGCTGTATTTCTGTCTTTGCCTTTGTTTCTGACACAGCACGGGACCTAACCTCCCTTGAAGATCAGGCCTTGATGGTGAAGAAGATTTCATTTTTATTTAAGCAAGTCCTATTTACCATAATTTCAGATAATAACTAAAAAAGGAGGATATTACAAAACCTGGAAGTGAAACCCAGGCACAGTCCCCGGTTCTCTTGCACTCTCAGAGACCAGTGGCTCCAAAATCCTGCCACAGAATGGTTGAGAGCACTGGGATTTGGAGAGCCAGGGTTGACTTGAAGCCCCCCATTCTTTAACTTACTAATTGTAGGACCGTGAGTGATCTCCACAGCTCACTGAGCCCTATTCTCTTTCTTTGTAAAATGGGAAGATCTTACTGTACCCACCCCTTAGGCTCTTGTGAATGGTAAATGAAACAACTCCTACGGCAGGTTCACTAGGCAGAGTTTGGCACATGGGAAATGTTCAAGAATGGAAGCTCGTGTGGCCATTGGCAAATGTGGACTGCGTTTGGAAGGATCCCTAAAGAGGATGCAGGACTTTAAGTTTTGCATCCAAACTCTGCAACCCATAAGTATGTCAGTAACCTCTCTGACCCTGTTTCCTCCTCTGAGACACCGGCTCCTGATACTATCCTACAGAGGCCGGGAAGATCAACAGCCTTCGGCCAAAACAGGAAAGCAAGCAAATGTTTGAGTTGTTTGTCTCAGTTTGTGGGCACATCTACCCCCAAATCAGTCTTTGAGAAACAGGAAACTCTATAGCAGCTCTGAGGGTGTACAGGGTTGGGAGTGGGTCAGATTCTGAGGAATCAGAATCTGCCAGGCTCTTTCAACAAACTCTCACGTGATTGTGGCTGCGAACACCTAACATAGAACCATAGTAGGTGTCTTGGTCACTGTTCTATTGCTATGAAGAGACACCATGACCATGGCAACTCTTTTTTTTTTTCAAGACAGGGTTTCTCTGTGTAACAGTCCTGACCATCTTGGAATTCGATTCATAGACCAGGCTAGCCTCGAACTCACAGAGATCCGCCTGCCTCTGCCTCCCAAGTGCTGGAATTAAAGGCGTGCGCCACCACTGCCCAGTTATGGCAACTCTTACAAAAGAAAGCATTTAACTGGGGGCCTTGCTTACAGTTTCAGAGGCTTTGGCCACTGTCATCATGGCAGAGAGCATGGTAGCACACATGGCACTGGAACAGCAGTTGATCTGCAGGCAACAGGCAGAGACTGGGTCTGGCATGGGCTTTTAAAACCTCAAAGCCCACCCTAGTGACACACCTCCTCCAACAAGGCCACACCCGCTCAAGGCCATGCCTCCTAGTACTTCTAATCCTTTAAAGAGTTCCACTCCCTGGTAACTAACTAAGCAGTCAAATACATGAGCCTATGAGGGTCATTTTTATTCAAACCACCACAGTAGGCATATAGACACATGTGAAATAAACTGCTTCTAACAGTATCTGCATAATTCTGTTGTTCTACAAGCCCAAACTCCATTATTTCTTGGGGAGGAATCTTTGCTAAAAAGCTTTTATTTATTTTTTCAACAAGTTCATGCATATACATGGCGCACTCTAATTATTGTCACCCACCCTCTTATATCTCCTCCTGTCCATCACTCCTCCCTTTCCCTACAAGTCTCTTCCCCACATTCATGTCTTTTTGTTTTGTTTTGTGACCTACCGAGTTTAACCAGGGCTTTATGGGTGACCACAGGCTTGGAACTGTCCATTGGACCCTCATGACCTTCCTAATGGGCATATAACTGAAGACAACATTGGTAGCCCATAGCTCAGCTCAGGGAATTCCAAGCAGGCCCCTCTCCTGGGAAGAATCTTTTTTATCTTTTCTATCAGTTCTTTGAGAATTTCATATAATGTATTTTGAGCATAATCACCCTTCCCCTAACTCCACCCAGATCCACCCCCCCTTCCCTCCCACCCTTATGGTCTTCACCCATCAAGGCCAATTTCTGCTACCTATGCAATCNTGCATGGATGGCCTTCTCCTGGAACATAGGGGCAATATTTTAAATGTGTTTAAAACCCTCTCCCTCTCCCAGCAGCTATCAATTGCCAATAGCTTGGTGTGGGACTTTATGTCTACTTCCCTGCTCCATGCNGGGCTTTGNTCTGGAATGAGCTTGCATGGAGCTTGTGCATGCTGTGATAAGTGCTGTGAGTTCATGTATGTAGCTGTTATTATGTCCTATGTCCAGAGGTCACTGTTGTGTTTCAGTCACATACGGCCTCTGGCACTTACAGTCCTCTCACCACGTCTCCCACAGTGATCTCTGAGTTTTGGAAGGAGGGAACGTGATAGAGCTATCCCACTTGGGGCTGAGCATCCCACAGTCTCTTAATTCTTTGTACCTTGGCCGGTTGTGAGGCTCTGTGTTAACCGTCATCTACTGCAAAGAGAAAGCTCCGAAGAGAGCTGGAAGATGCATTACTATGTCTCTGCACCATGTGGGTAGGCTAGAGGGTTCCTGGTGGGAATGGGTCTGGATCCCTGCCAAGTCACTGCAGGGTGACCTGGATGGGGGTTGGGGTTGGATCTTGACATCATTGTTTAAAGACTAAGACACTTACCCACATCCACATAGTGCTTCCATCACTCTTGATATGGTGGGTCTAGGGAGTAGGCTTCNGTACACTAANCCTCCAATACCTCCTTTAAGGTCATTGCAAATTAATATNAATTCTAACCTCAGAACACAAGCTTCCCATGAAAATACAGCTTCCTCCTCTAACCACATTCCTCATCAGAGTTCCTGGGATAACTTCTGTCTCATCCTTAAAATGATGGTACTGTATGTTCAGGAAGANGGGGCCTTGCAGGAAGAATCCTGAGGAACACAAATCTGTTTGTCTAACCTTCTTTGGAACATTCCCNCATGATTATATCGTATTCAGGGACCAAGCCCAGAACTGAGTCCTAGACAGCTCAGTGGAGTCCCATGTTTTCTCCCCATGCCTAGGGGCCCCTAGAGCAGGAATTGATTCCTGTGATGGACTTGGGCATTTGTGAGCCTAGACACATCAAATGCCCACCACACCCAANCCCTGATAGCCAAGCTTGCAATCCAGGGGAGTTTTAAGAGGAGTAACTACTTATTACTGTCAGCAATGATAGAGGANCTTTGACNCACAGTGGCTNCATGTCACCCACACAGCAGACAATGAGTGAGTATGACCCGTGGCCTGGCACNGGGAGCAAGTACCAGTTTTTCTCTTCCATCAACTTTGCCTTCTCAATTCAACTCATTCTGCTGCTATCAGAATATTTTAAATGCAAATTTGATCCTCTCTTCCTGATCAATGAAATTTTTACCTAGAGAGTAAAATTTCATCTTCCTGGACTTTTAAAATATGCTTAGTTTTCTTGTTTGTTTCAATGAAGTCACTGCTGGTCATTCTCACCATCCAACAGCAAATATGATTGCATATATTTGTGTGTGTGCATACACACACACACACACACACACACTAATAGCCCAGAAACAACAAACTAATAACTTCACAAAATATTCTACCCCCTCAACTTGCAAAATACTTCTATTAGTTCTGCCAACTTGCTTCCTAAAAATACCTGTAATTTACCTCCCAAACTAAACCATGGTTGCTATATTCTCTATGGGAATGCTTCTCAGTGTGCATTACTACTGCCTAGATCTGGTTAAAATGAAGATTTTTTTTNAATAGGTAAAGATGAAGCCTTAGATTCTGCTCATGACCTGGNAATGTTGCTGTGGCCCTTAGATGACAGTTGGAGAAATGAGGTGTCAGGAAATTTCCCCCAGGTCATCCTTGCTCAGACCAATTTCATCATCTTTTCCCTAGCGTCTTCTTTGACAGACAACACTTCCATTGTTGTCTTAATTGCTGAATTTTAATCTTACTTGATTCTGTGTCTGGCTTCTCAGTTAGGAGCTTCTAGACTTCTTAGTTTCTGTAAGCATCTGCATCTTGTGCTAAAAAAAACCTTGATACTGTGTTGGGTGCATGTGACATGCCACTGAAGTTTAGGTAGATTTTACTTGTGAAAACAAAACTGTTAGGTCTCAAACAAATGGCTAACTGAGTTGCCTATTCAACATACCAAAGAGGACCTGGTCACCAGGTTCTCCCAGCATCCCTCAGTCTCTACTTGTTACAGAATATGGCTGGCATACCCTGCCCCCTACCCTAAACTTCTCCAGCCCAGGGGTTGAGCTGCCCTACCCTATATAATNCAGCTATTTTGGTTACCCCNCCAGTTTTCATCGACCTTTTATTCTCCTGGTTCGCCCCTCTCCNTTCCCCCTCTCCTCACATGGCCCTGCTCAGGGTCATGTCNACTCTGGACTCTCCCAGATGTCCCTGCCTCTGGCTATATTCTCCCTCATAGCTACCATAAANCTTCTCCTTCACTATACTAAGGAGCAGACATGTCCTCCTTTTTCTTTTTCTTTTTTTCATTGAGAAACCATGTGACCATTTTTGTTCAAGCAAACATTGAGGTGTCAGCAATTTGGAACTCAAGCCACAGACCCTATATTTGTAAAACATANAGCTTTATTTTTGCCATATGCAACTGTTGACTTGTAGCCTCTATGGAGTGTTAGAATTCCTGGCCACTCCCCCAGCTACATGACCGCACATGCGCTGTCCAGTAGCCAAGCAAGATGCTTAGTCATCCCAGGGCCTTACGTCCTATATAATCCATGCACTGCGTGATCACGTAATCTATGTGCATGNNTGGTGTAGCTATGTAAGCCCATATGCGCATGTGTAGGGGTTGAGGGGGGACCTATAAAAGCGGGTTCCACCTATTCCTTCTCTNTCTTCCTGCACGGTCATTCCATAGGCCTATGCACACCCCCTCTCTATTCCCTTAATAAATTCTTATAGTGGGTTTTGTTGTATCTTGTGGCTTTTCTNNNATGGTAAACAGNGCCACTTAATAAATAACACAGAGGATAAGACNTATATGCAGTATTTTTAATATTGAAATGAGCAATAAATACTCCCCTGATCCAGGCATAAATACATAGTCCCAAACATTACAAACTGCAAGACCTATAAAGTACAAACTGGAACCCAAACCCTTCATCAGGGGATTCTCTGTGAATACAGAGCACCATTTGCAAAAATATAAGAGAGAAACCAGCAGACAGACGAGAATCCCATCTTCCCATGCAGGACACTGGCGAGGTGCACACATGTCTGTCAAAGCCTCTAAGGATCTGAGGTTAAGGAAGACAAGACCACCATATGGGGGCCAGTCTTCTAAACCAGATACCACAGACATCTCTCAGTTCCAGTGTTTTTCTTCTGGGTTGAATGTCCCAGAAACTGTCTCTTAATTAAGGGTTCCAAAAGAGAGAATGTACAGTAGGCTTAGAAGTAAACAGGGATGATTGTGGGCCAGTTGAGGAAGATCATTTTCTGAATGACAGAGTTTTATCTGGACACAGTAATTACAGCTGGNAGTGATGCATTTGTGTCTCAAGCGAGCCAGAATACCATGCGACTTAGAAAGAGGGATCCGCAACTCTGATCATTTCTCTAGGAGCTTTATCCGAACACCTGAGGAGAATCAAGTGTGCCTGGCATCAGGGAATAGTCGGCCTCACAAAGGACCCAGCTGGAGGCTGGAGGGATAATTACAGGAAACACTTGGCAGGCAACCTGGTGAAAGCCCCTTTGAAGCTCCTGTATGAGTGGCCTCAGGCAGTGTGACTCTGGTAGGCTGGGAGAAAGAAAGGGTTAATTCTGGGTAGCTTTGAAGTTGTGAACTCAGATCCAGGTGAGGATGANGGTGAAGAACNAGAAGAACGTATTTCAATTTGGAGGGTCCCACTGCGCCCCCCAGTGGTTTATGCAGGAGAAACATCACTGGGTGGCGCTATGCTGCTTAAGGGCTGACTTTCCTCTCCTGTATTCATCTGCTCAGCCATCCATTCTCATCAGGAGGCAGAGTGGAAAAGAAATGAGGCTGCTCTGGAGTTATATTTGGGTGGTACTTCAATCTCTGTCCTTCCCAGTTCTGTCACTCGGGGCAGCTGTGTGGCCTTTTGAAAAGACCGAGTTCCACTTTCTGTAAAACATCAATGATATTGTGTCGTCGGGTTGGTATGAACTGTGATTCTCCAGGAATGGCTTGTAGCTCAGGATATATGCCTGTGACCCGTGTAAGTGACNATCAACAATAGGCATCTCATGCATTTTGGAAGCGCCTTCCAGTTCTCAACTCTATTTCCTTCCAGATAGTCTGAACAAGGGAAAAAATCCTCCTTCTTTCTGCTAGATTTTGAGAGCCTTGAAGTCTCAACCTTAAAACTGCTAAACTCCCAGGCCCTAAGAGAACCCCCAAGTCTCAAGGCCACACGGACCAGCACAGTGCTGCCCTCTCTTGGTTCCGGTGGGTAGTGCAGAGTGGATGCCGCTCCTGAGAGGCTGTAGTCATTGCCTCAGCATTCTGCATAGAAGAGGAGACCCAGTCACCTACATGGCTCACTACAAAACAGGGTCATTAGATTAGTAACAACTCAATGCCTTGTTTTGTACTGTTGATTCCCCACCATCATAGGCCCTCTCATTCTTAACCAATCTCAGACACAGAATGGTCCAGCCATGGGGTTTGAATGGGTCATCCCACTCTATCCATCCAATGGAGCTCTCTATGCTCCATCAAAGAGAGGTGGCAGTGTACTTTGAAACCTTGTGACATCCGGTCTCTAGCACAAGCAGTCACTCCACCTCATGTGTGGCAGGAAGTTGTGGCTGGCAGCCTCAAAGTAGCAGAATCCTCTGGTTAATCACCTCTTGTATTTCTTAGAAAAAGAATGAGGCTTTCCATTCTTCCATCCATAAACAGGGATATTGTCTTGTTGGGTCACATAAAAGGTCCCTTAAATATTCGACTTATGATAAAAAGAGTAATAAAAAGAAGAATGTGGCCTACACCTGCTTCTCCCTATTGCTTCCGGGAGCAGGCGATGGAGCTTTGAGATAGCATATGACAAGAGGCTGGGGTGGGGTGGANACACAGACACTGCTACGGCTGTAGCCCAGTGGCTNGTCCTCCAGCCTCTTCTAGGATGCTGCAGTCACAGCTGCATAGGGGCTGGCACCACGGTCCAGGCACCTGTGGGGGCTCCTGGGCTGGTGGCAGCTTTTAATGCTCTGGAAAAAGTCGTTCCTTCACTCGGGATCCACNGCTGTGGCTGGTNAGTGAGTCCCTGCTAAAGTCCGGATTCTGCGATTTCAGCCAGCTGNTTTAACAACTGGGAGAAGGGCGGCCGGTCTTCTGGTTTCTGGAGAGTAACAAAGAGATCTCTGTGAGTTCCTCATACCGTGTCCTGGCTAAGTACAAAGCAGACCCGGATCCAACTGCAGCACCCTCTCTAAAATCCTTCCACACAGGCTGTCTTGGAGGTAGGATGCCCTTACTGTCCATAACAGAGAGTCTGAGGCCAGATGACCTAGTTTTAAATTCTCAGCCTCCTTTTTTTTTAAAAAATGGGAACCAAACCCAGAGCCTTGACACATAACACAGGTTACATCCCTAGACACTTAAATCCCAACGCTCACACTTGTTAGCTGTGTGATACTGGACAAATGACTAACTCTCTCCGAACATCAGTTTTGCCATCTGTAGAAAGGAGATAAAATATAACTCATAGGACTGCTCAGAGAATTAAGTAAACCNTGCATAAGATGGATCCTAATATTAGCACTAAATAACAAAAAAGGCAACATTGATGTTTAAAGCTCACAAAGTATGTATGGGATATATATGAGGAAAATATAAAACTCTGATAAATCAGAGGTGATGGAGCTTGACACCAGTGCCATTATCACTTCTTTACAACTTGATCTGCAGATTCAATGCAATGTGAACCAAGCCTTCAGGCAAGTGATTTCATGGTGTCAACGACCTGACTCTGAAATGTATATGGAGAGGCAAAAAATCTTAGAGAACTAATACAATGAAGACAAAGAAAAGCGGAGTTGGGGGACTGATACCACTCCACCTCAGGGCTTACTCTGAAGTTAGAGGATTCATGAGAGTGGGGACATGAGAGTGAAAGGATGGGCAACGGGTCAGAGAAACAGACCCGGAACACAGCAAGCAGACAATGGGAAGAATTAGAGACAACAAACAGTGCTGTAGGCACACCCCCACAGGAACCAGCAATTTGAGTAACAGATCTTAGGCTGCTCACAAAAAGACCCTAGTCTATCATGGACCAAAAGGTAAGAAGTGAAACTACAAGACAAGTNATTTGAAGAGGGAAATGGGTGAAATTGGGGAGGCAGCCTTGATTGAGGATGGGAGAGGAGGTCAGTAATAGGAAGAGTGACAGTGAATAACACTAAGGATGTCTGGAAAAAGCCATCAGAAATCATATTATTTATTTACCTAAAATTATATTCAATACATATAAGTCTCTGTGTATACATATATAGTTTAAAGGAAGTTATACCACTTGGGCTGACAATACTCCCCCCACCCCCACCATGAGCCATAGACTATCTAACAAGAACCCAAATACCAGGTATGAGAAACTCCTTATAGAGTTGTTGGTTATGGGAGTCCAAGAGACTCCCCCCACCCNGCCTCAAACAACATAGACCTGCTATTGCCCTTGGTTGTCTCCCAAGGGTTGAAGGCAAGTGCCTATTCCTGAAGACACCATGCCCTTTGGACACAGGACCTTGCAGAGCCAAACTAGATCTGACTTGAAAGCCTCCTTCCTTAGTTCTAACTTTCATTATATTGAAATGTGCTATGTAATCATCCAAGGGAGGGAAGCAACTGACAGCCCACCCAGCTATGATGCCTATAATCCACAATGACATTGAGCATGGCACAATGACCATAAGGATGCACTAGTGGCACTCATAACTTGACAGTAACCACCAGCTCTCTAGACTTAAAGGCTACTCAGTAGGAGGGAAATCATGCCTGGTACTGGACACTTACCCAATGACCTGGGGCTAGTGAGGTCACAGATCTTAGGGAAGAACCTACTACTGTCACTTTATTAAACCAACTTAATTCCTAACTGCATTCTAAATATCTANATTTATACCCACAGATAAGTGTAGCTTTCACTCCTCATCAAGACCAAAACCAAAACCATCNGTTTGCAACAAATGGAGGCCGTTACAGGAAACCACAAGCAGTCAAATTCAGGGAATAAGTGTATAGCCCCAACTAACACACACATAACACAACTCAGGAACATTGTGGAAGGGGATNAGTATGATTGTAAAAGCCAGAGGACTAGGAAATCGTTATGAGATNTGTCTCTTAGAGATGGCAGGGAAGCTTAATCCATGATACCTCAACAATATGGCTACCTAAACAAGATGTGAAGGAGTGCAACACCTATACACATGAAATAGACATTCCAATAGATGTGGAAGGGTGAAATCTCATAGGACCCCACCTCTAGACTGGGAACCACAGGCAATTAAGGGATGCTGAGAATGGGAGAAGTAGTCTTCCCCAGAGAAGAGCCCTGTAAGTGGTTTTCCAAGACCAAGTGGTCATCCCTGAAATCTTATATATACAAGTAGCACTAAGTGGACTGAGTAGGTTTTGTTTGTGTATTTATGCACACTTGTGTGTGAGTGTAGCAATCATAATTAAAAAGTCATGATTTTGAGAGGGAGCAAAGAAGGAGGCATGGAAGGGATTGGAAGGAGGAAAGGGAGAGAGAAATATGATGCAATTATTTTTTAANTTAAAAAGATACAAAATTAATAAAATTAAATTTCCATGAGATCATCTCAGAAGAAATCTGGGCTTTGTGATGAGTTGTTAGCTANAACTTCAAAGTACAATTAACGGAAAAAATGATGCTGAACTTTGTTAAAATTGGAAAATGTCTGTCCTGTAAGAGACACTGTCGAGAGGGCCAGTGAGATGGTTCAGCAGGCAAAGGCACCTGCCATCAAGCCTGACAACCTGAGTTCAATCTCTGGGACCCACAGGTGCAAGGTAAGAACTCACTCTTGCAAGTTGTCCTCTGGTCTCCATAGGCACATTCTAACAGTGTATGTCCCTTCCCCCATTCCTGTATGCATATATACACAAAATAAATAAAAATTAATTTAAATGATATTAGTAAGTGCTGAAGAGATGGATCAATGGTTAGGAGCACTTGCTGGGATCCAGGTTTGATTCCCAGCACCCACATGGCTGCTCACAATCATTTGTAACTGCAGTCCCAGGGGATCTGACACCAACTTCTGTCCTCTACGGGAACTGTATGCACATGGTGCAAGGACACACGTGTAGGCATATACATAAATTTTTTAAACAAAAAATTAAAGACATTATTAAGATAATAAAAAATACACTGTAGGCCTGGAGAAAACATTTGCAAAACATATAATGATAAGGAACCTTTTAAAACCAACTATAGGAAATTAACAACCCTGCTGAGTGGTGGGCAAAAGACCTGAGTGGGCATTTCATTAAGAATATTAGAGGTGGGAAATAAACATGAGAAGATGTTCAACATGACAAGCCATTAAAAAACGTCAACTAAGACAATAGGAAATATAATTCTACCCCTCCTCTGTAAAAAGGGTGGATGTCCAACACAACCAGTACTGATGTATATAAGAAGCATGAGGACTGAGTGTGGTGGCAGACATCTTTAACCCCTTTACTTAGAAGGCAGAAGCAGAGACAAGTGGATCTCTGTGAGTCCAAGGTCAGCTAGGTCTATATAGTGAGTTCCAGGACAGCTAGGCTACGTACTGCCAAACAAAACAAAGAGCACCAGAAACACTGATCACTGGTAAGAATGCAAAAAGGACTTAGGAAGACAACCTGGCAGTGTTTCACAAAACTGAANTCGTCTTACCATTTGATCCAGCAACCGCTCCTAGGCATTTACCCAACGGAGTTGAAAATTGATGTCTATACGCAGATTTACATAAACAGATCCCTTTGCAGTAAACATTTATAGCAGATTTAAGTAAAATTGCTAGAAACCGAAAACTACTAAGATTTCCTTTAGTAAGCACATGAATT